>CAWUFW010013086.1:0-498146 GCA_963921515.1 Calotriton arnoldi
TGCTGGTGTGTGCCTGTGCCGGTGTGTGTGTGCTTGGGACGGGTAAGGTGCTGGGGAGTGTGGATGGAGCAGAGGCAGGAGGGGTGAGGGACTGTCTGAGGAGGGACACTGCTGCCGTCAGGGAGGAGTCCATGGACCTATTGCCCCTCTGTAGGTCAGACATGCCCGATGAGATGCCCTCCATGAACGACACCAGCTGAGTCAACAGAGCGGTGTGCGCATGGAGGACACTCAGCATGGCTGTCTGCCCTACATGGAGCTGGCGAAGGAGGTACACAGACTCCTCACTCAGGGCAGCAGGGGACACAGGGGCAGGGGGTGCGGTGCCTGGCCCAAAGGAGACACGCTCCCGAACATGGGAGCCTCCACGGACCTGGGGAATGGGAGCCGATGGGAGGGCGGTGGTGGTGCTGGTGGTGGCGGGGACAGCAACACTAGCTGGGGTGTGGTGGCTGCTGACACCCGCCTCCATAAGGGAGTCATCCTCCGAGTTGCTCTGGTCCTCATCTGAGGTGGATGGTGCTGAGGACTCCTCGGTGTGGCTCCTCTCGCCCTCCGTGCCACTGGGTCCCTCCGACCACTCCTCGGCTGCTTACCCAGTCTGGCTCTCCGGCTCCTCCTGGTCCGTGGAGCTGTCCCCTTCCGTGGCCATGGATGTATCTGCAAACAATGGGGAAACAGACAGACATCAGTCACCTGCACCAAACGCACACACCACTGTGAGCACAGCACATTACAGAGCAAGCCCTGGCATCATTAGTTGTACACAGAAAAGTGCCCTAACTGAACAGGAGAAGCCAATTGTCAGTCTGATGCCAACCATGGCACTCACATCCCACATGGCCTTGCACCCATCTGTCTGGTGTCTGTTGGATAGCAACACCCCAGTGTGGACACATGCACCAACTACACAGTAGTTGGACAGTGCAGAGGACACGGTGTAGCATGTGGACATGCACACATCACAACTCTTGCCACTGAGTCAGTACAGGTTTCCGGATGAAAGGGACGCCCAGAGTCAAATAGGAAATGCATGTGATGCATACCAGCGACAGACACCATGATGCACCCATGTCCTGATAGCCATCGCCACAATGGTGTGCATGTAGCACATGTCACTCCCCTGCAGGATCACCATTAAGTAGACACATGCCATGGCGGAGGCATGACTGCTAAGTCATATATCACTGTCTCAGTGATGTATGACTTGGCAGCCAGACAACAACACTCTGCACTGTGTCACAATAGTAGGTCATGGGGAATGCAAGTCCTGGAGCTGCACAAGTGCACATGTACATCCCCCACACAACACATCATCTTAACCCTCATCTGTCCAGGTCATACCGATTGGACATATGGGAGACCTGTGACACTACCCTCTGAACCTGAGCCCCTCACAATCTGCTGTGAATGGGGAACAGCTGCCTGAACTTCACATTCGCATACCCCAGTCTGCACGGGCAGCTGATCAAACACCTATGTGACACACAAGTATCGTCTCCTATGGTCACATCTCCAGTGGCATGCTGAGCCCCTACCGAGAAACACCCCAGCAGTCCTGGCAACAAATCCACAGCACACTGACACAGAGGCAGACACCTGAGGGGTCAAATCGCTGCGCACAATGTGTCAGCTGATACACAGGAGTGGGAGTACAGAGTGCATTGCATGGCCTGGAGTAGGCATGACTGTCCTGCCCCACATGAATGAGGGATGAGCCCTGGACAGTGGAAAGCTGGCTATGTATGTGTGACACACGTAATCTGCACACTCCTGGGGCCCAAACATTGTTCCCACCCGCTGCATGGGTGTGTGCCACATACCCCAGGCACATGTGGTGGCTCAGCTCAGCAAGTGGACCGCATATCAAAGCAACACGCAGATTACATGTCCGAACACAGGCGTTGTGTGAACAATGGACCCACCCATGATGCCCACAACAGAGTTAGGGAAACAGATGCTGTCCCCCACCTTTAGTGAAGCAAACTGCAAGGACACAGTCCCAAGTGACACAATTCCCTGAATGTAAGGGCCACACCTGGGTATCAGATGAGGAGCGGGCAGTGCACAATAGAGGGACATGGCTCCTGGACAACATGACTGCTGTACTGTGGCAGTTGAACCAGGCCAGAGGAGGGCACATAGCATGTAATACAGAGTTCACAGTGCAGTCTTTGACTCACCCCCTCCTTGCTGCTGTCTGGCCTTCAGCTGCCCATCCAGGTCTGGAAACACCTCCGCCAGGATCTGGAGCATGTGGGGGGTCAGGGTCCGTGTTCTGCCCCTCCTGCGAGGAGGCGACAGCTTCAGCTGGACCCGTGCAATCCTCCGGGTCCAGCCCCGAAGGTCCTGCCACCTCTTCTGGCAGTTGCGGATCCGGCGCTTGTAGAGCCCCACGGACCGGACAGCCCGGACGATGTCCTTCCAGATCTCCTGCTTCCGATGGGCATTAACCTGTCAGGATGACAAAGTGAAAAGGCCATTACTACACATGCAACATATCCGTGCATGACACAGTTGTATATACATGTCTCAATCACAGGGGCACATGATGTACACAGGCAGTGCAACGCTGCCCATGGACAGTTTGCCAGAAGTCACTACATGGTATCATTGCATGGGAAGTAAAACCTTGTTCAAATGCACTGTCACTGCACCATACCTGTCCAGTGCATGTCACTACACACTATGGGGGGTGACAACTACTCAGTGAGCCTGCTAGCCAGTGGCGTGCAGACTTTCAGCCTTGCTAGTCAGACAAAATGCACATTCAGAAAGGCAGTGCACAGAACACTCACCTGCTCCCCTGGTGTCCCATACAGCTTGCTGTACTGTGGAAGTAGGCTGTCCAGCAGGGCCTGGTTCTCCTCAAGGCTGAAGGCTGGGGCTCTCTCCACAGTACGTGCCATTGCAGGGTCCAGAGGGGCAGAGACAGCAGCAGTGCAGTGGCAGATGTCGTCCTGGAGCATGTAGTGCAGGCAAGTGAGCTCTCAGGGGAACAGCCAGCAATATATATGTGCTGGAGAGGCAGATACTGTCCCTTGTGTCCAAAGTGATAGGTCCAAGTCGTTTGCATCTTCTGAATCTGGCCAATCCATGGAATAGCAGCACCAATACACGCCCACAGCATCCTTCAAATCTTCAACTTCATGACATACATGATTTTGCAACATTGTTGTGGGTGACCAACTGAATTTCCAGCAACCGACTCGTTCGAATTTCGAAAACGCGTCCGTTGCCAGGCTAGGCCATTGTCAATGGGTGCGCACCGATCGGTCCATTGCTGATCAACGCGTACAGGGTGCAACGCGTACCCGACACATTGAATGCAATGGGCCGGCCGGGGCACCGATCGGTCCATTGCTGATCAACGCGTACAGAGGTACAACGCGTACCCGCACACATTGAATGCAATGGGCCGGCCGGAGGCACCGATCGGTCCATTGCGGTACAACGCTGCATAGGGGTACAACGCGCACCGCACACATTGTATGCAATGGGCTGGCCGGGGCACCGATCGGTCCATTGCGGTACAACACGTACAGGGGTACAAGGCGTACCCGCACACATTGAATGCAATGGGCCGGCCGGGGCACCGATCGGTCCATTGCGGTACCAACGCGTACAGGGGTACAAGGCGTACCACGACACATTGAATGCAATGGGCCGGCCGGGGCACTGATCGGTCCATTGCGGTACAACGCGCACAGGGGTACAACGCGTACCCGCACACATTGAATGCAATGGGCCGGCCGGGGGCACCGATCGGTCCATTGCTGATCAACGCGCACAGGGGTACAACGCGTACCCGCACACATTGAATGCAATGGGCCGGCCGGGGCACCGATCGGTCCATTGCGGTACAACACGCACAGGGGTACAATGCGTACCCGCACACATTGTATGCAATGGAATGGCCGGGAGCACCGATCGGTCCAGTGCGGTACAACGCGCACAGGGTACAAGGCGTACCCGCACACATTGAATGCAATGGGCCGGCCGGGGGCACCGATCGGTCCATTGCGGTACAATGCGTACAGGGGTACAAGGCGTACCCGCACACATTGAATGCAATGGGCCGGCCGGGGGCACCGATTGGTCCATTGCGGTACAACGCGTACAGGGGTACAATGCGTACCCGCACACATTGAATGCAATGGGCCGGCCGGGGGCACCGATCGGTCCATTGCTGATCAACGCGTACAGGGGTACAACGCGTACCAGCACACATTGAATGCAATGGGCCGGCCGGGGGCACCGATCGGTCCATTGCTGTTCAACGCATCCCTGTACAAGTGACTGGCATATGTCAGCATGCCTGTCTCAGATGGACATATGCCAGCCACAGATAGCTCCCAGGGAGTGAGGGGCACACCTACAACACGACAGCCTGCCCAAACTGTATGATAAGGCATGTAAGGCTGCATTTCCTATTGTGTATATGTTGGTGTACATGTTGTCCTGTGGGTGTCACCTGGGGGCAGCCACCCCCAGGCTGTGCACGTGTTCATGGGGACAGGATCCTGGGTGTTACGTGTACATGACCACTGTGATGTGCAACTGTTCATATCTGTGCATGTGCCATGGTCACATTTCACGGTGGTGTATGTGTATGTCATGTCACATACCCCTTGAGTCCCATGTGGGACGGTATGTTTGAGCCAGGGTGTCCCAGTGGCACAATAGTGATGGTCCTCCACAGTCTGTGTGCATGTAGTGTTTACAATGTCTCTGATTTCATGTGCACAATGGGAGACAGTCTCCACATCCAGGTTGTGTGTGCATGGACTTTGATGTTGTGCGTGTGTGTGTCACAGACGTCCATGTCTGTCCTGCAGTGGCAAGTGGGACCACTACCTGTGGGGGTCATAGTTGTTTTGCTGTGGTGTATACATGATACTCCATGTAATGCCAGTGTCCATGTGGCAATACAGGGTCCCTGGGAATGTACCTGTCGTTGAGCTGTGATGCCTGGGGCACATCTGTCCTCACATGTCACTGTGGGGGTGATTGTGACACGGCAGCAGGAGATGGGAACTGTGACACGGCCTCATGATATCCAATGGGCCAACCTGGGACTTATTGATGCCACTTGTTGAACCGTGATGACAGATGTTGGCCATGTATGTACCATACATGTCCTTACGGAACTGCACACTTCATGTAGTTGTGCCTCATAATGATGTATGTTGGGATATTGAGTGTGTTCAATGCCGCATATGTGGGCTGACTGACAATCTTGCTTTCTTCTCCTCTGCACTTCAGGGCTCCTGCTGTCCATCGACCATTCCCAGACCTGGCAACGATGGTGGAACGGGACAGCATCCGACGGTACCGCTTCACCAGGCAGCTGATTGAGGATTTGGCAGTGCAGTTGGCCCCACATTTGTAGCCTGGCCGGCCGTATCCTACAGCGCTGACCCCCAAGGTGAAGGTGATGGCAGCCCTACACTTCTTTGCCACCGGTACCTTCCAACATACTGTGGCGACTGCTGGTGGGATGTCACAGACCATGTTGAGCCGTGTGCTCCGCAATGTTTTGGTGGCAATGTTGCTATTCCTGAACCGGTACATCTATTTCCCTAGACTGCAACAACTCACTGACGTGAAGAGTGACTTCTATGCCCTGGGGAGGATGCCGCATGTCATTGGCTCCATTGATGGGACACATGTGGCTTTGGTACCACCACAGGCCCAGGAGCAGGCCTACAGGAACCGCAAGCACTACCACTCGGTCAATGCACTGGTGGTGTGTCTTGCAGATATGACCATCACACACGTGTGTGCCCGTTTCCCTGGTTCAGCACACGATGCCTTTGTGATGAGGAGTAGTCGCATCCCCAGGATGATGGCACAGATGCAGAACCAGCGTGCCTGGCTTGTCGGTGTGTACTGACTTTGTGCCATTGTGTGTGATCTGATCTGTAGTATTCCGCCCACTTTTCCAAGTCAGCTAATGTGCACTTGTCTGTCCGTAGGTGAATCGGGATACCCCAACATGCCGTGGTTGCTGACACCCCTCAGGAACCCTGTGACACCAGCCCAGATGCGCTACAATGAGGCACATGGTCGGACCAGGAGAGTGATTGAGCGGACATTTGGTCTCCTGAAGAGCCGCTTCCGCTGCCTGGACAAGACCGGAGGGTCCCTCCCATATGCCCCTGCGAAAGTGTGCAAGATTATCATCGTCTGCTGCATGCTCCACAACCTGGCAGTGCGGAAGGAGTTGCCTCTCATCCAGGATGACAATGACCAACATCCGCCACCTGTGGAGGATCCTGGCCTGGACCACGATGCCAGTGATGATGATGATGATGATGAGGGTGATGTCCGCACACAGCTCATCACCAACTTCTTTAGCTGAATGTGAGTATCCTGAGGTGTCATGTCAATGATGTGAGTTGGCATGATATGTGTAGGTGGTGCTCTGGTGCTGTTGGAGTGTGTCCATGGGCTACTTGACTGGATGTGTGTAGCGATGTGTGCTTACAGGTGGTCTGTACTCCCCAACAGTGTTGACATGCTAACTTGGTTCTGGGTGGGTATCTTGTAACATGTATTGTGCATGAGTTTTGCTGTTCTGTCCTGTTCTCCATTGCTTTTGAGTGTGTCATTTCTGTCCTTCACAGGGTACTTTCAGATTCGTTTGGTCAACTGTGTCCACCGACGACGTGATTGTACTTCCAGGGTGGTAGCTGTTGTGTCCCTACAGGTGATGTGCGCCACACCCATGGACTTCCTTCCTTCTACAGTTGTTGACTGTGTGCCCGCTGCCTGGTGGGATTACCTTGCATCTGTAGTGGTTACGACATGTTGCAACTGTGTAATAAACCTGTGCTTCACTTTGTGATGTGCGTTGTCTGTGGTCACACATTTGACTGCCATTTGCTTACTGCACCTGTGGGCTACTTGACTACAACTGGGAATAGGTGTGGTGTCTGTGCATTGCTCCGTCTTCCCTGGCAACATCAGTGTAGGCAATGAGTCAGATGGCCTAGGTGTGTATGTGTTGTGTAGCCCTGGTGGTGTGTCTCCCTCATATGTGTCACGTTGCCTTTACTCACATGCCTGTGTTGTACTTGCTGTTGCAGTTCGCATACACAGTGTAATTTTGCAGTTCATCATCCCCATAACAGCACCCACGTTGGAATCAGAACAGAGGCAAGTATGGTGTATTAGTGTGTTTATTGTGATACATTTGTGTGAATAGTGCATAGGATGGGTAGTGCTGTACATATATCTTGCAATCAGAAGTTCCTAGGTGAATTGAAAGTCCTGGTAGACAAAATCCCCGGTATCGGGGCCACAGTTGTCTGAGACATTGGTCCAACTTGTACTCCCCATGCAATGTGTGGGAGTTGTGTTGCCGTCAACAGGGTGAACAGTCTGTGCACAAAGGTGAACATCCAGAACAGGTTCAGGCTTCCTGGGAGTTGCGCTTGGCCATCGGCCTCTCACTTGCCCCTCCTCGGACGACCCCTCTTCTTTGTGGGGGCCCCTCAAGTACAGGCTGCTGCGGTGCAGGGGACTCTCCGCCAGAGTCATCCTCCCTCCCTGTGGCAGTTGCAGTTTGTTCAGCACCAGATGTTGTTGGCACACAGGAGGTGTGGACTGGTTGCTGTTCATCTGGCGGAGGCATTGTAAAATGTCCCTGTGCACCGCCGTCATCTCATGCAGTGCGTCCCACTTGGACTCCACGCGGGACATGTGTGAGTCCACGCGGGACATGTGTGAGTCCACGCGGGATATGTGTGAATCCAAGCGGGCATGATGGGCAGCCTGCTGCTGTTTCATGTCTCTGAGGAGCCCCACTACCTGGCTGAGATCTCCGGTGCTGGACTGGTACGCATCAGCTATGCATACCAGTTGTGGGTCATCATGCACACCAGCAACCTCTGCAAGCAGCGACCTCTGTCTCCCACCCCTCCCGCCACCCCTGCCGACATGTGCAGTGCGTGCAGTGGCACGCACAGATGACCCTGGTCCACCTTGGGGGTTGGTGGTGGTGGTGGTGTCCATGGCCCCACGTTGGTCCAGGGTCCCTGTGCTGGTGTTGCTCCTTGTTCTGTCCATGTCGGCAGGGATGATATTTGTGGTGACAGTCGTTGGAGGGGTGGGTGCAGGGGGTGCAGCTGGTGGTCCTGTTGGTGCTGCAGCTGGTGGTCCTGCTGGTGCTGCATGTAGACTTGCACCGGATGTGCCAGGTTGGTCTTCTTCATCCGAGGAGGGCAGAGGCTGTACGACACCAGTGAGCTCCGCATCCTCTTGAGCCTGGGACTGGGACTCCTCAGCGTCTGCTGCTGTGTCCCCATCATCACCTGTTTTTGGGAGACACACACAATGTATGTTATGTTTCTGCAGGCATCAATGGTTGACACACCTGACAGTTGTGACTGTGCCTCTGGGTGCGGGCCTGTACATTGCATTGTCCTAAGTCGTCACAGTCAGGGGTTGATATTGGTGTGGCACATTGTCCTGCATTATTTGGGCATTTCTATGTATTTGTTGAGGTGTGAACATGGTCTGCATTGGTTGTATTTGGTTGACAGCTGGCCCTCCTTCCCACCCAGCCAGTCAGTTATCCCACCATGGACTGTGCTTGCATTGCAGGGAGTGGAAGTTGTCTCTCAGGATGTCAGTCAGTGGTGTCCTGCTGTTTGTTGGTGCACAGTTGCCAGCAGGGCCTTGTGCTCCCCACAGCAGTAGCCAGTGTCAGCCATCTTGTGAGTCCTTCTCCACTCCCTGTGATGTGAGCATGGTTCAGGGTGGTGTTGATGGGCCAGTTGTGAGGCTGAGCAATATCTGTGACTACTACTCCCATCATGCTATTGCCTCCACCCCCTTCCCAGCATGCCCATGCTTCCTTCCTTTTGACTCTGATTCCCTGTGGGGTGGGCTGGCTGTGCTGACAGGATGGCTGGGAGTGTTGTCCTGGCAGTTGTTTGGCTAAAAGTCCCAAGAGTGTCCCTGTGCTTCACACAACATAACCAAGGGTGGTGGTTCTTTGTGGGATCTTGAGTTAGGATGTGAGGCATTGCATTCTCCCAGGTGGGTTCTGTGGAGTTTGTGTTGAGGGGGTGTGAGGGGAGGTGCTTGTGACTATGGTCAGTGCTGCAAGTCCTCCTTCCCACCCAGCCAGCCAGATATCCCACCATGGAACGTGCTTCCATTGCAGGGAGTGGAAGTTGTCTCTCAGGATGTCAGTCAGTGGTGTCCTGCTGTTTGTTGGTGCACAGTTCCCAGCAGGGCCTTGTGCTCCCCACAGCAGTAGCCAGTGTCAGCCATCTTGTGAGTCCTTCTCCACTCCCTGTGATGTGAGCATGGTTCAGGGTGGTGCTGATGGGACAGTTGTGGGGGTGAGCTATGTCTGTGACTGTGACTCCCATCATGCTATTGCCTCCACCCCACTTCCCGGCATTCCCATCCTTACTTGCTTTTGTGGGGAGTTCAGTGTGTGTGGGTGTGAGGGCAATGGCAAGATGGCTGACAGTGGTGTCCTGCTGTTGGTTGGTGTGCAGTTCCCAGCATGCCCTTGTGCTCCCCACAGCAGTAGCCAGTGTCAGCCATCTTGTGTGTCCTTATCCAGTCCCTGTGATGTGAGCATGGTTCAGGGTGGTGTTGATGGGCCAGTTGTGAGGCTGAGCAATATCTGTGACTACTACTCCCATCATGCTATTGCCTCCACCCCCTTCCCAGCATGCCCATGCTTCCTTCCTTTTGACTCTGCTTCCCTGTGGGGTGGGCTGGCTGTGCTGACAGGATGGCTGGGAGTGTTGTCCTGGCAGTTGTTTGGCTAAAAGTCCCAAGAGTGTCCCTGTGCTTCACACAACATAACCCAGGGTGGTGGTTCTTTGTGGGATCTTGAGTTAGGATGTGAGGCATTGCATTCTCCCAGGTGGGTTCTGTGGAGTTTGTGTTGAGGGGGGTGTGAGGGGAGGTGCTTGTGACTATGGTCAGTGCTGCAAGTCCTCCTTCCCACCCAGCCAGCCAGACATCCCACCATGAAACGTGCTTCCATTGCAGGGAGTGGAAGTTGTCTCTCAGGATGTCAGTCAGTGGTGTCCTGCTGTTTGTTGGTGCACAGTTCCCAGCAGGGCCTTGTGCTCCCCACAGCAGTAGCCAGTGTCAGCCATCTTGTGAGTCCTTCTCCACTCCTGTGATGTGAGCATGGTTCAGGGTGGTGTTGATGGGACAGTTGTGGGGGTGAGCTATGTCTGTGACTGTGACTCCCATCATGCTATTGCCTCCACCCCACTTCCCAGCATTCCCATACTTACTTGCTTTTGTGGGGAGTTCAGTGTATGTGGGTGTGAGAGCAATGGCAAGATGGCTGACAGTGGTGTCCTGCTGTTGGTTGGTGTGCAGTTGCCAGCAGGGCCTTGTGCTCCCCACAGCAGTAGCCAGTGTCAGCCATCTTGTGAGTCCTTTTCCACTCCCTGTGATGTGCGCATGGTTCATGGTGGTGTTGATGGGACAGTTGTGGGGGGGGCAATATGTGTGACTATGACTCCCATGATGCTATTGGCTACACTGACTTGCCCAGCATACACAGAATTCCTTCCTTTCAGTGGTCTTCACTGTGTGTTGGTGTTGTAGTGGTGGCTACATGTCTGGATGTGTTTGTTAGTTCTATTTGTGCCACTGCCTAGCTGTAGTTGTAGTTGTGTTTGTACATGTGATGGCACGGTTAAATGTAACTTTGAGATGGCATGTGTTGTGTTTATCTGACTGACATACACATTTTGGGATGATTCTGTTCTGGTTGCTGTGTAATTGCTATGAGTGCATGGTTTGACTCTCCCTTGACAGTGATGTTTGTGTGTATTGTGGCAGAATATTGTGTACATTTGTTGTGTACTCACCAGGCTCTGGGATGTTCTCTAGTCCATATACGCTCACTGGCGGAAGGATGGCCCGCACCTTCTCCTCCCAGGGCCTGAGGTATACTGGCTTGGCAGGAGGGCCACTGCCGGTGTATTGGCTCAGGAGGTAGTCTTTCTTGAGCAGCTCCCGGACCCTCCTGCGCACGTCATACCACCTGTTCTGGATGTCGGTCTTTGTGCGCAGACATGGTGATTGTGCGTTCACCCTGTTGATGATCCTCTCCCACATCTTGGTTTTCTGGGAGATGGGGGTCTGTTGGACCAGTGTGCCAAACAGCTGTGGCTCTACCCTGAGGATCTCGCTCTACCAGGACTTCCAATTCACAATCTAGGAACTTGTGATTCTTCTTGGGGGGCATGGTGATGGGTGGTGATGGTGAGTGATGTGTGTGTTGGTGTGCAGGTGAGGGTGTGTGGGTGTGTGTTTTGCTGGGTGTATGTGAGGTAGGTATTTGTTGCTGTGCTGATGGTGTGTGGCTTGTGTGAGGGATGAGATGTGGGTGTGTGGTTGCTGTCTGTTGGGTGCTGGCAGTAGAATGGCATTTGCAAAGGATCATGGTTGGGATTTGTGTCCTTTATATGGGTGGAGTTGTGGGTGTGTCTTTGTTCTCTGTCCCCACCCCCCCAGTATTTATTGGCTTTGTAATTGCTTGTTTGGCCTTTTTTTGTGTAATTTTTCCTTTGTACTGTCTGTGCATGTTGGAAACGTTCTTATGACCGAGTCGGACCCTGCATTTGTCTTGTACGGTGTTTTCCGTTTCGTTCACGCTGTGTTTGTGCAGTTTTCTATGCTGCATACGCGTCGGTCGCGGTGTTTTGTGTTACTTCGGCTCGGTTTTGTATGCGTGTCGGTCGTCCGGCTTGTCCTCCGTACGACTCGGTCGTGGTTTTCGCGCCTTGCATCGTACTTTGCGGTTTGGAGTTCGCGTGTACGTTTCGGTTGGATTTGTTCCGGGTGCGTGTCGGTCGGTTCGATTTGCGTGTTTTTTCGGCCGGATTGCTGTTTTCCGTGCGGCTCGGTCGTTCGGCTTGGGTTCGGTACGTGTCAGTCGGATTTTGCACGCCTTGCATCGTACTTGGCGTGTCGGGCGCCACAGGTACGTGTCGGTCGGAATAAATTCCGGCTCTGAGTCGGTCGGTGCTTTTTCCGGCCCGAATCGGAATCGACCCCTTAGTGTCCAGCATCTTCCCTGACTTAATACTTACTGGAGTGGGAATAGTAATTGTTATATGTTTAGTGTCCAGCACCTTCTCTGAATTACTAATTAGTGGAGTGGGAATAGTAATTTTAATTTGTTCAATGTAAAGTAGTTTTTATTATTTAATGTATACTGTATTGGGAATAGTAAATTATATATGGTTAATGTTTTGTATTTTTTATTACTAAATTTTAAGTGTAGTGGGAAGAGTAAATTATATATTGTTTAAGTTTACCACCTTCAATGAATATTGTTTAAATGTATTGGGAATAGTTGGTGATGTTTGTTTATGTAGAAATATATTTTTAGAATTATTTATAATTTATATAAAATATTTATATAACAAATATGTTATTTGATGTGTATTTATTTATTTTATATAAAGAGTTGTAGGAAACTTACTGTATGTGTTTTTATATGTGAAGGAATATAAATGTATTTTATTATGTGTAGTGAAAATGAATTTGTCTTGTGTAAGTGATGTATAGTTTATAATTTTCTAGTAAAAAAACCAATGTTAATTAAAATGGTACATTTATCAAATTAATATATTTAAGTAAAATATTTAATAATAAGATATACATATAAAAATAAATTAGACTTTTTTTATTTTCAATTTTTTTTATTTTTGTATAAGTAGATAGAAAGAGAAACAAATGTTTTTTTATTTATACAATGGAATAGACATTATTAAATATACATAAAATATGTCAATTTTTATTGAAGGAACATAAATTATTTTACATACATTTATTCGTTAATTGAATTTTTTAAGGGAAAAAAATGTTATGTCATTATTTTACAACATTTGTAACATTGTAATTTATGTATACAAATTATATAACCATTTTTGGCATATATATACAGAAAGTAAAGCATTGTATGTTTATTTATTATTTAATATTGTAACATTATAATGTTGTAGTAAATATTGTTTATCATTTACAAATAATTAGCACTTTATTACATGTAAATATATTTTTAATTAATATTATTAGTATATAAAATATTAATAATATTAATTATCACATTGTTGTATTGAATGCATTTTTTTTTTAAACAGGTAAGTTTTATTTAACAATTTTACATAATTAATATGTATTTTTTATAATTTTTATCATTACAAAAAAACATATACAATTATAATAATAATAAATATATTTTTATATTAATTATTATTATAACTTTACAAAGTATAATACATTATATAGTAATTTTTAAATATACAGACAATTGTGTACAACATAAGAAAAATATATGTGAAATTTATACTTTGCTATAATGCTTTTTTTTAACATTATTCATTTTTTAAACCTTTATTTAAGCAGCCATTTTAAGTTTACAGGGACTATTTTGTAACCGCGTACTGTTATTTTGGGTCATTGAGGATCGGAGAAGCTCGCGGTTGGAAGCTGCGTCGCGTCGAGCAAGGTAAGGGAAATTTTACTTATTTTTCTAAGTTAATACTTATGTTTTAGTGTAGTTAGGACCTATATATTGTATTTATAGTTAGGTTATTACGTTTTTGGTGTGCTGTAGTTGTTAGTTATATTTTAGTAGAGATGTCGTGAGTTACTGTTTGAGGTGTAGTGTAGACGGACGTTAATATGAGTAAATATGTGTTGTTTTGTTGCTATAAATTCATTTTATTGTATTTAATCAATGTATTTGGGTGTATTTGTGTGGGTGGGTATGCTTTTAATCTTTTTTGCAGATTAATTTTAATCGAGTTTACGTTGGAGACAGAGACGCGTTTTTTTTAATAAAAGAACTGTGTATTAGTTTGTTAAACTAATATTATTATCACAGTTTCTTTTATTTTTCGGTATTTCCTGGAGCGTTTTTTATATTTTTGTATCTTTTTCGGGTTTTTGAGGGTTTACGTAATTTGGATTTCGGAAGGATGGATTTGTATGGGACGTGTTGTATTTTTGCATTTTTTTGGGGCTTTTTTAAACTTTAACATGGATTAACACATAGGGGTCGATTCCGATTCGGGCCGGAAATTTCTCCGACCGAGCCGGACCCGGAGAGATTTCCGACCGAATCGGACCCGTGCAGTCCGACCGAACGAGTACGATGCGTCCGTATGTTATCGGACTCGAGTCGGTCGGACTCCCATTGATGTCAATGGGAGCCGGTCGTACAACGCGTACGCGGGCTCCCATTGACTCAATGGGTGCGAGGTCGGACAAGGGCGCCCCCTACAGCGGGTACGCGGCGAAGCGATTCGCGCCGTACACGCACAGGTAGGGGGGACCCATGGGTCCCCCCTGTGTGCGACTCGCGCGGCTACGCGTACAGGGGGTCCGACACGGACCCCCAAAGTACGGCTCCGACAGCTCTTACGAGCCGGACGTGCGCGGCTCGGTCGGACTGCTCGCGGCGCGCATCGTACTTACCCGGCCGGGAAACGTCTCCATTGCGCGGTGCGAGTCGAGTCCGAGCGAGTCGGTCGGAGCGGTTCGAGCCGGGAGCGAGTCGGTCGGAGCGGTCGGGACGCCCGGACGAGTCGGTCGGCGATTTCGCATCATACTCGCTCGGCCGGACCCGCGTACGGTTCGGTCGGGAAAGAGGGCTCCGAATCGGATCCGGTAAAGCCAAATCCGATTCGGAGCCCTACCGGCCGAGATCGGAATCGGCCCCTTAGATGGAAGGATTATTTCTTTTTGGAATACATTTTCTACAGCTACATAAACCGTAAGTGTATTTTATTTTAATTAATTGGGTGGGAAATGTTTTTAAAATTAATTGTGTTTTATAGTATATTTTGATAATTATTATTTATTTGTAAATATATTTTTTTAATTTAAGAAAATATATATGACAAATAAGTAATATTTGTGAAAATATAATATTAATATATGTGTGTAAAGTTTTTGTTTTATGAACGAAAAAAAGTATAATACCTGTGGAACTTTTGTTTATAAAATGCTTTTGGCTATTAGGGATAGGTAATCTAGGCCTCTTGTAGATGGGTATAGGGCAACCTGACTTTGCAGTAGCTCAAACATTTTTTTAGTTTGTTTAGTTAATTTGGGACATATTTGAGTTACAGATTGTTCCATCCGTAATTCTTGATAGCTTTGTTCTTTTTGTATAGATTGTAGAAGTATTTGTAGGGTAGGTTTACCTCTGCTTGTTGTTGCTTGGAAGGCATTATGCCATCCTTCAACACTATTATTTGTTTTTGCTTCTTTGTTTAAGGTACTTAGGTACACGTTCCACCAAGGAATGTGGAATTTAGATTGCCTTCTATGCCCTGATCTATGCAATCTTCCCACCCAGGTGTCCTCAAAGTAGTCTAGTAGTGGGCTTATTTTGTCTTCGTTCCTTTTGTAATAGGGGCTTTCTATTAGAATATTGTAGTGTTCTGCTACATCGGTTACAGGTACATATGCTAGTGCTATTAGCTTTTTTATTTGGTAGGCAAAAGTACTGTCTGTAGCATATTGTACACTTAGGGTTGATTTTTGTAGATGTCTCCAGAGACTCTGATTAAAATGATAATAGCAACCCTGAATTGCTGTGTGTGGATAATTTTTAGTATAGCATTTATCATGGCTATTTCAAAGTCAATAATTATTTTTGAAGGAAAATAATTATTGCTTTCTTCTTTTATTTTAGTGAGTATATCAATGTAGGTAGTTTGCTGTTTATTTGGTAATAGTGCGTAGATGAATGGAATATTTGAATGTTGGTATAATCCATGTATTGTGTACAGCTGGTAAAATGGTTTTGGACAGACTTTGAAAGTTCCATCCATCATCCAGGTGTCACATTGCTGTAATTTAAGTAAATTGTTTGCAGTAGCAAACATAATTATTCTTTTTCTGGGCATTTGTTATCAAAAAATATAAATGGTTCTTTACTGTGAGTAATGCTTAATTCTGGTGGAATAACTACTTCTGCAAATGTTTTAGGGGCAGGTATAGTAGTTGTGGTAGCTTTTTTGTCTGGCAATTGTTCTTTTTAAAGAAGCTATGGACGGTAATTGTCCTGATGCATGTTGAGGTAATTTTAATAGTTGCTCTTTTAGTATTTGGGTAGTTGGTTTGTCAGTACTAGTGCTTGCTTCTTTTATACTTTCAAGAGCATCTCTAACCTCAATCTCTGTTATGTTTGGGGGTGATTATGTTCTTTTACAGAAATAACAGTAGTTTCCTGAGTAGTAGCTCTTCCATAGCATTTGTTAGAGTAGTATTTGCTACACTTCCAAAATACTTTAAGGCCAATTTGTTTCTCCTGTGTATACACATACCCCATATAACATAATAGCATTTTATTTTTTTGTGACATTACAAATTCTGCACCTTCAGTCATGTTGTTTTGTTTTATGCTAGGGAAAATTCAAAAAGAAAATATTTTAATATATAATAAATACAACATGTTTATTAAATACTGTTACATCTCAGTGAATATACTTACAATGTTTAGTTTGATGTAAATGAAATTGGTTAGGAAATGATTTCAAGCTTTCTTTTCTATTTTCTTGATGTAATTTCTGTTGAGAAGAGAAAAAAACATATTAATAATTTGATTATATTGTTTGTAGATGATAGGCATTTTAGGGGTAAAGGGTTATTTGGGTGGGTATTTAACGTTGTTTAATAATGGAAAATGATATACTTACTTTTTAGTTGTCTTTATTTTGTTAGTAGTTGTAGAATTATTTTGGAAGCTTTTGCTGTTGGCTGTAGAGGAGATAGATAAAAAAGAAAATATATATTAGTGAATAACGTTTTGAAAATATTTTTAGGTCGGTTTGGCAAAAATAGAATATACTTACATTTATTGTTCTTTTATTGGTGAGTATTTTTGAAATAATTTTCTGGCTTTGCAGAGGTGATATAAAAGTAAGGAATGAAAGAATAGTCAATTAGGTTTTAGAAATAATTTTTGTTGCAGGTTAGTAGTATTGTTATATTTTAAAAACAGTTTTACTTACTTAGTGCAGTTTTAAATCTCTTTTTTAGTAATGAAAGTTTTCTTTCAGGAAACAGTTGGGCACAGTTTCACCTTCTTCTTTATTGTAGTTTTTAAGTGTAAAAGAGATGTATGTCTTTGATGTTTATATAGTGTTTATTTAATTGGTTGCTTTATGTTATTGGTGTATTTTGAAATGTAAGCATTTTATTGGTTGAAGTTAATTGTTTTTATTCTTTTGGCACTTTCTTTCCATATAAGGGAAACGCTAATTAAGAAACTGTTAGTAGAAAGTAAATATTTTATCTTTTTACTTTTTGTAAATAATTTAAATGTTGTTTTTAATGTGAAATAATGCAAGTATTATATATTTTACAGTTTATATTTTATTATTGTAATACGTTTGTTTAGCCAAAATATTTTGTTTTATATATTGATGTGTTTGCAAATTATTTTATTATGTTGTTTAAGTATTTTATATTATTTTATAATGTGAATTTATATTTGGTGCTAAAGATATATTTAATTGAGCAGTTTTTATATAGTCGATATTTGTAAAAAGTCGATATTATTGATGTCTATATTTTGGTATTCGATATTTTTGTAATGTATGTTATAAAAATTTAAACGATATTTAATGTAACGATATTTAGCATTTCGATATTGTGGTGAACGATATTTTTATATACGATATTGTGTACTCGATATTTTTGTATTTTTATAAATAAGTATTGGTAGTAGATATTATTGTAGTCGATATTCTGACACCGATATTTTGTATATTCGATATTTTTGTAGTCGATATTATGTCAGTGATCCATTTTCAAGTACTTACAATATATTTTTAACTTATTTACAGCATGTACTGTATTTGAAAACTCAGCCCCTAGTCTACTGCAGATATTCCTGAAATTATCTTTCCTTTGAAAAGTAAGTGAATAAAAGAACAAAATCTATTTAAAAGTAAAAAGCCCATAAGCAACAAAATACATTATTACAATTTTGCTTTTGATATTAACAGAGATTGGACATACAGCAACACCAAATACCAACCTAGAACAATCAAACCTTTACAGAATCAACTGTAAGTAAACTGTAAAAAATGATCTTAACCAAAAAAAACTAAACTTTATTGATATCAGAAATAATATATTAGCAGGCACTGATCCATTGTTGGACTTGGCCCTTTTTGCAGGGTCATCCCAGGACTTTTTGCCTTCCTCCTGTATTTTTTCTGACCTGTTGTTGGTGGTTTTATGACTCTGGGCACTTTACCACTTCTGATCAATGCTAAAGTGCATATGCTCTCTTTGTAAATTGATGTTACGGATTAGTGATTCCATGATTGGCATATTTGATTTACTTGTCAGACCCTAGTACAGTGCACTATGTGTGCCCAGGGACTGTAAATCAAATGCTGCTGGTAGGCTTGCAGCACTGATTGTGCCACCCACAGAAGCAGCCTGTAAAATGTGACTCAGGCCTGCCATTGCAGAGCCTGTGTGCAGTCTGGGACTGCCATGTCGACTTGGCAAGTGCACACACTTGCCAGTCCCTAAACCTTCCCTTTTCTACATGTTATTCACCCCTAAGGTAGGCCCATGGTACCCTGATGTGTGTGGCATGTCCTGATAGTGAAATACTGCCAATTTCGTTTTTCACTATTGCAAGGCTATCTGTTCCCATAGGCCAGAATGGGCAGTTAGTTTATAACATCTTATAAACATAACTGGCCCTCGGAACAAGATAGGAAAATAAAGTTTAGTATGCCTGAACTCAGAATGTTAAAGTGCATCTTTTAGTGTGGGTGATTTTTACATTCTGTGTTTGAAAATACCACTTTTAGAAAGTGGGTATTTTCTTGCCTAACCATCCAGTGTGCCTCTGCTAGGTCTGTGTATTGCATGTCTGGCTTGTGAGTGACAGGAGCTGGGAGAGGGCAGTGGCTCCGGAAGTCTGATGAGTCAGGGCTGGGCCGAATGGGACCTGGGTTGAATTTAGAGTAGGGGCAGGAGATTTCCTTTCACCTGCCTGGGCCAGGTCTGCTTTCAACAATGCTGTCTCCACCGCCTGCCAGGAAGCTGCACCATTAAGGACAGAACTGGTTTCAGAGAACTGGTTTCTCTGCCTTCAGAGAACAAAGAATTTGTGTGTATAAAAAGGGGGACCCAGACCCCAGAATTGTTGATCACTTCTGGGAAATCAAGAGGAACCTTTGCCAAGGAGAAGAGCCGGAGAAGCTGAGGAGGAATACTGCCCCTGTGCTGTTTGCTGTCTGGGGTTGGCCTGCAGTGGCTGCTTGCTGCCAAGGAAAGGTGAAAAGGACTTTGCTGTTTGCTTTGTCACCTGCTTGAAGAAAAGATCTCCAAGGGCTTGAAACTGAGCTTGTCTCCTGTTCTGAAGTCTCAGGGACACAAAGACTTCACCACCAGCTCCCCTGAATTTCCTTGCTGGGAATTCTAACCTGCAAAGAGGTGCCTGCTGCTGTTTAGGACCTCTAGAGACTGCTTGTTGCTGGGAGCTGGAAGATCGACACAGCGAGAAGAAGCGTGTGGCATCTGCACCGATTCCCGACACATCGCCGAGCCACGGGGAAGAAGCGTGCCGCATCCGCACTTGGTTCCGACGCCTTGCCGAGCAACCAGGGAGAAGCGCGCCGCATCCCCACCGGGTCCCGACGCATCGCCGAGAAAACCGTCGCAGCACCTGCCGTATGGCTGCAAAAGACGACGCATCGCACCGGACCGTCGCATCGCGCCACCATTTTGTCGCATCGCACCGGATTGTCGCCACGCATCGAGGCACCATCTTGTTGCAACGTAACCGGAACGCAGTAAGAAACAGACGCATCCCCTCCTCTCCAGTAAGGAACAGACGCATCGCCTCCCCTGCGCTGCAGTAAGGAACAGACGCATCGCCTCCCCCGAAGCAAGGAACTGACGCATCACCTTCCCTGCGACCCTTTTCATTTGTTTTGCGTGACGCATCTAAGGTACTTTGTGAGAAAAGTGTTGCATTGATAACTTGCATTGAACTGAACTATCTCTATCATTCAAGAGCCTTAGTTTTGAGACTGTATTGTGGTTTTTTGTCGTTTGGTCTTGTGTTAGTTTAGTTAAAGATTACTTATTTTTTTTCTAAACTGGTGTGGTGTCCATTTGTAGTGTTTTCACTGTGTTACTGTATGTGTTCACAAATGCTTTACACACTGCCACTGAGATAAGCCTGTCTGCTCGTGCCAAGCTACCAAGGGGGTGAGCAGGGGTTATTTTAGGAGTGTATCCCCCTTACCCTGACTAGAAGCAAGGACCCCTATTTGGACAAAGGTACTTACCTCTGCCAACTAGAGACCCCTATTTCTAACATCCATGATATGTTATAAAATTACTATTTTATCAACTTGATGTGTTTGCCTCAGGGAAGATGCTCAGGGAAAGTGCAGGATGGTGAAGGGGGCAACTTAACTATTCTTACTCCGACTGGTACTTGCCTCAGGGAAAGTGCTGCATGGTGGTGGGGGCAAATTGACTATTCCTACTCCGACCGGTGCTTGCCTCAGGGAAAGTTATGGATGGTGGTGGGGGCAAATTTACCATTCCTACTCCGACCGGTGCTTGCCTCAGGGAAAGTGCTGGATGGTGGTGGGGGCAAATTTACTATTCCTACTCCGACTGGTGCTTGCCTCAGGGAAAGTGTTGGATGGAGGTGGGGACAAATTTACTATTCCTACTCCAACAGGTGCTTGCCTCAGGGAAAGTGCTGCATGGTGGTGGGGGCAAATTGACTATTCCTACTCCGACCGGTGCATGCCTCAGGGAAAGTGTTGGATGGTGGTGGGGGCAAATTTACTATTCCTACTCCGACCTGTGCTTGCCACGGGGAAAGTGCTGGATGGTGGTGGGGGCAAATTGATTAAATTTGTAATTTTTATCACCTTCATGTGTTTGCCTCAGGGAAGATGCTCAGGGAAAGTGCAGGATGGTGGAGGGGGCAACTTAACTATTCTTTCTCCGACCGGTACTTGCCTCAGGGAAAGTGCTGCATGGTGGTGAGGGCAAATTGACTATTCCTACTCCGACTGTTGCTTGCCACAGGGAAAGTGCTGGATGGCTGTGGGGGCAAATTTACCATTCCGACTCCGACCCGTGCTTGCGTCAGGGAAAGTGCTGGATAGTGGTGGGGGCAAATTTACTATTCCTACTCCGACTGGTGCTTGCCTCAGGGAAAGTGCTGAATGGTGGTGGGGCAAATTTGCTATTCTTACTCCAACTGGTGCTTGCTCAGGGAAAGTGTTGGATGGCGGTGGGGACAAATTTACTATTCCTACTCCAACAGGTGCTTGCCTCAGGGAAAGTGCTGGTTGGTGGTGGGTGCAAAAATACTATTCCTACTCCGACCTGTGCTTACCTCGGGGAAAGTGCTGGATGGTGGTGGGGGCAAATTGATTAAATTTGTAATTTTTAATTTAAGTACAAACTGTAAATGTTCACATTTTCGTTTCTGTTCTTTGTCAAGCATGCAATTAAAGTGTTTTTTTTTTACAATTCTCAACAGATAAAATCAAATTAACCCACCAGTATAGAGGAACACATCCTTTAATGCAATAATCAAATCAAGCATATCAACACTGAAGAAGCCAAACTATACAAGGTAAAAATGATCACAAACCACAATTATTACATTTTTTTGCAGGTTTCAAGTTAAGAAGCATTTAATTTGAAAAAGTACCATTGCATTAAAAATTGGAACCTCACTAACAAAAGCAAAATGATTTCATTTATAGAACTTAAGGACTAAACTTTTTCTTTGCAGGTTATTTGCAAAACTAAAATTTTCAAAGCAAATAACTAAGAATATTTCTTCACTTTTTTCAGAACCAAAGAAGCTAAAGCTCCAAACACCACAAAAAGAACAACTGAAAGAAAAATTCAAAGAAAACTGGCATCTACACCAGGACATTTGGATCACACAACAGAAAAACCTAAAAAACCTGTTTTATTCTGTCAAGTCTCTCCAAAAATAACTTTTTTTCATCAATGGTATCAAGGTAGCAAACAATTTCAAACCAACATTAACAAGCCAATGCAATTAAATCCTGGTACAATTTTGTTAAAAAAAGCTGTAAAATTATTAATGTACACTAACTTTAACCTTGCAGGCAATATATTTTTAAAAGCAACCACACACAAAATCACTAAAACAATGTTTTCTCTTTTTTCTTCTTTCTACAGAGAATGGAAGCAAGAAACCAAGACAAATATTTGAAATCAAGCAGGGGAAATAGACTGTTAAGTTACAGAGGCTACGTTTATTGTAAGGAGAGATTAACTGAGCCCAGGTGTCATTGGAGTTGTGTGCATTATTAATGATCCCATTATACAGGCAGAGCGGTTACTCTTGGTGACACTGTTGAAAGAACTGTTGCGGGGATTCTGCTCATACACAGAACTATGCACAAGAAAACAGGACCTCAGTAAATAGGGGTGTACCTCCTATCACCTTAGTACCCAAAATCCCAACCGACTAGCAATAGTGTCTCATTCGGTTTCCTACAAATATCAAGAAGCTACGAATGTTTAGACAACCCAGAACACGAGCACTCCCGACTCACCTCAGAGTCGCGGGAACAAGACACTCTTTCGCTCTCACGTACTTGTCCACAATAAAAATAATCAGAGTCACTAAATAAGTTCAAAATGTTTATTTTGACTCTAGTGATTCATAAAACAGTATGCGAACCATAACCAGCAGCAAAATGCATAAGGCAAGCATCATTAGCATTGTTACAATACCATAGAATACAAAAAGAGTCGTCATTTTATAAAGACTGTGAAAAAGGCAAAATAACTGGGCCTAATCACCCTCCCCGTGGTAGTAAGAAGTTATTTTATATAACAGAAGATCTCTAGGCATTATTAGCAGACCCCCTACCTGAAAGCCTAAACGCAAAGGTTTACATCATAGGAACAGCAGAGCTCAGCTCCATGGAACGGCTTTCTTCGAGTGTGTTTCAAAAACATGCAACAACGCCATATCAAAGCTCGATTCTTCCATACTGCAGCTGTTGGTAACATGTTTTGTCTAGGTAATAGGGACTGACCAGAACAGAATAACAAGAGACATTGTTGACCGACCTTGCACATTATGTTCAGACAGAATTGAAGGGAAAGCTGAAAACGTGAAAAACTATCTGTTATCATGTACAAGGCAGAGGCAAAGTGTTGCGAAAACAAACTCTTAGCAGAGGCATGCGCAAAAGCAGCAGCATAGGGCAAGCAAAACTCATGCTAACTTAGCAATGTCGACAATGTAGCTAAGGGCCACATAACCCCATATAACACCCTCCCCCTGGTAAGTCAGTAGGACATAGACAAAAGGACAAAAACAGAGTTCAAAAGTCAGGCAGTGTCTAGAATATTGGCGAAGGACTTTCTAAAAAAAAACAAATCGGAGAAAAAAGGGAAAGTTCGAAGAAAAAGTTAAAGGCATTGTGAACTGGAAAAAAGTGTCTGTATTCCAGACAGCGGAGTAGGGACGACCCAAGTAGTCAATCCATGAAGGTTTGGGTGCAAAGGAATGCAATTCCTTCCAATAGTTCATCATTATCATTGGTAGAAAAAGGAGATGACATCCAATTTAGTAAGTCGAAGGAACAATCATGTTCCTCACAAGCAGGAGAATCCAAAAGTAGAAACGGGAAACTTCCGTGATATTCAATGAAACTCCGTTGTAGGAAAGTCTGCGCTGCCGCACAGATATCCCATTGATCCAAAATTCCAAGTAAAGCTGCACGTGTCATTTGAACATCCACAGAACAAGCCTCGTCATGCGCCTCTAAGGGACCCATCGACCGGCTGAAATCAGGGATTGGACACCACGTGTTCGATAAGCAAAGCTCCATCGCCCAGGAGAAACGACATCTTTTGCAATTAAGCACTGGCTGCACGCAAGTAAAATAGGCAAAGCGGAATGTCAAGTCGTAATTTACGCCAAGTGTTGCTAAAGGCAAGCATCCGAAAGCCTCATATAGGCGATTACGGTACAGTTGTAGCTGGGGCGGCTTGTGCAGAGCCACAAAGTGAGTATCCATTACGAAGCACAAGGAGGAGAAGCAGGACACCAGCTGCCAGCGCCAATATTAAGGGGAACCCTCCCAAAACACTGGAAAATATAGAATGAATAAAAGCCGGTATTACCCCGAATATAGTTTGAAAGGAAGAGACCAGGCCAGATCCCACACATATAAAAAAAATGGGCCAGGCCTGTCGTATCAGATGCATTAAATATTTGGTGAATTAGTTCCCCAAAATGAAGTGGGAGGTTAGTGTTAATAAGCGACTGTATCTCACTCGAGGTCCGAGCCACCTGCAATCTGAATGTTTCCCGGGCGGAAGTGAGGGCCACCTCCTGTTGGAATAAAAGGGCTTTGAGCCTGCTCAACTTGTTGAACTCTGTTTTCAAAGTCGGAATGGAAGGCCAAGGCGAAGAATCCAAACTCCCTTGCGGGGGCGGGAAAAGGACATTGCTACAGCAAGTTACGCGCTGGAAAACAGTTACCAAGTATGGGACACCCGCCCGCAAACCACAGCAGTCTTGATTGTTTAAAATGAGATAGCTGCCGTTAGTAAGCAATGTAAAGACAGGCGTGATGGATGGTACTGGGGTCCCTTTTAAAAAGCAAGCGAGATTGGGCGCTGACACGTTACACTCGCCGTGTAATTTAACGTGTTTGCACACTAGAGAGTGACCCACTACCGAATCACACTCCTCCCCAGTGAGGAAAACTTCTTTATCCTCCCTCAAACACCGATAAGCAAAGGGCAGGACCCATAATTCATGCAGATAAGCACTGCCAAGTGGTTCAAAGCGGCCAACAGGAAAGTGTTGCATACATGATTTAAATTGAAAAAGCGAAAAGGGCAAAGTGATAACGCCATGAATTAACCAAACAGCAGAGTCCGTTTCCGCTATGTAGAATGGCAATGGCTCCAATTGTTCAATATGTAACAGCATATACACAGCATCTTTCTTGGACATAAACTTCTGTTTATCAGTCAGGTTAAAAGGCAAAAATAAAGCAGTGGCATTCAAATAATCCCAAGGCACTTTACCCATTTTCAGTGTCTGCAACGTCCAAGCAAATTGCATGACCGACCGTAACTGATTCTGACCATGATATAACACAGAAACATCACTTTGCACAATATCTATTACAGAAGAAACAATATTGTCTAAGGTGTAAATGCGTGAAGAAAGCGTGTTAATGCTGTTGTCCACTACAGCAAGGACTTTTTCCAAGTTTGCCTGGTCAATTTGACCCAGACGGAAGGCGGCTTCCATCTGTGAAAGTTTCCAAATTTCATTATAAGAGGCATAAAGAAATCGCTTGGCCCTTGGATTACGTGGGCCTAGGAGAAAATCAGCCAAATCTATATCGTTCGATAGGATTGAAAGGTGCTGTTTGACAGATGCAAGGGTAGAGTGTTCTAGCCACTGCTGGCACAATTTACCCACTGAGTATGTAGTCACAGAATGATGAGGTGGATAACGAAGGTCAGGCTTAGTCTGAATGAAAGCAGGTGTAACATTATAGAAACGCAACTGGCATGCATTTGTAATAGTTTGCCACACCAACCATCCTAATGAATCAACCTCAGAAACATTAAAGGAGGCATTTTGAAGGAGAGCCTGCAAAGCCTCAATGGTGTAGTTATTGTGTAACCGCCAATTGTCATATTTAGCTAATGAAGGAATGGAGGGGGTATTTAGGTTTTTGACAGTTGCAAGGCCATAACAGGATGTTTGGTAAATGGTTTTATTTAAAAACAGCAATTGAGTCGGGATCAGGCAGGCACGATGTAATGCCTCAGTGTCCTGAACCTGCCATGGCTTTGTGCCCCAGATTGATTTCAAATCTACAGTCTGTTTCAAATGGTCATAACCGTGTGTGGCTAACTGTGTTCTGAACGAGTTGGCGTAAATTAGTTTAGTGTGGGATAACAGGTACTTAGATGCAGGGGATTTTTGAAGCCTAAAATAATAGGATTCATGATTAGTCAAATCATAATTGGAAAAATAGGTGAACTTATTCCTAAGAGTTTTAGAACTCCCCTGTAAGGGATTTGGACAATGTTCCCATTGGGTAAAATTAAAAACAGGTCTCATGGTGTTTGTTTTGTGTAAAAAATGTTGCCCATAATGTTGATAGCAAAAGAGATCACCATAATTGGCAGAATTTAAATACAAATCTTCAGCATCAAAGGCAGCATAATATTTTAAGTCTGAAAACAATGCATGAACTGCCTGCACATCCCAATCATCCGAATGTATGTCCCGTGTCACCACATCTCCTAAGGAGACGTGAAACACGTATGGAATACGAAGGACCTCAGTCGGACCATGGATTTCATAAGCTACTTTGTCCCAAACGATGCCATCAGGAACTGGGAAAGCTGAAATATTCACAAAAGACTGGTCACGTTTCATGATATGGGACGATGTGTGAGGAGCCAAAGTTCCATCGACCATTTGTACTGCAGAGCGTTCAGGGAGATAATGGCCATTTATAAGTAAAAAGAGCACTGTCACAAATCCAATTGACATGAAGAGAAATATCAGGATAAGCACCAACCAAATGTAGGTTCATGGGGGAACGAAGTATGTCTTTTTGAACCAGGAGTAAAAAATATGCAATTTAGACTTAGGTGCATCAGACAAACTAGATGAGGAGGAGGACGAGGCAGAAGAAAGGTTTGCCGGTTCCCCATCACAGGCACTCACTGGACTTGTAAGCAAAGGTGAAAGCGTCGAATCGTCCATTCGTACTAGTGGGCTAGATGGCATCTCACTCACGGAATCAATAGCCGGAAAAGGGCACATAATATCCATTGCAGAAGAAGATTGTCGCAAAGGCTGAAGATCAATTACAGTGTCCATCATATGAGCAGACATCCGTGTGGCAGTAGATGACGACAAAGTTAATGGTGCTAAGGATATTGCGTTGCACGAAACAGCAGGTGTCACACTATTCAGAATCGGCCACACGGTGTAACTTGACATTGTCCACTGAGATGTACCTGTTGTCTTTGCGACCTGGCAACGGTGGTAGAATGACTGTACGAGTACCCTTCAGCCCAAGTACTGAAACAGGAGCACGGTAAGAGGGACCAAATTCTTTTTTGTTTTCAATCTTCTCTCTCACCAGATCCCCAATTTTAACCCCTTAACCGCGGCGGCAATTCCGCCGCGGTGCGGCGGTTTAGCGGAGTGGGCGGGGCCGCGTCGGTCAACGGACGTGCGCAGCACTACGGAGGTAGTGCTCGCGACGGCCGTTGGCCGACAGAAGCAGCGAAGGGGTTAAGAAGCCAACCGGTAACAGGATTCAGTAGTGCATCAGCAGGTGAAGATGGTAAATGCTCAGTTGCCAGAGTATCAACCGTCTTTTGTAGGTCCTGTAACATAGCAGAATGATTATCTACGTCAAACTTAGAGGCAGCCGCCACAATGTCCAGACCATCAAGGTCAGGAACAAACATGTGAAAGCCAAAGAGCATTTCGTAAGGGGTCCGCCCACCCAGAGATCTTCTAGGGAGATTATTTAGTGCACGTTGGACCCCATACAAGTGGGACAGCCAGTCCCTGCCAGTACCTAAGACTCTAGCTGTCAAGGATTGCTTTAAGTCACGGTTCATTCGCTCCACAACTGAATTGCCCTCAGGCCTGTATGGAGACGAAAACTGCACCTGTACCCCCCAACGACTTCATCGCATCCTTGTAAACCTTAGAGGCAAACGCTGGACCTTGGTCAGAATGGAAGGTACCACAGGCAAACATCCCGATAAAGACACGCAAATCCCTGATGACATTTCGAGCGTCAGCACTACGTTGTGGCCATACCCACAGGAATCGAGTGCACGAATCAACTGCAACCAAGATATACTTGTATGCAGTATCAGAAGAAA
This sequence comes from Calotriton arnoldi, assembly GCA_963921515.1. Classification (NCBI taxonomy): domain Eukaryota; kingdom Metazoa; phylum Chordata; class Amphibia; order Caudata; family Salamandridae; genus Calotriton; species Calotriton arnoldi. Next base: position 27,970 of record CAWUFW010013086.1, read on the forward strand.
AGGGACCGCAGTGATCAAGATAGACACAGCCAAAAGGTCTATTAGAAATACATAGCTGTGTTTGCGGCGGTCGTGGGACTGTAGAAGGCTTGATTTGTTGACAAACATCACAGCAAAGAACATAGTTACGAGTCTGTTTATATAAACCATGCCACCAGTAACGTTGCTGAAGAATAGAGACTGTTGCCGACACACCAGCATGTGCCAAAGCAATGCCTTTGTGTGCAGCCTTGATCAAACATTGTCTACGGTCAGAGTTGGGAATCAGCCGATCCCCAGCCGAAGGAATGGTAGCATAAGGAACCTGTTCAGGAGTTACATGATGAGAGTATTTGGAAGGGAAACCCGCAGGATAATTACCTCCCTCCCTAGTTGCAGCGACCGCTGCCAGAATCTCATTATCAACCTTAGTTATAGATCTTGTAACTGCTACTACAGAACACGTGGCTACTGCAGACTTGGCTGCTTCATCAGCCATGGAATTACCAAGAGCGTGTGTTCCAACACGCTGGTGGCCAAAAGTGTGAATAACATATGTGAGAGGCAGACGTTGTTTAAGATCTGCGACTCTAACCCAAAGCGTTTTATGCTTAAATGCGCTGCCTTTAGAACCGCGGTAATCATTTTGAGACCAAAAGAATAAGTTGTCGTTGAACGACTGGACACAATCGTAAGAATCGCACACAATAAGAGTAGTCACAAGAGGATCAGCAAACTCTAGAGCTAGAACAAGAGCACGCAGCTCCGCCAATTGCGCCGTACAGTCTCCTAGTGCCTGTGTGAGCACAATGAAAGACTTAAACTCTCCATCTTCAATGGAGCCAGCCACAATAGCGCAAACCGCAGAATAAGCATGTTTGGAACCCGTGGCCGGTTGCGCCGAGCCATCGGTATAAATGATGCATTTGTATTCACTCAGAGGAAGAAGTGACAAAGGAGGCGGATGAACAAATTCATATTGTAAAAATTCCTGAGTCTGAAGCGATGGATCAAAGACAAATGTGACATTCGAAGACGTTAAAGAAGTAGCCCACTGAATCCAACGTGGGTGTAATGCCTTCGAGTTAGGTACACTTGCTTTAGTCACCGCTTCCAAAGCAGGGAATGGGGTGACCATTAGAATGCGTTTGCCCTGCGCCAGTGAGCGTTCCTTTAGAATCGCCATCTGCACTGCCGTCAAGATTTTTTCAACAGAGGAAAAACGCATTTCAGCTGCAGTGTACAAGTGTGATTTGTATGCAATAGGTATTGTGTCTCCTTCATTGAATGTTACGTGAAACCCACTGCCCCTTAAACGATACGTATTACCAGGTTGGTGGTGTTATCACGAGTCATTAAGAAGTTAGTCGCAAGCAAATCCGCCTGCAAAGACTGCAGAACGGAAGTATGTTCCGGAAGCCAGCTGGCAGATGAAAACTTAGGTTGTATCAACGCATAAAGCGATTTGATACGCTGGGCATAATCGGGAACGTAAGTCCTCCCAAAGTTTAAAAAACCCAGCAAGGATTGTAACTTTTTTAAAGAAGAAGGTGGTTGCAAACGTGCACATTTCTCTAGGAAGTGAGGTGCTAAACCCTTTCCCTCATTATTGAGCTCATAGCCCAAAAGAGCACTGCCAGATGGGCAATGTGTGACTTTGCAAAATTGAATTTATAACCGAAATCGGCAAAAGATAAGATTATGCGGTCGACTCGGTCAAGATGCGGGGCAAGGTTGTCGTCAGTCAAATAGATGTCATCAACGTACGACAAGGCCTCAGGGTCAATGTCATGCAACAAAGACACAATGCGCGCCGCAAATGCCCCGGGGCTATTCTTATACCCCATATGCAATCGTGTAGTTTTTTTCTGATTTCCGACGGCACTGAATGCTGTCAGGTCACCACTCGCATGGTCGAGATTGTAACTGTAGAAACCATTGGAAATGTCAAGTGTCGTTTTGTATTTTTTACAAACAATATTATTCACCAGCGCTGAACTGTGTGTGTTTTGCACCGCAAAGGTGCGGCAATGGCTGTTCAAATTTCTATAATCTAATACAATCCGAAAAGAACCATCAGGTTTAGGGACAGTAAAGAGAGGATTATTCATAGGTGATATACATGACTCAATTACCCCCTGATACTCCAATTGTCTTAGAATGTCACAAACCGAAGCCTTCACTTCTCGTTTGATGGGATATTGAGGTTGAGGTTGTGGCATAGAGCGCAATGGTATTTCATGAGCTGGTGAATCAACGTCCCAACCCACCTGATTGCGATACACCGCTGGGGCTAAGGCTAAAGCCCATTCCTCTGCGAAAGCCCGCGCTTGTTCCTCAGGGACACAACGTGAAAAACTCGGAAGTATCACATCTTCCCCTCTAGAAGAGGCTAACACAAAGGGTGGAGGCCAATCCTTTTCCGCCAATAGAATGTCATATGTAGCGGTTACATTCTCCCAGAAAACAACCTTAATGGGATGCCTGATATCACCTTCAATTTGGAAAATGACTTCGTATAGTCTATCCGGGGGGGCAACCCGGGTATCTGCAGTCTCAATAGTAACAAATGTATCAGTTGCTGTCACATCCAGACGGGGACGCAGAGCCTCCCTGACTATGGTAACTTCCGCCGCGCTGCCGAGCAGAGTCACTGCCCACGTCCAAACCAGGAGTCGCGTCCTCACCGTCTGTGGCATATCTCGCCGTTAAAGCGGCAACCTTTTTCTTTTGAAAAGGAGGTCGGGTACGAGCGAAATCACCCTGCCTGTCCTTGACTTCAAACTGTCGAGGCTGTTCACGAAGTTGTGACGCAGGTTGACTTCTACCCCGATCCTGGCGATCACCTCCGCCGGCTTGTGAGCCTGATGTTTCCTGTAAAGTACGAGGAGAACGCTGGTCAGGAACCTGAAATCTATCAGGAGACTTAATTTTAGCGCGATCGCACAAGTCATAAGTACGTTCAAAAGCATCAGGGGTCGGTGAACTGGCACGCGAACCCTGCTTCTGCTGTTGGGAACCCTGTTTCTTATTTCTGAGCCAATTCTTTTTAGAAAAGAAAGGGCGCCCATCCTTATCAGGCTGGGCTTTTTGTTGACTTTGAGACTGCGTATGTGTTTGAGTCGTAGGCTTATTTCCCAGACTATTGCGGCCTATGGTTTTATAAGCCTTCGCAATACTCTTTGGTAATTCTCGCGGTCTGTCAGCCTCCGCGACCGCTTCTAAGCGGTTTGCTACTTGAAAGCTAACGGCATCGCCCTTGACATTCGCAAGGATCATATCAGCAACCACGTCGAACACTCCCACCAGTCTCATCCCCAGCTCAACAGCCGCTTCTGCTCCGTGTTCATCTTGAACGCATTTAATATCAGAGGGGAGTACGGTCATGGAGGGAGTGCCGAAACACATAGAATATACTGCTGCAAACATCCTGCCCCAGGTGTTACAATCAGCCAATTCGGGAATTAAGTCTTTGGGTAAGCTAATAGTTAAGATCCTGTGTTTCTCCACAGGAGTGGTATTAGGAAAGACAGCTTCTATCTGTAAAAATTTCTCGGCAAGCCAATAAGGAAACTCATCCTAATTCTGTGGGCGCTTGCCCATGACAGAATTAACTATAACAGGACTGATGTTCACGCCACCAGGACCCGTAGGTTGTACAGCAGGGCCAGGTGGTCCCACCTGGACGGTGCATGTTACGTACTGTATTACAGCTCGATATACGCGCACTAATGATGTATGTAAGACGCGGAGCTCTGCCAGAGTCGCAGTTGTAAAAGCACATGGGTGCGGGGTAAACCCAGCCAAAACGAGCCATGTGGCCCCATCTATAGATAAAGAACTAAACGGACTGCCGTTAATGGGTGAGGAAGGGCGCCATTAAACCAAATACGGTGTTGCCAAGCTGTAAGCGGAATCTCAAGGGCTCTATAAGGCTGATACTGCTGAGGAACGGCAGTGGGAGTATATGTGTGAAACATATCATCAGTTCCATCCACCACCGGTACGGTGACCCAAGAGTAAAAAACTTCAAACTGGTGAGCCGGATCGGCTTCCACCACAAAAATAAGCGTGGTCCCAGCATCAGGGACTGCATAACGAGTCACGTGCGCCCTCAGCGCGGCTCTGCTATGAGCCGGAATATCAACAGCCATTACAGAGAAGACAGTAGAACAACTTAAAGAGTGGCAGCGCAAACTCAGGTTATAAGAAAAGAAATACCTTTTAAAACTTCAAGCTTAAATAAACCTATAAAACTTTCATTATAACGGGTTACTCCATCACAGCTGTCTTCGGAAACAGAAGTGAGGGTCTTGTGGACCAGCACGAGCACTACTCAAGCGTCTTGCAGATAAGAACCAGACCAAACGTTGGCGGCGCCATGTTGCGGGGATTCTGCTCATACACAGAACTATGCACAAGAAAACAGGACCTCAGTAAATAGGGGTCTACCTCCTATCACCTTAGTACCCAAAATCCCAACCGACTAGCAATAGTGTCTCATTCGGTCTCCTACAAATATCAAGAAGCTACGAATGTTTAGACAACCCAGAACACAAACACTCCCGACTCACCTCACTTCGCTCTCACGTACTTGTCCACAATAAAAATAATAAGAGTCACTAAATAAGTTCAAAATGTTTATTTTGACTATAGTGATTCATAAAACAGTATGCGAACCACAACCAGCAGCAAAATGCATAAGGCAAGCATCATTAGCATTGTTACAATACCATAGAATACAAAAGGAGTCGTCATTTTATAAAGACTGTGAAAAAGGCAAAATAACTGGGCCTAATCACCCTCCCTTGGTAGTAAGAAGTTATTTTATATAACAGAAGATCTCTAGGCATTATTAGCAGACCTCCTACCTGAAAGCCTAAACCCAAAGGTTTACATCATAGGAACAGCAGAGCTCAGCTCCATGGAACGGCTTTCTTCGAGTGTGTTTCAAAAACATGCAACAACGCCATATCAAAGCTCGATTCTTCCATACTGCAGCTGTTGGTACATGTTTTGTCTAGGTAATAGGGACTGACCAGAACAGAATAACAAGAGACATTGTTGACCGACCTTGCACATTATGTTCAGACAGAATTGAAGGGAAAGCTGAGACCGTGAAAAACAATCTGTTATCATGTACAGGGCAGAGGCAAAGTGTTGCGAAAACAAACTCTTAGCAGAGGCGTGCGCAAAAGCAGCAGCATAGGGCAAGCAAAACTCATGCTAACTTAGCAATGTCAACAATGTAGCTAAGGGCCACATAACCCCATATAACAGGACCACCGAGCATAACCACTCTGCCTCTGCAATGGAGATGAAGGTAAGAGAAAATATAAATGAAATGAAAGCCCTGGCATCCAACTCCAATGAATCCTGTGGCTCAGTTTTGAGGGAGGTATCACAAAACATTCCTATCCATGTAGCAAGTTGTATGCCCACAATCCCCAACCTATGCAGAATTATACAGCGTAAAAAACAGGCAAGTAACCCCCTACGTGTAACACCCTGAACCTTCTCTGATTTTAACATTCCTCCTGAACTTACAGTAACTGATTCTAATGAAACCTTTCTTTTGCATAACAATAAAAACCCTCTTAAAAGAATTCTAATCATTAGCACACCCCATAATCTTGTTAAGTTAGAGACTAGTGATATTTGGATGATGGATGGGACATTTAAATCCACACCCCACCCATTCACCCAAATATACACTATTCACGCCTACATTAATCATACAGTAGTGCCCTTAGTTACAGTTTACTCCCTGATAAACAAACCTCAACATACACTGAATTTTTGTCAGTGATAAAAGCTAAAACCATGAGCAAAAGTCCTAGAAAAGTGTTAATTGACTTTGAATTACCTATGATTAACATAATTACCAAAATGTACACAGATACCCAAATATAAGGATGTTTTTTTCACTTTTCACAGGCTTATTGGAGAAAAATTAAAAAACATCCTTAGTTAAGGATTACATATCAGGGGGGGCGTGGCTTAGCCGGCTGCAAGATGGCCGCACTTTGAGTGGGCTCTGCCGGCCAAGCCTTTAATCCTACAATAATCCGGCAGACTTCCTACACATCGCTGCCTGTGACCCTACCTTCGCGGCTTCCCTGCATCGGTGGCGTCTTCGGAGCCGTTCATCGCGGCCCTACGACCTGGCTACAACTGGTTGCGGCGCCTCCAGGAGTCGGGCCTAGACGTCTGCTCACCCACCGGGGCCCGGCCTGCGCTACCCGTACTTCTTCGCACGCCAACCGGACCTCCCACCACTGGCCCTGCAGCCCCGACAATCTGCCGGTGAGTCTTGCTGCCTGGGGGCGCTCCGGGGCGGGCCTGGGATCGCGCTCGCCGTACCGCCCGGCCCAGCCCGACCCTGAGTAGGCGCCCTGAGCGTCTCCGGTTTCCGCGCTGGTGGGCCGGGCGAGGAGGGCGGCGCGCTTCCCACGTCCTCTTGCCACGGTTCGCTGCCCCCTCGCTACTCCCGGCTGGGTTCCACCTGCTGACGCTGCGCCCTCGACCGTCCCGGCTGCCTCCCCTCCCGCCTTTGTGGTCACCGGCCGTGAGCGGGGATCTGGGATGGGAGCCCGCGATCGAGGTGTTCCCCCGACTTGCTGCAGCGGCCTACAGTCCGACCTTCTCTTCAGAGCGACTCCGGGGCGCACTGGTGCGTGTCTGCACCCCCGGCCTGGCCCTCTGATCCTCCAGCTCTCTCTGCCGGTTGGGTTCACCGCCGAATCGACCCTCCACCCAGGTTATCCCTTTCTACACGGCGCCCAGCACTGCAGGGGCCCTTCACTGCACTACGGCCTGGGGACTGTTGCGGTGCATGCGCTCTGCCACACCTCCGCGCCAAACACAGGCTCCGGAGCGAGACCCCTCGTGTTGGACCCCGGCTGCCTCCTGGATTGCGCCACCTTGGGTGCGTGGCGACGGCTCGGCGGGGAGGCCTGCGCGCTAGCTGCGAGATCTGGGTCCACTGCCTCCACCGTCGCATTCGCGGCCCGGGCCCTATGCCTGCTGCACACCTGCCTCGCGGGGGGATCCCCTTTGCCCCCCCTTGTTCATCTCCCTGCTACCTGTGCCCTTACTGGCTGCACTTTCCACGTGTAATGCTGCGGGCCTTTTTGGGGCTCCCTGCTCTTGGAGGCCGCCATGGGTAAGGCTGACCCGAAACAGCCCCGACTAACCTTTGAGCAGCGGAGGCAGACGCGTCAGGAGGGCTCCACTGCTGACGGGGGCGAATTGCCCGCACCCACGGAAATGGCTGCCGAACGTGAAGATGACTTGAAGGCCATCATGCTGGAGGTGAAGTCGGCGGTGTCCGGGATTGCCACTCAGCTGGAGCAGCTGGCTTCTCGCCTCGATGTGGTCAAGTCCAGGGTGGATGCGCACGATGGCCGTCTGCTCCACGTCGAGTCGAGAGTGTCTGATGTGGAGGACTCCGCCACCCAAGACCGCCAAAAATTGCTCCAAATGGACAAAATCCTTGACCTCATCCGTTCTAAGAACGAAGATTTGGAGGCCCGCTCCCGCAGGAGTAACCTCCGCATTACTGGAGTGCCGGAGTCCTCCAACATTTCCAGGATGGAGGATTACATGGAGCAGCTGTTGCGAGAACTGTTTGGAGAAGTGCTTTCCCAGGTATTTGTCGTGGAGAGAGCGCACTGCTCCCTCGGCCCTCGGCCTGCCCCTGGTCTGCCTGATCGACCGATCATTGCGAAGATCCTAAACTTCCGGGACCGGGACGCGGTCCTCCGGGCTGCCAGGGAAAGAGGTGTGATCCGCCACCAAGGTAACACTTTGTCTTTTTATCCCGATTACACCCCGGCTGTGCAGGCTGCCCGCCGCGAGTTCCTGTCCGCAAAACGCATCTTGCAAAAACACGAAGTGTCCTACTCGTTAGCCTACCCGGCCAAATTGCGGGTCAGACAGGGCTCTAAAACCCTGGTATTCCCAGACTCAAAGGGAGCCCTTGCCTTTGCCAAACAGTTGGACCGCTCTCACCACTCCACTCCAGCCAGCTCTCAAGACCCTGCTGCAGCCAATTTGAGTGACAATGACTGAACTGTACCCCTTTATTGTTTCTGGCCCCGGCCCTTCTGTACAAGACTGTGTAGCGCAGTGGCGGTCCCATTCCCCCGGCTGCCCCTTGGCTGTTCAACTGGCTGCGGCTCACCATTTTTCTTTCTCTTTTTTTTTGTTCCACTGGGTTTACTGGCTCTCATTTGGTTGCATTGTATTATTTGCCTGTGTTGTCTGCTGATAGCTCTGGCTTGGCCACCCTGCCTTTCCTGGCAGGGGGGTACGCTAGGCGTTGCCATGCCCCCACGGGATGATTCCCACCTCTTTTGCTGATTCTTCCCCTCCCGGTTGGGGTCCCCTGGGGTTGGTGCGGGTGGTTACTCGACCTGATTGGGGGGTTGGTGTGGGTGGTGGGTGGAGGGGTGTTGGGTTGTTGTGTCCGCCTTTCGCGGCTCTTTCGTGTTTTATCGCACTTTTTCTGCTCTCACATTGCAAGATTTATGCTCTCATTCATGGTGCGATGGGGTGGGTTTGTTCGGGGTGGGGGTGGTTGGCTCCTGGGACTGTCTTTTTTTGTTATTTTTCAGAAAAGTTACTGTTTTTATGCTTTCAATTTATGTATTCCTTCAGTACGCATTACACCACTGCTGCGCTCGATCACTGCATCACGTCTGAGCTAGACAGTGCGCGCCCTCCCTTCGACTGGTGCCCTATGGGGGTCATTGCCTGCCTCACTGCTCTTGTACTCTTGCTGTTCCCCCCGGTGTCACACCTTCCCCCCTGGCAGGCTTTCGCCGGCTCCATTTCAGACTTAAAGCAGCTGACTCGCCTTTGTACTATCCAAGTATGACCTCCCCGCTACACATGCTAGCTTTTGACCGCAGCTCCTACTCGCTGCCCTGCGATCCCTCCTATTATGTCCTCACACAGTATGACTGACACCATATGCTGGTCCTGGAATATTCGTGGCCTCAACGACCACCGCAAGGCCCGGCTCATCCATTCACACCTACTTCGTCATAAAGTAGACATTTGCCTCTTACAGGAGACTCACTTGTTGCCTGCGACCGCCGCTAGGCTTCAGTCGCGCCACTGGGGCGAATCGCACTCCTCTTTCTATTCCACCTACTCTCGTGGCGTGTCCATTTTGATACGCAGGGGACTTCCATGGCACACAGATCGGGTACTCACTGACCCTGAGGGACGGTATGTTATTCTACACGGCTCCCTACTTTCCCAACCAATGACGATTGCTGCTGTATACGGTCCCAACTCGGACGACCCTGCCTTTTTCACTAATGTTTGGCACTTAATATCCACACTGGGTCCTGCGGCACTCCTTTGGGGGGGGGACTTCAACGTTACCCTTTCTGCTGTCCTTGACCGCTCGGGCCCCCACTCGTCGCACCCGCAATCTGCGGCTTTCTTACAGTCCTTGCTAGCCGATAACTCACTGTATGACGCATGGCGACACGTGTGGCCTGAGGCCCGCGAGGGAACTTGTGTCACCGGTACCCGTGGCTGCTGGTCCCGTATTGATCTTTGGATCACCTCTCCTGACGTCCTCACTTGGCTTACATCTGTCACTAATATGGCGCGCACTTTTTCTGACCACGCGCCGGTCCAGCTCTGTTTACGCCTTCCCGACTCCCCACGTAGGGCCTTCGTCTGGCGGCTCCCCTCGAACGCTCTCCGCGACTCTGTCTTTTGTGCCGAGATCCAAACTGCGATCTCCAACTATTTTGACTTGAATGTCGGCTCCGTGGACTCGCCGTCTACCCTGTGGGAGGGTTTTAAGGCTGTGATTCGCGGTGAGTGTATTTCAAAACAATCCGGAGTCCTCCGCTCCATCCGCACCACATTAGGAACACTAGAATTGGAGATTAAGGCCCTGGACTCTGCTTAGGCAACTCGCCCCAACTCCGAGACACTTGCTCGCCTGCGCGAAAAGCACTCAGAATTTGCCAGGGAGGCCGAGAGGGAACTCTCCTTTCTAGGCAGAGAGGCCCGGGCGCGCCGTTTCGGCGAGGGCGATCGGCCTGGCAAGACCCTAGCCAGCCTCCTTCGTCCCCCCCGCGCTGCATCGTATGTTGCGGCACTCCAGGACGGCGGCCCTGCTAGAACCACCTCCCCAGAGGAAATTAAGTCACGGTTTACGGATTATTACACGCACCTTTACGCCGCGGGCCCCACACCTTCGCGGGAGGACTTCAACCAATTTTTTGACACCATCTCACTCGTTTGGCTCGAGGACCATCACCGCGAATTTCTTGACGAGCCTTTTTCTAAGGAAGAAATACTTGCTGCCATCACCGGTTTGTCCGGTGATAAGGCCCCTGGCTCGGACGGCCTCCCGGCTTCGTTTTATAAGACATTTGCCCCGCTTCTGGTGGCACACCTGGCCGCTATGTACAATGACTCCTTCGATAGTGGCCTCTTCCCGCCATCGCTCCGTGAGGCGATCATAATACTTCTTCTGAAACCAGACAAGCCCCCGGATTGCCGCGACTCCTACCGCCCCTTTCTTTAATTAACACGGACAATAAGATATTTGCGAAATTGATAGCCTCCCGTCTTCTCCACTTCATGCCCCTCATCGCTCTCCCGGACCAGTACGGTTTCATTCCGGGCCACGCAACATCTCACAACCTTCGGGCTATATTCTCCGTTCTGCACCAGATTAATCCTAGCCTCCCCGCAGTGGCTGCTCTTCTTGATGCCACCAAGGCATTCGACACCTTGGAGTGGCCCTTCTTATTCTATCTCTTGCCGCGCCTCGGCTTCAGCAATGTCTTTATTCGTAAAATTCTACTTCTCTATACGCGCCCTTCTGCCCGCCTTCGGCTCAACGGACAAGTTTCTGACCCTATTCTAATTGAGCGTGGCACTCGACAGGGGTGCCCGCTCTCCCCCATGCTCTTTGCCATTGCGATGGAGCCTCTTGCGGCCAGACTCCGGCAACACCATACTCAGAGGGGCATTGGCTTCTCGGCCCGCGCCCTCCTGGTCTCCATGTACGCGGATGATATTACACTGTATGTCCGCCACCCCCAAGACAACCTCAGCCCCCTTGTGCGTGAGATGCTACGGTTTGGTGGATTCTCCGGAATACAGGTGAACTGGAGTAAGTCAGTGCTGTTCCCTCTTACTGATGCCACCACACCATTCACCCCGGACTTTCCTTTTAAATGGGCCTCCGGCCCCACCCGCTACTTGGGTGTCTGGCTGAGCAGGGATCTGGACGATCTCTGGAAGGCTAACTTTGGACGTGCCGAAGACTGACTCGAGTCCAAGATACCCCATTGGAACCGGCTCCCCTTGTCGCTGGCTGGGCGTATTGCCATTGCCAAGATGGTAGTCCTCCCGAAATTTCTTTATCTCTTTTTAAATATTCCCATACCACTGACGGCCCATTTTTTCCGCAAGCTTCGCTCCCTGATCATTTCTCTGGTTTGGGCTGGTGGGCAGCCCAGGATTGCTTATGATGTCCTTCTCTCCCCATGTCGGCTGGAGGCATGGGCGCCCCCAACTTCAAACTGTATGCCTTAAGTGCCCAGGCCAGTTTCCTTCACTTCTGGATTCATCCCTCCCCTTTTCAGCTGCACGCTGCGGTCGAAGCTGATCTTGCTGCCCCTTGGCCGCTGGCTACCGCCCTGTTTGCTCCGGCCGGCCGCGCGCGGGCTGAGGTGGACACGGTCGGGACTTTACGCTGGGCCTGGTCGGGATTGCGTCGCCTCTCCAATGCTCCGTTGCTTTCAGCAAATGCTATGCCGATCGTGCGCCACCACGCTTTCCCACCTTTCCATCCAACCGGCATGGCTAAGCATGCCGCCCGCTTTGGGCTGGAGACACTGTGGGATCTCTACCCTGGAAACACCTTCTATTCTCTTCCTGCTGCCTCTGGCCCTATGGACACATTGCTCTATTATCAGCTGCGGGCTATTTGCAAGGAATTACACCCCACGTTCCCACAACCTCCACCTTCGATGCGCGCGCTTGATTTTATATATTCTTCTACCTCCCCCCGGAAGCTGGTGTCCAAATTATACGCCCTTACGTTATCAACCTCCGTCGTCTCCACTGATCGCGCACGCGTGGCGTGGGGCGAGGACCTTGGTATTGACATTTCCCAAGCCGACTGGCTTTATTGCTGTAGCCAGACGAAGAAACTCTCTCCCAACTACCGTCTCCGCCTTATACACTTCAAATACCTGCACAGGCTTTACCGAACCCCTGTTCAGCTACATAAAATGGGACTTGTTCCCACCGACAGGTGCTTGCGTTGCTCTGCCCCTGCTGCGGATTTCGCTCATCTGGCCTGGTTGTGCCCAAGGGTGTCGGAGTTTTGGCGGGAGGTCTGCGCTGCCCTTACTGAGATCGCTTCCGCACCGGTCCAGCCTGACCCACCGTTGTGCTTGCTGGGCTTTGTCAAGTTCTGTCCGGATGCCTCTCGTCGATTGGTCGCAATGCTGCTTGTCCTTGCGCGGCGTAGGGTGTCCATGTGCTGGGGGCGCAGGCCGGCGCCTCAGTTCGCTCACTGGCTGGAAGACGCATCGAGATGTCAAACTCTTCTGTCTGTATTCTGGGACCTTATGCCTGCTAGGTCTCGCCCGATTGACATATGGGGCCCCCTGGTGACATACCTCCACACCCGATCACATTCTGGCCGGACTGCCTCTTCCGCGCTCCCCACCGGCTCTCCGCCCGCGGCGGCCGCCGGTGTTGGTCGATGGCCCTCTCCCGCCCAGTCCCCCTCTCTCCCCCCTGACCGGACCTAATGCCCCCCTCTGCAGTGCTGCCCCCACACATTTCAGATATTTGTTGCTCAAGGGTGCTTTGTCATGCTGCATATTATACTGTTTATTTTTTGTCTGAAATACTCCCCCTACTATTGAGGTGCTTCGTAAATGGCCCTATGTGCTCAGTGCTTTGACTTGATGCAAAATGTATGTTGGAAATGCTGATTATGTTCAATAAAGGTTTTGAAAATTAAAAAAAAAAAAAAAAAGGATTACATATCAGACAGTAAACTGCAATTTGAATTGAAGAAACTAACAGCACTTTGCTTTCTTCCTCAGTGTAGATGAATACTACACATCTATTACTGAATCTGACTATTTTACTGCAAACGAGGTCAAATTGGCACCCCTTCTAAATTACTTTGAAGACACATGGATTGGCCAGCTAAGCAGGTCAGGTCACAGGAGGAAGCCACGTTTCCATGTGAAGTGGTGGAACTGCTACTTGACCTGCTTAGAGGGAGGAGCAAAAATAATGCCATAGAGGGATCGCACAACTCCTTCAACAACTCTATAGGTAAATCACATCCTAACTTCTATCATTTTTGGGAAATTTTGAAGAAGGAGCTAATTTTCCAAGAAATGAGGATTGCGCAATCATTGACTTGTAGTCTGAACCCACGAATTTCAAAAAGACAAAAAAAAAAGGTCCGAGCGACCATTGGGTGCAATTCAACAATTTTCGTGGATGGTTGCATGGTTGCTTCAGACTACCTAGACAATATTGCACACATCCTACATTTCTAATCTACACTAACCCCTAAACCACCTTACTTGCCTGTTTTGACAATGAATTTCCCGAATTCAATTGGCATTTTCTAATAATTTTTAAATTATAAATTAAAAGTCGGCTTTCTTGCCTTCAGATTTCTTCTTTTTCAACTCTTGGACTTGCGTACAATCCCACATTTCACCAAGAGTCTTGTGCAGTCCATTAATCCATTATAAATAATCCATAATCCGTGATGCAAGCCATGTCCCGAGTTAAACTAACCAAAATGGACACAGTTTGGCAAAGCCATTTTTTACAGGGAAAATTGTGCTGAAAACTGTACTGTGCTCACCAAAAACGCATCCCAGAAAAAAAATACTGAAAAAGATTATTTGTTTGGATAAAACCGCAACAAGAAATCCATCGTTGCAATCCTCTCTCGATCAAAATCAAGCAAAAATAGAACGAAAAAGAAAAAACGCTTTGAAAAATTTGCAACAAAAAAATTCATCGATGCAATCCTCTCTCAACCGAAATCCAGCATAAGTTCTAAAAACCATATATCCATGTTTTAAAAATGTCCCAAAACGTATTTCTGCGATCCATGAAATCTTTGTCCATGTTGCTTCGATCTATCCGAAAAACCACTGACGACGCAAGACCTTAATTTCAAAACCCATCGCATCAAACATATTAAAAAAATATTGCTTTCATAACACTATGGTTTAATAGAAAAGGTAATCATTCTTTTAAAATTATTCTATTAAATCAAAAGTGTTACAAAAGCAATCAACCCGACGTGGTCCTACAACTGCTACCTGCATAGGAAATTTTTTGGGGGTTAAAACATACAAAAATATCAAAATACAACTACCCTATTTCTTACAACCTCCTTCATCTCTCCTTACAATAAACTATTCCACACTTAGGGGCCGATTCCGATCTCGGCCGGTAGGGCACCGAATCGGATTCGGCTTAACCGGATCCGATTCGGAGGCCTTTTTTCCGACCGATTCGTACAGTCGTCCCAGCGAGCAAGTACGATGCGAGCGCACGCGAAATCGCCGACCGACTCATTCCCGGGTCCCAACCGCTCTGACCGACTCGTACGGACACGGCTCGCACCACGCAATGGAGACGTTTCCCGACCGAGCAAGTACGATGCGCGCTTCGAACAGCCCGACCGACTCGTAGCGTCCGGCTTCAATGAGCTGTCGGAGCCGGACTTCGGGGGTCCGTGTCGGACCCCCCTGCATGTGTAGCCGCACGAGTCGCACACAGGGGGGACCCAAGGGCCCCCCCTACACATGCATGTACGGTGCGAGTCGCACCAACGCGTACCCACTGTATGGGGCCCCCCTGTTCGCGACGTACCCATTCAGTCAATGGGAGCCCGTGTACGCGTTGTACGACCGGCTCCCATTGACTTCAATGGGAGTCCGACCAAATCGAGTCGGGCAGCATACGGCCGCATCGTACTCGCTCGGTCGGACCGCGGGAGTCCGGCTCGGTCGGAAATCTCTCCGGATCCGGCTCGGTCGGAGAGATTTCCGGCCCGAATCGGAATCGGCCCCTTAATCTATTTTTAATAATTGAAATTTGCCTTACCTGTAAGCAGCTCTTCCTTCCTTCTGATCCCGACTGCGACGATCCTCGCACTGACGAAACTCACATACAAGCGGCAACATCATCTCTTTTTGTAAAAAGGACAATTTCTCTCATTCATTTGAATGTGAAACCGTGGGAAAACCTACAAAAAAATAAAAAGTATATGTTACAATACAGTTTAAAATCCATGTTTATTTTGAAAAAATAATGCCTTTATTAAAGTTTTTTTTTTAATTGATTGCTTTTTAAAACTGTATCATAATTTTGTTTAACCCCTTCGATGCTCATGACGGAATGGTTCCGTCATGAGCATCAGTGCCCCTGTGCTCATGACGGAACCATTCCATCATGAGGCCAGGGGCATGAAATCCCTCTGCTGCAGACAGCAGAGGGATTTCTATTTCACCCCTGTGACCTTGGGAGCTGGGGAAGAGCTTCCCCAGCTCCCGAGGCCCCCTCCCTGGTTTCTGTGTCATGAGGATCAGCGCGCACGTCGCGCTGTCCTCATTGCACAGAAACCGAAACTGAAATGAGCCTTTGGGCTCATTTCAGTTTCACTTCTATGTGCTCAGGGGGCTATCTCAGCCCCCGGGCACGTAGAAAAACGGGAGAGGTATCATTGGAAAGGGGAGAATCTCCCTTTCCAATGGTACCCCTCCCCAGTGGATCCCTGCTTGGGGATCGCCCCAGGAGGGCGATCCCCAAGCAGGGATCCACCCACTAGACACCAGGGAGGGGGGAGCGGCCCCTTGGGCAAGGGCTTTTGCTCCCACCAATTATTTTTGGTGCGATTTACACTTTTTGCCCCCCCGGGGGGCAAAAAGCCCACTAGACCCCAGGGATATTTTTGTTTGCCCCATAATTTATTAGGGTGGGGGCTGCCCATAAAGGGCATGTCCATGCCCCCACCCCACAAAATTTACAGCCTTTCTGCCCCCCCGGGGGGGCAAAAAGCCCACTATACGCCAGGGATTTTTTTTTTAAATTATAATTTGTGGTGGGGGCTGCCCAATATGGGCATGCCCATGCCCCCACCCACCCCCGCAAAAATGGCAGCCTTTCTGCCCCCCCTGGGGGGCAGCTGGGGGCATTAGCCCCAAATCTGCCCCCGGAGGCAAAAGCCCAGTAGATGCCAGGGATTTTATGGGCAAATTTTAATTAGGGTGGGGCATTGGTATGCCCATTTTGGGCAGCCCCCACCTAATTAAAATTGCCTAGACTCCTGGCATCTAGTGGACTTTCTGCCCCCTGGGGGGCAGAAGAGGCATTAGCCCCCAATCTGCCCCGCCGGGGGGCAAAAAGCCCACTAGACGCCAGGGATTTTTTGAGGCAAATTTGAATTAGGGTGGGGGCTCCCAAAACGGGCATGCCCATGCCCCCACCCCCTCCCCCGCAAAAATAACAGCCTTCCTGCCCCCTGGGGGCAGATGGGGCAGTAGCCCCCAATCTGCCCCCGGGGGCTAAAAGCCCACTAGACACCAGGGATTTTTTTGGGCAAATTTTAATTAGGGTGGGGGCATTGGCATGCCTGTTGGGCAGCCCCCACCTCATTAAAATTTGCCTCACTCCTGGCGTCTAGTGGGCTTTGCCCCTGGGGGCAGATGGGGCATTAGCCCCCAATCTGCCCCGCCGGGGGGCAAAAGCCCCTAGTCGCCAGGGATTTTTTTGGGCAAATTTGAATTAGGGTGGGGGCTGCCCAAAATGGGCATGCCCATGCCCCCACCCCTCCCCCGCAAACATTACAGCCTTTCTGCCCCCTGGGGGGCAGATGGGGCAGTAGCCCCCAATCTGCCCCCCGGGGGCAAAAAGCCCACTAGACGCCAGGGATTTTGTTGGGCAAATTTGAATTAGGGTGGGGGCATTGGCATGCCCGTTTGGGCAGCCTCACCTAATTAAATTTGCCCAAAACTCCCTGGCATCTAGTGGGCTTTTTGCCCCCCCTGGGGGTCAGATGGGGGCATTAGCTCCCAATCTGCCCGCCGGGGGGGGCAAAAGCCCACTAGACGCCAGGGAGTTTTTCGGGGCAAATTTGAATTAGGGTGGGGGCTCCCAAAACGGGCATGCCCATGCACCCACCCCCTCCCCCGCAAAAATAACAGCCTTCCTGTTCCCCCTGGGGGGCAGATGGGCCAGTAGCCCCCAATCTGCCCCACCGGGGGGCAAAAAGCCCACTAGACGCCAGGGATTTTTTGGGCAAATTTTAATTAGGGTGGGGGCATTGGCATGCCCGTTTTGGGCAGCCCCACCTAATTAAAATTTGCCCACAATTCCTGGCGTCTAGTGAACTCTGCCTCCGGGGGCAGATGGGGGCATTAGCCCTCAATCTGCCCCACCGGGGGGGCAAAAAGCCCACTAGTCGCCAGGGATTTGTTTTGGGCAAATTTGAATTAGGGTGGGGGCTGCCCAAAATAGGCATGCCCATGCCCCCACCCTCCTCCGCATAAAATTACAGCCTTCCTGCCCCCTGGGGGCAGATGGGGCAGAAGCCCCCAATCTGCCCCCCCGGGAGGGCAAAAAGCCCACTAGACGCCAGGGATTTTTTGGGGCAAATTTTAATTAGGGTGGGGGCATTGGCATGCCCGTTTTGGGCAGCCCCCACCCTAATTAAAATTTGCCCAAAAAACTCCCTGGCGTCTAGTGGACTCCTGGGGGGCAGATGGGGGCATTAGCCCCCAAACTGCCCCGCGGGGGGGGGGGGCAAAAAGCCCACTAGACGCCAGGGATTTTTTTGGGGCAAATTTGAATTAGGGTGGGGGCTGCCCAAAACGGGCATGCCCATGCCCCCATCCCCTCCCCGCAAAAATTACAGCCTTCCTACCCCCCCTGGGGGGCAGATGGGGCAGTAGCCCCCAATCTGCCCCCCCGAGGGGGGCAAAAAGCCCACTAGACGCCAACGATTACGCTGGCTTTTTTATGTGTGGGTGTGGGGGCTGGCCAGAATGGGCATACCAATGCCCCTACCCCCCAAAAAAATAGCCACAGTGTTTCTGCCCCCTTGGGGGCATATCGGGGCAACCCCACCCCCGATATGCCCCCCAGGGCGGCAGAAAGCCGACTAGGAACAGATTTGTTTTTAGCAATATGCCTACCTGTGTATTTTGGGCCCTAGCGCAGCCGGCACATAGGGAAACCTAGCAAACCTGTACATTTTTGAAAACTAGACACCCAGGGGAATCCAGGATGGGGTGACTTGACTGGCTCTCACCAGGTTCTGTTACCTAGAATCCCTTGCAAACCTCAAAATGTGTATAAAAAATACATTTTCCTCACATTTCTGTGGTGGAAAGTTCTGGAATCTGTGTGGATCCACAAAATTCCATTCACCCCGCATTCCCCAAAGTCTTCCGAGAAAAATGGTACCTCACTTGTGTGGGTGGGTCAAGTACCCGCGACAGGCAAGGGCCCAAAACCTAGTGAGGCGACATCAAAATTTCCTATCACAAACCAACCTGGTTTTGCACGGGGGTTACCTGGGTTTTTGGCCCCGGGGTCGGCAGCCATCTAGGGAAACCTACAAAACCCACACATTTCTGAAAACTAGACACCCGGGGGATTCCAGGGAGGTATGGCTTGTGTGGATCCCCCAACGTTTTCGTACCCAGAATCCCCTGCAAACCTCAAATTTAGCTGGACAAAATCACTTTTTTCACACATTTGTGTGTGGGAAAGTTAGTGGCATCACCGGGCTGACACAAATTTCCTACCAGCCAGCGTTCCCCTGGTCTCCCGATAAAAATGGTGCCTCACTCGGGTGGGAGGCCCAAGTACCCGCGACAGGCAAGGACCCAAAACGTATTGAGGCGACATCAAAATTGCCTATCACAAAACGACCTGGTTTTGCAAGGGGGTCCCATGACTTTTTGGCCCGGGACTCGGCGGCCACCTAGAGAAACCTACCAAACCCACACATTTCTGAAAACTAGACACCCGGGGATTCCAGGGAGGTATGGCTTGCGTGGATCCCCCAACGTTTTCACCCAGAATCCCCTGCAAACCTCAAATTTTGCCGAAAAATTCACTTTTTTCTCACATTTCTGTGGTGGAAAGTTCTGGAATCTGCATGGATCCACAAATTTCCTCCCACCCAGGGTTCCCCCAGATCTCCAGATAAAAATGGTACCTCACTTGCGTGGGTGGGTCAAGGACCCGCAACAGGCAAGGGCCCAAAAGCTATTGAGGCGACATCAAAATTACCTATCACAAACCAACCTGGCTTTGCATGGGGGGTCCCATGAGTTTTTGGCCCGGGGCTCGGCAGCCATCTAGGGAAACCTACCTAACCCACACATTTCTGGAAACTAGACACCCGGGGAGTCCAGCGAGGTATGGTTTGCGTGGGTCCCCCATCATTATCCTACCCAGAATCCCCTACAAACCTTAAATTTCGCTGAAAAATTCACTTTTTCTCACATTTCTGTGGT
The DNA here is from genome assembly GCA_963921515.1 of Calotriton arnoldi. Taxonomy (NCBI): domain Eukaryota; kingdom Metazoa; phylum Chordata; class Amphibia; order Caudata; family Salamandridae; genus Calotriton; species Calotriton arnoldi. The sequence goes on from CAWUFW010013086.1 coordinate 47,520, forward strand.
GGAAAGTTCTGGAATCTGCGTGGATCCACAAATTTCCTCCCACCCAGCGTTCCCCCAGTTCTCCCGATAAAAATGGTACCTCACTTGTGTGGGTAGGCACCGTGGCTGTAACAGGAAATGGCCCAAATCGTACTCTGGAGACTTCAAAATTACCTATAGCAAAACTACCTGGTTTTGGGGGGGGGGCACCTGAGATTTTGGCCCGGGCTCGACGGCCATCTTGGGAAAGTACCAAACCCAAACATTTCTGAAAACTAGACAAGACTAGACCCAAGTGAGGTATCATTTTACTCGGGAGAACAAGGGGAACGCTGGGTGGTAGGACATTTGTGCCGGCACGCTGATTCCACACAAAATATGTGGAAAATGTGTTTTTTTCAGCTAAATTTAATGTTTGCATTGCATTCTGGGTAGGAAACGTTGGGGGATCCAGGCAAGCATACCTCATTGGACTCCCCGGGTGTCTAGTTTTCAGAAATGTTTGTGTTTGGTACTTTCCCAAGATGGCCGCGAGCCCGGGCCAAAATCTCAGGTGCCCCCCCCAAAACCAGGTAGTTTTGCTATAGGTAATTTTGAAGTCTCCAGAGTACGATTTGGGCCATTTCCTGTTGCAGCCACTGTGCCTACCCACACAAGTGAGGTACCATTTTTATCGGGAGACCTGGAGGAACGCTGGGTGGGGGGAAATTTGTGGATCCACACAGATTCCAGAACTTTCCACCACAGAAATGTGAGAAAAAAGTGAATTTTTCAGTGAAATTTGAGGTTTGCAGGGGATTCTGGGTAGGATAATTCTGGGGGACCCACGCAAGCCATACCTCGCTGGACTCCCTCGGGTGTCTAGTTTCCAGAAATGTGTGGGTTCGGTAGGTTTCCCTAGATGGCTGCCGAGCCCCGGGCCAAAAACTCATGGGACCCCCCATGCAAAACCAGGTTGGTTTGTGATAGGTAATTTTGATGTCGCCTCAATAGCTTTTGGGCCCTTGCCTGTCGCTGGACCTTGACCCACCCACGCAAGTGAGGAACCATTTTTATCGGGAGACCTGGGGGAACGCTGGGTGGGAGGAAATTTCTGGATCCACGCAGATTCCAGAACTTTCCACCACAGAAATGTGAGAAAAAAGTGAATTTTTCAGCAAAATTTGAGGTTTGCAGGGGATTCTGGGTAGGATAATGATGGGGGACCCACGCAAGCCATACCTCGCTGGACTCCCCGGGTGTCTAGTTTCCAGAAATGTGTGGGTTCGGTAGGTTTCCTAGATGGCTGCCGAGCCCGGACCAAAAACTCATGGGACCCCCATGCAAAACCAGGTTGCTTTGTGATAGGTAATTTTGATGTCGCCTCAATAGCTTTTGGGCCCTTGCCTGTCGCGGGTCCTTGACCCACCCACGCAAGTGAGGTACCATTTTTATCGGGAGACCTGGGGAACGCTGGGTGGGAGGAAATTTCTGGATCCACGCAGATTCCAGAACTTTCCACCACAGAAATGTGAGAAAAAAGTGAATTTTTCAGCAAAATTTGAGGTTTGCAGGGGATTCTGGGTAGGAGAATGATGGGGGACCCACGCAAGCCATACCTCGCTGGACTCCCCGGGTGTCTAGTTTCCAGAAATGTGTGGGTTAGGTAGGTTTCCTAGATGGCTGCCGAGCCCCGGGCCAAAAACTCATGGGACCCCCATGCAAAACCAGGTTGGTTTGTGATAGGTAATTTTGATGTCGCCTCAATAGCTTTTGGGCCCTTGCCTGTCGCGGATCCTTGACCCACCCACGCAAGTGAGGTACCATTTTTATCGGGAGACCTGGTTGAACGCTGGGTGGGAGGAAATTTGTGGATCCACGCAGATTGCAGAACTTTCCACCACAGAAATGTGGGGAAAATGTGGGTTTTTTGACAATTTTTTAGGTTTGCAAGGGATTCTGGGTAACAGAACCTGGTGGGAGGCAGTCAAGTCACCCCATCCTGGATTCCCCTGGGTGTCTAGTTTTGAAAAATGTATAGGTTTTCTAGGTTTCCCTAGGTGCCGGCAGAGTTATGGTTCAAAAACTACAGCTAGGCACTTTGCCAAAAAAGGGTCATTTTTCACTGCGAAATTGAGGTGTGTCCAGGTTGCGTTTTGTGCCGTTTCCTGTCGCGGGCACTAGGCCGACCCACACAAGGGAGGAACCATTTTTCTCGGAAGACTTTGGGGAACGCGGGGTGGGTGGAAATTTGTGGATCCACGCAGACTCCAGAACTTTCCACCACAGAAATGTGGGGAAAATGTGGTTTTTTTGACAATTTTTTAGGTTTGCAAGGGATTCTGGGTAACAGAACCTGGTGGGAGGCAGTCAAGTCACCCGATCCTGGATTCCCCTGGGTGTCTAGTTTTCAAAAATGTATAGGTTTTCTAGGTTTCCCTAGGTGCCGGCAGAGTTATGGTTCAAAAACTACAGCTAGGCACTTTGCCAAAAAAGGGTCATTTTTCACTGCGAAATTGAGGTGTGTCCAGGTTGCGTTTTGTGCCGTTTCCTGTCGCGGGCACTAGGCCGACCCACACAAGGGAGGAACCATTTTTCTCGGAAGACTTTGGGGAACGCGGGGTGGGTGGAAATTTGTGGATCCACGCAGACTCCAGAACTTTCCACCACAGAAATGTGGGGAAAATTGGTTTTTTTTGACAATTGTTTAGGTTTGCAAGGGATTCTGGGAAACAGAACCTGGTGGGAGGCAGTCAAGTCACCTCATCCTGGATTCCCCTGGGTGTCTAGTTTTCAAAAATGTATAGGTTTGCTAGGTTTCCCTAGGTGCCGGCAGAGCTATGGTTCAAAAACTACAGCTAGGCACTTTGCCAAAAAAGGGTCATTTTTCACTGCAAAATTGAGGTGTGTCCACGTTGCGTTTTGTGCCGTTTCCTGTCGCGGGCACTAGGCCGACTCACACAAGTGAGGTACCATTTTTCTCGGAAGACTTTGGGGAACGCGGGGTGGGTGGAAATTTGTGGATCCACGCAGATTCCAGAACTTTCCACCACAGAAATGTGGGGAAAATGTGTTTCTTTTTACAATTGTTTAGGTTTGCAAGGGATTCTGGGTAACAGAACCTGGTTGGAGGCAGTCAAGTCACCCCATCCTGGATTCCCCTGAGTGTCTAGTTTTCAAAAATGTATAGGTTTGCTAGGTTTCCCTAGGTGCCGGCAGAGCTATGGTTCAAAAACTACAGCTAGGCACTTTGCCAAAAAAGGGTCATTTTTCACTGCGAAATTGAGGTGTGTCCACGTTGCGTTTTGCGCCGTTTCCTGTCGCGGGCACTAGGCCTACCCACACAAGTGAGGTACCATTTTTCTCAGAAGACTTTGGGGAACGTGGGGTGGGTGGAAATTTGTGGATCCACGCAGATTCCAGAACTTTCCACCACAGAAATGTGAGGAAAATGTGTTTTTTTGGACAATTTTTTAGGTTTGCAAGGGATTCTGGGTAACAGAACCTGGTGGGAGCCAGTCAAGTCACCCCATCCTGGATTCCCCTGGGTGTCTAGTTTTCAAAAATGTATAGGTTTGCTAGGTTTCCCTAGGTGCCAGCAGAGCTAGGGTTCAAAAACTACAGCTAGGCACTTTGTCAAAAAGGGTCATTTTTCACTGTGAAATTGGGGTGTGTCCACGTTGCGTTTTGCGCCGTTTCCTGTCGCGGGCACTATGCCTACCCACACAAGTGAGGTACCATTTTTCTCGGAAGACTTTGGGGAACGCGGGGTGGGTGGAAATTTGTGGATCCACGCAAATTCCAGAACTTTCCACCACAGAAATGTGAGGAAAATGTGGTTTTTTTGACAACATTTTAGGTTTGCAAGGGATTCTGGGTAACAGAACCTGGTGGGAGCCAGTCAAGTCACCCCATCCTGGATTCCCCTGGGTGTCTAGTTTTCAAAAATGTATAGGTTTGCTAGGTTTCCCTAGGTGCCGGCAGAGCTAGGGTTCAAAAACTACAGCTGGGCACTTTGCAAAAAAAGGGTAATTTTTCATTGTGAAAATGTGGTGTGTTCACGTTGGGTTTTGAGCCATTTCCTGTCGTGGGCACTATGCCTACCCACACAAGTGAGGTACCATTTTTATCGGGAGACTTGGGGTAATTCAGATTTGTAAAGCAACTGTTATTACCTATTGACTTTCGATGCATTCTGCCTTCCAAATGAAAGACATTGTGTAAAAAGAAGTCATTTTAAAAAATGACCGATAATTCTCATGCTAGTATGAGTATTCCCAATTTAGGAAATGTGCAAATATCTACTGTTTCTAAACTCTATATTTTGTTCCCATTTCAGAAATACATAGGTGTCTTTCATACCGATTTTTCCATGTATACATTTTCCCACAATAATTGCTATATACCCGGTACATAATAAAAAACCATTGCAAGACGCTGCTCAGTTATTGGCTCTGGGTTCGTCGGGTTCTTTGTGAACCTACAAGTCCTATATATCCCCACAACCAGTAAGGTCCAGCGGATGTAATGGTATATTGCTTTCAAAGAGCTGTCATAATTAGAAGAAGTTACAGGTGAAAACATTGACACAAAAGGCTGTTTTTTTCAACTAATTTTCAATTTTTCCTATATTTAACTGTTAGTTTTTATAAAGAAACCTTGATGGATCTACACAAATGACCCCTTGCTGAATTCAGAATGTTGTCTACTTTTCTAAAATGTATAGCTGTCTTGGATCCATTATTGATTTCATACCCATTTCTACCATTAACTGGAAGGAGGTTGAAAGCACAAAAAATAGCAAAAATAGGCTATGTCCCAGAAAAATGCCAAAACTGTGTAAAAATGTTGGTTTTCTGACAAAAGTCTGTCATTCCCTAAAAGCTGGGAAAATGGTGATTTCAGCCCCACAAACCCTTTTTTGATACCATTTGCAGAGAAAAACCCAGATGCTTTCATTTGCAGCCCTTTTTTCGCATTTTTCCCCAAAAAACCAAAATTTAGCTGTATTTTGACTAATTTCTGGGACCCCTCCAGGGGAATCCACAAACCCTGGGTACCTTTACAATCCCCATGATGTTGGAAGAAAAGAACGCAAATTTGGCGTCGATACCTTATGTGGTCAAAAAGTTACAGGGGCCTAAGCGCGCACTACCCCAAATAGCCAAAAAAAGGCTTAGCACAGGGGGGGAAAAGGCCTAGCAGCGAAGGGGTTAAAGAAATAATGTTTCCTACAATACTATTAATGTCAATTTTTTGTTTTGTAAAATATTACATTGTTTATTAGTTAAATTTATGTTTTTAAACATTTTCTGTCTATTTATGCTAACTTATGTTGCACATTTATGTTTTTTTAATTTTTAAACTATATTAATATACTTTTAAGGATTATAAATGTTATTAAATTAAAAATGTATATTATTTTTTTTTGAGAGCTTATAATTACACCTTGATATTAAATTACTCCTCTACCATAAAACCCAGTGTTTGGCTGCATATTCCTTTTTATTAATTTTAATATTATATATGAATTTAACTATTTTATAATAAAATAAATTATATTTTAATTAATAATTAATGCTCAAGTATTAAAATTAATACCTGGGTATTAGTACACTCCTCACCCACAACCACTGTTTTCCATGCATCCCGTCCCAGAAGATAGGTGCCAAAACCTTTTTAATTATTTAAGAAATATATATATTTTTTAATTTTCTACCAGTAAAACTAAATATTAATTAATACTCAAGTATTGAAATTAATACCTGAGTATTATTACACACCCCACCAAAAAACCCTATTTCCCAATAATCCCGTCTCAGGGGATAAGTGCAAAGCACATTTAATTTATTTTTTGATATATAATATATTTTAGATATATATTATTATTTAAAAAATATTAACAACTATACTACATTTTTAATAATACTCAAGTATTAAAAATAGTACCTGAGCATTTATACACTGCCCCACCAAAACCCCTGTTTCCCAATCACCCCATCCCAGAGGATGGGTGCCAATCCCTTTAATTACTTTTTTTATATATATCTTTTTTTAAAAACTACAAACTTGTCAACTAAATATTAATTAATTCTCAAAAATTAAAATGAATACCTGAGTATTATTACATTTCAACCTTTCTACGGAATTTTCTAACACGTGGCTCTGGGGCAGACCACGATCGGGCTGCACGCTACAACTTCAGAACAAGGATAAACTATGGGAAAATGGAAAAAACGGAGTGCACTTGTGAACCCTTCTTTGTATATTGACATATAAACTCTGCCCTCCAAAAACAAGTGGCACCCACGATTATCGGTGATGAAAACATGTGTTATTAAGTTACATGAGGAGACGACAAAACAACTATCAATCCTTTGGCTACGGCAGTTTGGAAAACATGATGACCGCGAGTTGGACTTTAAAGGGTTTAACATTACGTTTGAGCAAGAAAAAGAACATCACATTGTATTAACAATGAAGAAAGTGTTTAAATCATAATTATATGTTTTTAAATACAAGAGTAATACTGTTTAATCGACGTACGAGATATACATCTAAGGGTGGGCGGGGTACACGAGTGAGAAGCCTACATAAGTTTTGTGATAAGAACATGAACAAGGGTTAAGGCAATCAAAACGATTGGTTTATTCGAAAATTAAGTGGACGTGATTGGTGAAAATAGCACTCCATGTGAGTCGTAGCAATAAGGGCAGCGTAGGGAAAAGTCTGGTCTATGTCATTGGTTGATAGAGAAGGGAGGAGTTTTTGAGTCATCAGTTAAGAAGGAGGATGGTATTAGCGAGAGCTTAGCTTAGCTGCATTGTGAAAACGGAGAGAATAGGTTGGGAAGGAGTTTACAATGACAGAGGATGAAGGTATGAAAGGTGGGTGAATGGAGTTGTTTAAGGAGATTGTTTCATTGTTACGGCCTAATTTACCGAGGTACATACATGGGGAGTTTTATATCTAAAAAGTAAAATGCCAATGCGAAGGGAGGGGAAAGACTTGGTTGGGCGGGAGATCGTAGCGCTTAGACAACGCGCATAGAGGGAAAACGTTGATTATAGGCATGTGATGAACTATTGATTATCCAAACGTACGTTTTAGTCTGTGTATAAAATCTGATGGTTATTAATTTTTTAAACTTTTAGTGAACCCCTGAAGAAGGGCTATTAAATAACGCCCGAAATGCATTGGGAAGATCGATCACTAAGGATTTATTCACATATGAGGCATGCGACAGAAAAAGGCCCAAGGCATATCTGCCGTTGTAGAAGCTGAACATAAACATACATATATTATCGTTTACCATGTAACATGATGAAAAGTAATGAACTTTTGACAAAAAGGAATAAATGGATAAAAATCTGGATGAATTTGGTGTAATTTTGTTGCACACTTTGGATCACGCAGTGCGTCCGAGAGTTGGAGTTAATTGACGCTTCAACTTTTCTACGGTATTATTACACTCCCCACCCAAAACCCCTGTTTCCCATGCACCCGGCCCCAGAGGATAGGTGCCAAACCCTTTTATTTATTTTAAAAAATGTAATTTTAAAATTTTCTACCAGTAAAACTAAATATTAATTAATGTGCAAGAACTAAAATTAATACCTGAGTATTAATACACTCCCCCGCCAAAAACCCCTGTTTCCCAATCATCCCATCTCAGGGGTTAAGTGCAAAGCACATTTAATTTATTTTTTGATATATATTATATTTTAGATATATATTATTATTTTAAAAATAATAACAACTAAACTAAATTTTTAATAATACTCAAGTATTAAAAATAATACCTGAGCATTAATACACTACCCCAACCAAAACCCCTGTTTCCCATTCACCCCATCCCAGGGGATGGGTGCCATGCCCTTTTAATTATTTAAAAAAAAAAAAACATATTAATTAATATTGTGAATTAATATATTTTTTAAACTTGTATAATATCTAATTAGAAAAAAATTGTAATCAAAAATAAAAACTTGCCTCACTTTCCTCCATTACTCCCCTTACAATGCGTTTTAATGGAATGCGTTGTAATGGCATGCGTTGCAATGGCACATGCATTGTAAAGGATGTGTTGTAAAGGCATTACGATGTAATGCCTGCGTTGTAATAGACGTTTTCTCCTGGCTTGGCATTTCGGGCTGGACTGTTCCCATAGGGAGCAGGATCAAGACTGATTTGCATATGGCTGGGTCCAAACTGGAATGGCATGGGGAGCAAAAAATACGATGGACTTAGACCCAGATCTTTGTACTCGGGTGAATGTATGACATTGTTCTGTGTTCTGCCCATCAATTGTTCTTTTTGCATTTGTCACCCCAAGTGGGACTGGTATGCACAGACGTAGGTCCCGTGCTCTCCATGCCACTGGAGTCAAGCTATCCTGGATGATGAGAGGTGAAACCCCGAAACCGGTCCTAGGATGCTTGTTTCCAGTCCAGGGAGAACCTGGCCTGGCAGTTCGGGCTGGACTGTTCCCATAAGGAGCAGGGTCAAGACTGATTTGCATATAGCTGGATCCAAACTGGAATGGCGTGGGGAGCAAAAAGACGATGGATTTAGGCCCAGATCTTTGTACTGGGGTGAATGTATGACATTGTTCTGCATTCTGTCCATCAATTGGTCTTTTTGCATTTGTCTTCTCCTTTGGACAGCATGGATTGCTAGATTTAAACAATTTTTCATAAAAAAGGACTATCAGTGGCATTGTATGTATCGGCCACTTATAAATGTTGTTGGATTTTTCATTTTCATTAGGGTAGTGTCTTATGGATTATTGTATGTCTTTAAAGTTTGCATTTGATTTCTCGCACTGAGTCTATAAAGTACTGTTTGATTTAATATACTTAATTATATCTTTATGCACAGCTAATAATGAATTTGTGTCTACATTTATAAGAGTAATATGGATCGATGGCTGGGTGCGTTCTTTTACGTTATGCAGTTGTTATTAATGATCCCTCCTACATGGGCCTGAAGAGGATCAAACCCTGTCTTGTACAAAATTGTGCATTTTTCACTGAATGTGTGCACTTAGATGTCCATCAAATGGATTTTCTTTAATAGGAAAAACCTTCCAAGATTGCCAGTCATGCATGAACATGCGTTGATGCATCTTTCATTTAAAATTAAGTTTATTAGACCTATGTCCACATAAACAGTTTTTTTTACTACTAATTTTGCATTATAGAACCAAAAACATTTCTATGCAGTACTTAATATAACATTAAAAAAATATATATTAAAAATAAAAGTAGGTCCATAATTTAGCGTTGGTCAATATTCTTTTATTCTTTTCGTTAATGCAATAAGGAATAATGATTCTGTGTTTAAGTATCTAAAAACAAATATATAATTAAAAGTGCTGTTTACTATACCCATACCTGTTTGCTTGAGTGCCAGAATAAAAAACTACTTTTTTCCATCAACAATTTCAGAAACAGCTATAGTAACTGAGCAAGTTAATTTGGTAGAAAGATTTAGGGGCCTATAAGGATGGCGGGCGGACCAGAGTCCGCCCGCCCGCCATCCTCGCGGTGTTGGGACCGGCCGCCAGACGTGCGGCGGTCCCGCACCACTAATTAGGATGCGACCGCCACCCTGGCGGTCGCTTTCCGCATATTTGACATTGCGGCGGGTGCTGCTTACAGCAGCACCCGCCGCAATGCCAAAGTGCCATGTAGTGCATTTCCATGCACAACGTGGCAGGCACCGCGCGGTGCCTGCCACCTTGTGCATGAAAATGTAGGGGGTACCATGGGTACCCCCCACCCCCCTCTGGGGGCCCGCAACGTGACCCCAAAGCACATCCTCGCCAGCCTTTCCATGGCGGCATCGCGATCTTGATCCATGTGCATGCGTGCACTTGGCAAACAAGGGGCCTTATTTATGAGGCCCTTATGCCGCCGTTGCATCAGTTTATGTGACGCACCATAAAAAAATGCACCACACTGCGCCATATTTACAAAGTGATGCATCTAGGCAGATGCATCACTTTGTAAAGCCCTGCGCTACATTATACCTGGTCAGGTATAATGTATGCAGGGTGGGAGTTCCAAAGCAGGAAACCCACATGGAAGTGATGCAGTGAAATCTATTAGACTTCACTGTGCCACTTCTAGGGCGTCACTACATCAAATCCTTACACCTGCTTGAAGAGTGACACAGGGCTTGCCCCATGTGAAAAGACACATTCCTAGAGTTGTGTCTGTTTTCAGACACACTCTAGCAATGCGCCAATTTTGCGCCTACAGATATGTCAGGAACACTGATGTATCTGTCAATCCTTACAACATGGAGCGCCGTACAGTAAATATGGCGCATCCATGGTGTTGCAAGGATGGCGCACTGAAAAGTGTTGCATCGCTGTTTTCCCGCAGCGATGCAACACTTTTCATAAATGAGGCCCAAAACGTTTTAGAGCCAGGACCTATTGGCTTTGTCAATGCTTGTTCCTAATTGTGCCTTATCTATGCACTTCATATTCTAGGTACTGGGTTCGAATTTTGTACAGTGCGCACATTTTAGAACTTTTATTTTTAATGGAAAAGCAATTATTTTTCAAAGCCATACAAAGACTGCATCTCTTCGTACATATATTTGTAAAGTCTAGACGGGTATCCATTTCACCCCTCCTTTTTGTACAACTTAACCCTGTGTCCACTTAGTAGGCGATCGAATAAGTATATAATTTAAATAATAGTGAATGCCCCAATAGGTGTTACTGTGTGGGTATTAGGCAGATTTCAGATGCACATTCAGGATCACATTTTGTTTAATCCTCTGTCTGATACTGCCTCGCCTCCTTAATTCTGATCGAACCATTATGCGCACATATGACGCACACAACACACGCACAAATTTTACACTTCTACTTTGAGTCGTACGTTTATACGTATTATTTCAGCCTTTCTTCTATTATCTGCCAAGCGACAGCTTTGGAATTGGGCCCTACATATGTATTTGTAATGCATGGTATTTAGTGTTTCTTTGGTGAACATCTTTAAAATTCACTTTAAGTGGCCTCCAAACGCCCATTGCTACAAAAACTTTGCCTACACCATCTGCTGCTGTACGTGTACTTTGTAGAATCCCGCGGTGCCCACAAAGAATGCGGAACCATTCATCTCCCCATGAAAGACGTGACCGAGGCGTCAATTCATCACACACCCCAGAGCAGGCTGAATCCTGAACGGGCCTGGCGACCCTCTGTCACAGCACACACTTAGCCGATGAAATACACCGTGTTTCAGGGTCTGCAACAGAGCCACGTCTGTCTTAATAGAGGGAATAAACGCACTAAATATACAAGCTGCTTTTTATCATTCCGGGCCACACGCTACCATTGTCGTTGACAGTATGGCCTTTTAATGGGTGTCTAGAAATATAAATCACCATGTGGTGACGAGTGCAAAGGTTGCATTTGTGTGTGCACTTTGCTGCTATTCATTGTGCCAGCTAATGTCTGAGCGCTGTGATGGTTCCCAAGCAGCTTCTACAGACGCTTGCTGCATAACCATACTTAACATTGTGCAGCATCAAATCACTTCTTGCTTGTGCTGGGCCCTTGCATTTTTAGTGGTGTTTGTTGTGTTGTTATTGAGTTTGTTACCACCAACCATGATGATCACCTATCTTGTACTTTATATTCCTTCACATTATGAGGTTGCATTAGAAAAACTCAGCAACATTTATAATTGGTTAACTTTGTCACCTGTTCTTTGAATGAGGATTTGGATACCAATATTTTCTACTTTGAAACGCGGCATCACAAACATGCCTGTATAGTGTCTAGGAGGTGTCAAGGCTAATTATGTTAAGGTGTGGTAGCATCTGCACCTTGTCAGATAATTAGTGCCAGCAATAATGTAGCAGCTGTTTAGATTAGCCCCAGCATGACTAAGTAACAGCAGAAAAGTTTGAGTTAATAATTGATCGACCACAGAAACAACCCTTTTATATAGCAATGCCCTGTAGCATTGACCGTAAAATCAGCACAGATTTCAAACAAGACTGAAGACTTTTCTGGAAATTGGCAGTGATTGAGACAGATATTAAAACAGCGTGTGGGCTGATTGATTGTACATATGGTAGTTTTCAAAGAAACCAGTATATATATATATATATATTCACTGAAAAAACCATAGGTTTTAGGGACAGTTATAGTTAGTTGGACATTGCACTCGTACAAAACCCGTGAAATTCCCCCGTTATAGTTAGTTCAGCTAACTATAACTCGCGCCCCCGCAATGCACTGCTGATGACGTCACATATTACATCACTCATGACATGGTCAGTGACATCACTGATGACATCACTGATGACATCTCAAATGACATCACTGATGACATCATCCAGTGACTGTGTGTTTCTGTAAAGTTTAAATATGTTTAATATATATAGGGAAAGGCGTATTGAAGAATGAGTGGGTGTATAAGTGTCTGAATGGATGATTTAGTACGTGCGTGACTGACTCTACAAGTGAGTGATTAAACGTATCTTACTGAATGCATGGGTTAGTGACTAAACTGTGTGAATGTCTGTATCCGTCTGTTGGTGTGTAAGTGGATGCATGGATTTGCGAATAGCTACATGAGTGTCTATATGGGTTATTGATTGGTTCTATGAGTATCTGTATGGGTGCCTGAGTGTTTGTGTGGATGGGGTGTGTGCGACTGTGCATAGATGTGTGAGTGGGTGATTCACTGGGTGGATGGTTTCAAGAGTGCATCTGTGATAGACTGTATGGGTAGGTAAGTGTGTGTAAGAGTGTGTTAGTGAGTGAATGTATGTCCCAGTGGTACATGTGTGAGTAACTACATATGTGAAAGGCAGTATATATGTGTATTGAGTATATAAATAGCTATAAGCGAGAGTGAGTGATTGTGATAGTGGCTGTATGGATGAGTGTGTGCTTGTATCAGTGATTGTATAAGAGCGTAACAATGTGCTAGTATTTGTATGATTAAGTGAGCTGGTGTGTGTATAACTGTATAGGTGAGTAAATGGCAGTGTGTTTAATTATTTGCATGACTGACTAGGTGTGTGAGTACCTCTATGGATGAGTGGCGGTGTTTGAGTGTCTATATAGGAGTAAGAGTGCATATGATAGTCCTGTACTGAGTGACCATAAGTATGAGTGACTGTACGGGTGAGTGAGTGGATGTGTGTGTGTAGACCTAAGAATCAGTGAGTGGGTATGTAGTTATTGGTGTTGGAGTGTCTATGGTTTTGCGAATGGCACTCTGTAATTTAGATTGGGTGTATCAAAGGTTATATTAGGGTGTGAGGAGCTGCATCAGATTATCACGTGGATGATGTCATCAGTGATGTCATTTGAGATGTCATCAGTGATGTCATCAGTGATGTCACTGACCATGTCATGAGTGATGTAATATGTGACGTCATCAGCAGTGCATTACGGGCGCGAGTTATAGTTAGCTGAACTAACTATAACGGGGGAATTTCACGGGTTTTGTACGAGTGCAATGTCCAACTAACTATAACTGTCCCTAAAACCTATGGTTTTTTCAGTGAATTTCAAAGGTTTTTTAAATGCTAATTCTAACTATAACGTGTCTGAAACCTATGGTTTTTTCAGTGAATTTCAAAGGTTTTTAAAATGCTAATTTGTAACTATAACGTGCCTGAAACCTACGGTTTTTTCAGTGAATTTCAAAGGTTTTTTAAATGACAATTTTTAAATGTATTAATTTTTATATTAATTTTTTCATACTGATTTACTACATTTTTAGAAACAATTTCTTTTACATATTTTATTTTTTAAATTACATTGTAATTACATTATACATTACATTACAAAAATACTTTCTCAGAATGAATTACTTTAGTTTAAATACTTTGCACATAGGCAATAGATTTTTAAGTACAGTAGTTACAGTTGTTAGAATGGGCAACACATTTTCAAACACAATGCAACATTCAGCTCAATGTGAATTTCTAGTTAAATGCAATTAGTTACTTTATGGATTACTTTTCTAACCACAGGACTGGATCCTAGATTCAGTCCTGGTACATCTCCTGTAAACAGTTGAGTAAAAGCGTTTTGGTTACAGTCGTGATTTTTAAGGAATATTATTGTATTTTAAAAGTTGACACTTAGAAACTTTTCTCATAGAATCACCAATGTTATCCTATGGAAGGAAATTCACTTAGCAGGTAAAAACTGTTATCGTTACTTTTTCTTACTCAGTGTTGGATCCTGGATCCAGCACTGGTGCATCTCCTGTAAACAGTTGAAAGAATGCGTTTAAGTCATACAGGCGATTTTTAAGGAATATTTGTAGTTTGTGAAAATCGACACTTTGAAACTTTTCTGCTGAAAACCAGACAATGGATTCCTATGGAAGAAAATATAAGTTACTGGTAAGTACGGTTAAAATTACTTTTCAGGACCAGTACTGGGCTGAAAGATACAGCACTGAGGTCTCTCCTTATAACAGGTGAGTAAATCGGAATTCGTATTTCGGCTGATTTTAGAGGAATATTTGTATGTTTCAAAAATCAACACTTAGAAACTTTTTCAGCAAAAAGCAGGCAATGATATCCTATGGAAGGAAATTCAAGTTACTGGTAAGTACGGTTAAAATTACTTTTGAGGATCAGTACTGGGCTGAAAGATGCAGCACTGAGGTCTCTCCTGATAACAGATGAGTAAATCGGAATTCGTATTTCGGCTGATTTTAGATGAATATTTTAAAGTTCCAAAACTCCACACTTAGAAGAATTTCCAAGTGAAACCAGTCAATGTTAGCCTATGGAAGGAAATTCAAGTTACCGGTAAGTACGGGTTAAATTACTTTTCAGGATCAGTACTGGGCTGAAAGATGCAGCACTGAGGTCTCTCCTGATAACAGGTGAGTAAATTGGAATTCGTATTTCGGCTGATTTTAGAGGAATATTTTAAAGTTCCAAAACTCCACACTTAGAAGAATTTCCAAGTGAAACCAGTCAATGTTAGCCTATGAAGGAAATTCAAGTTACCGGTAAGTACGGTTAAAATTACTTTTGAGGATCAGTACTGGGCTGAAAGATGCAGCACTGAGGTCTCTCCTGATAACAGGTGAGTAAATCGGAATTCGTATTTCGGCTGATTTTAGAGGAATATTTTAAAGTTCCAAAACTCCACACTTAGAAGAATTTCCAAGTGAAACCAGTCAATGTTAGCCTATGAAGGAAATTCAAGTTACCGGTAAGTACGGTTAAAATTACTTTTCAGGACCAGTACTGGGCTGAAAGATGCAGCACTGAGGTCTCTCCTGATAACAGGTGAGTAAATCGGAATTCGTATTTCGGCTGATTTTAGAGGAATATTTTAAAGTTCCAAAACTCCACACTTAGAAGAATTTCCAAGTGAAACCAGTCAATGTTAGCCTATGAAGGAAATTCAAGTTACCGGTAAGTACGGTTAAAATTACTTTTGAGGATCAGTACTGGGCTGAAAGATGCAGCACTGAGGTCTCTCCTGATAACAGGTGAGTAAATCGGAATTCGTATTTCGGCTGATTTTAGAGGAATATTTTAAAGTTCCAAAACTCCACACTTAGAAGAATTTCCAAGTGAAACCAGTCAATGTTAGCCTATGAAGGAAATTCAAGTTACCGGTAAGTACGGTTAAAATTACTTTTGAGGATCAGTACTGGGCTGAAAGATGCAGCACTGAGGTCTCTCCTGATAACAGGTGAGTAAATCGGAATTCGTATTTCGGCTGATTTTAGAGGAATATTTTAAAGTTCCAAAACTCCACACTTAGAAGAATTTCCAAGTGAAACCAGTCAATGTTAGCCTATGAAGGAAATTCAAGTTACCGGTAAGTACGGTTAAAATTACTTTTCAGGACCAGTACTGGGCTGAAAGATGCAGCACTGAGGTCTCTCCTGATAACAGGTGAGTAAATCGGAATTCGTATTTCGGCTGATTTTAGAGGAATATTTTAAAGTTCCAAAACTCCACACTTAGAAGAATTTCCAAGTGAAACCAGTCAATGTTAGCCTATGAAGGAAATTCAAGTTACCGGTAAGTACGGTTAAAATTACTTTTCAGGACCAGTACTGGGCTGAAAGATGCAGCACTGAGGTCTCTCCTGATAACAGGTGAGTAAATCGGAATTCGTATTTCGGCTGATTTTAGAGGAATATTTTAAAGTTCCAAAACTCCACACTTAGAAGAATTTCCAAGTGAAACCAGTCAATGTTAGCCTATGAAGGAAATTCAAGTTACCGGTAAGTACGGTTAAAATTACTTTTGAGGATCAGTACTGGGCTGAAAGATGCAGCACTGAGGTCTCTCCTGATAACAGGTGAGTAAATCGGAATTCGTATTTCGGCTGATTTTAGAGGAATATTTTAAAGTTCCAAAACTCCACACTTAGAAGAATTTCCAAGTGAAACCAGTCAATGTTAGCCTATGAAGGAAATTCAAGTTACCGGTAAGTACGGTTAAAATTACTTTTGAGGATCAGTACTGGGCTGAAAGATGCAGCACTGAGGTCTCTCCTGATAACAGGTGAGTAAATCGGAATTCGTATTTCGGCTGATTTTAGAGGAATATTTTAAAGTTCCAAAACTCCACACTTAGAAGAATTTCCAAGTGAAACCAGTCAATGTTAGCCTATGAAGGAAATTCAAGTTACCGGTAAGTACGGTTAAAATTACTTTTCAGGACCAGTACTGGGCTGAAAGATGCAGCACTGAGGTCTCTCCTGATAACAGGTGAGTAAATCGGAATTCGTATTTCGGCTGATTTTAGAGGAATATTTTAAAGTTCCAAAACTCCACACTTAGAAGAATTTCCAAGTGAAACCAGTCAATGTTAGCCTATGGAAGGAAATTCAAGTTACTGGTAAGTACGGTTAAAATTACTTTTCAGGATTAGTACTGGGCTGAAAGATGCAGCACTGAGGTCTCTCCTGATAACAGGTGAGTAAATCAGAATTCGTATTTCGGCTGATTTTAGAGGAATATTTGCACAATGGTGAAGGGAGGGGCGGGGCCTGAGGTGACATCTGTGCAAACGCGCCCCGTGGCGCGTTTTAAGTTGGGGGATTAAGTCCCTTGAATCATGAGGGTCCCTACGGGCCAACTAGCCCACCAGGAACCTCCAGTATGCGCCAGGGGCTGCGTTGCAGAGACATGTACAGAGGCCACACCCCTTTTACACCTCTCTGCAACGCAGCTCTGTGGCGCTTTCTGGACGTACCTGTTGGGCTAGTTGGCCCCCAGGGACCCTCAGGATTGAAGAGGATTTAATTCCCCATCTTAAAACGCGCCACGGGGCCTGTTTGCACACATGTCACCTGAAGCCCCGCCCTCTCCTTCACCACTGTCAAACGCGCCCGTGGCGCGTTTTAAGTCGGGGATTAACTCCCTTGAATCCTGAGGGTCCCTGGGGTGCAACTAGCCCACCATATACCTCCAAAAGCGCCATAGAGCTGCGTTGCAGAGAGGTGTAAAAGGGGCGTGGCCTCTGTACACCTCTCTGCAAGGCAGCCCCTGGCGCATACTGGAGGTTCCTGGTGGGCTAGTTGGCCCCCAGGGACCCCCAGTATTCAAGGGGAATCGTTCCCCTCTGCAAACGCGCCAGGGGCGCGTTTGCAGAGTGGTGAAGGAAGGGGCGGGGCCTACGGGCCCGATCGTTTTTTGTTTTTTTTGTTTTTTCCCCTGAAGGGGGCTGTGTGGCCCCCTTCCTTTTTCCTATTTTTAGGCCCTGGGGACCCCATCCCCCAGGGCCTTACCTCCTTTTTAAAATTAAAATTAAAAAACGGGAAGGGGGCCGCGTGGCCCCCTTCCCTGGGCTTGTATTGGCCCCGGGACCACATCCCCCGGGGCATGGCCTCTTTTTTTTATTTGGAGGGGGCTGCGTGGCCCCCTCCTCAGGCCATTTAAGGCCCCGGGGACCCCATCCCCGGGCCGGCCTTGCACCTTTTTTTTTTTTTTAAATTTTTGTTACTTTGGGGAGGGGGCTGCGTGGCCCCCTCCGTGGCCTCTTATGGCCCCGGGGACCCCATCCCCCGGGGCCTGGCCTCTCGTTGGGGACTGTGGGGGGTCCCCAAACCCCCACAGTCCCGCTCGGCTCCCCGTGTCCTACGGGAGCCGGCATTGCTTTACACATGGGGAGCAGCTAACATGCTGCTCCCCATGTGTAAAGCACTCGGCTTTGGATATTGGAAGAGAGAGCAGGTTTCCCTGCTCTCTCTTCCAATATCCAAAGCAGTTTGCAATGACAGGACGGGAGCCGCGAGGCTCCCGTCCTGTCATTGCAAACAGCAGTGTCCCGGGGGTAGGCACCCCGGGACACTGCAGGAGCCGGCCCTGGGGGTGGCAGTCCCCAGGGCCACCACAGGCTCCAGGAGTGGGGCCGCGCGGCCCCCTCCCTACATTTTGAAAGCCCCGGGAGGTGGTGGTCCCCGGGCTCTGGGAGTCCAAAACGGACCCCCATTTTAATTCTTCTTAGTGCCCCGGGAGGTGGTGGTCCCGGGCGTGTGGGGGCTGGAGCCCCCCACACAGGTTTTTTAAATAAAAAAGAAGCCCCGGGGAGGTGGCGGTCCCCGGGGCTGCGGGAGGGCTCAGAGCCCTCCCGCACCATTCTACATAAAGCCCCGGGGGTGGTGGTCCCCGGGCTTGGGAGCCCTTACAGGCCCCCACACATAAAATTAACCCTCCCCCAGCATGCCCCCGGGACTTGGCCCACCCGGGGGCCAATTAACATCGAAGCGCGGAGACCGCGCTCGATTTTTCGGCAGGATTCGCGCTCCCTGAGCGCATCCTGCCGATTTAAAAAAAAAAAAGGGTTTTGCCCAGGGGTCCTTGTGGGACCCCTGAGCAGACCTAGGGGTCAGGGTGTTTCTACCCTGTCCCCTTTGTGCGCTTTGCGCACTTGTTTCTGTCCTCGGTTCTACCGAGGGACAAAATGGCTGCCAACACTTCCTGATTTGGAGTGTTGACAGCCAATTAACATAAAGCTCGTGCTCGGGAGGATCCGCGGCCCTAGATATCACTATCTTTTTACTTTTGATTTTCTCAGCAACTACTGAGCGGATTTACACCATTTAACAAAAAGGGTTCTTTCTGAAACAAGAACTACCTCTTTGCCAAATTTGGTGTAATTCCGTTCAGCAGTTCGGGCTGTAGCCGTGTCTAAAGTTTCCTATGGAAAATTGCATGGGGAAAACGCGTTTTGGGACCCCCTTTTTTTCTCGGCCCCGCTTGACGAATCCCCCGAGACTTTCAGGGTAGGAGCGGACCGGAGCGGGCCATAAAGTTTGAAAATTTTGCGAAGATACGTCAACCGGCAAGAGAGTTATTTCAAATAGAATGTCGCGGATTTCCTATGGATAATAGGTTGTAACTATAACTATCTACTGGCGACCGCCAGTAGATAATATATATACACCGTGATCAAGACCTGCTGGTCGAAACGCGTTGGTGAGGGAAGGAGAAGTTCCATGGCACAATAAACCGATAAAACAATCCCCTGGAAGAGTGCAGCGTTTTTTGTTGGTGAAAAATATTAATTCGAGGCGAGTCCGGCCTCGCAGCGCGCACCAGCTGTGTGACAGTGCGCCCTTCGTGTGGACAAATTTGGTGGATAAAAAAAAAAAAAATATATATATATATATATATGCATATATATATATATATATATATGTACATATATATATATATATATATATGTCATGCAAAAATACAATTTCGTGGATAATGTACAGCAATATTTTGACTATTACAAATTGTCATTGGGTGCACTCTGCACTGATTATAGACGTTCTCTGTCATTGGGCGCTAGCATATGCCTCACTTCCAAATAAATGCAGTTTTCCAGTCCTTTATTTTAGTTCTCGCTATAGACACCATAAGCATTAACCTCATGATCCCAACATTTAAAAAAAATGAATATTAGAAGTAGTTCAGAGAGAGACACTGTAAAAGTTATGTTGAAACACTAGCAAAATGTAAATAAAAAAATATTAAAACACTAGGAAAATATAACATGTATTATTTATTTAATGACAGTTATTAATTTTAAAATACTCCAATATAATTATGTACCATGCGTAGAAAGAGAAAGATCTAACACGACTAATTACCCCAAAAATCTTGACATAAGCAAACGTATATGTATTATGTACATTGGAAAAGGTAGAATTCACTTTAATACAGTACCGGTCTAGCAAAAACACTCAATCACTATTGCCAAAAATGACAAAATATGTACAATACTAAGGGATAGAGTCATTACAATGATGTGAAGCATAAATTAAAAACTAATTAAATATGTACAAATATTACATTAGTTGCGTCCGGATCAGGGACACAACATTGATGGGGTTATGCATAGTGACATCAAATGTTTGCATGCCTACACAGAACCACGACAGCTCTAGGGGCTGTGCGAAGGATGCCGAACAGCTGTCTGGACCTCAGCATGAGTTGTGGAAACTGCAACAGAAAGACTTTTAAATATGGATAACACTTCCTCCTATCCGAATTCCGAGGGAAAATGGAAAGGCAGGTTCCTGGGACAAAACTGAACCCTGCGTTGTATGCAGATGTTGTAAGGCCAGCTCTGGAGTTACATGGCTTGACTGACTAGATGTTCAGACTCTGTGGGGCTCCCGAACATATTGCAAACTAACAGAATTGTGGCACATGCCTTTGTGCAACTGTTGCCATCCACGTGCAAACCTCTAGCCACACCCAGTGGTAACACCTGCTGTGCTCCAGTCTGTGCCCTGCCCACAGGATGAATACTAGCTCGTTGGTGCACAGGGAATGTACTGAATGTCAAACGACATTGGAACAAAAACCTTCAAATTCCATTCAGTGGATGTGCGAGGAAAACCTCTAAACAGGGTGTAAAGAACATTTTCGACAGGTGATGTAATCAAAGAACGGTGGGTGCTACACCCCTGGTGGACATCAGGCAGGGGCGTGGCGTGGATGTTTGTCAGAAAAAAAGTGCACGCACGGCCCAGAAAAGTGCACCACATCACTGCTCTCACTGATTTCAGAGTACCATGATCAATGGATGCTGCAAAAAACGTGTATAAATTGATGTCTTTGTTTTAATTAGGAAGCCCATTTCCCAGCGACGACAGTAGGTTCAATTATTTATTTTGCTAGAGAATTATCAACTTGCTGCTAGCAAACTCTGAGCAACTTGTTCACAAAACACTCTTTAAATGAAGCTTTCTCCTGAAAAATCAGGAGTCAGCGAGGAGTAGTCCAAGATTAAGCCGCACCAACTCATGGTAAAACCTGTTTGAATTGGACCTGATAACAAATTAGCCAGATTTAAGTAGGTGGATACCCGGACACCTAAATCCAACTTTTCTGAGTTTTTGCCCCCAGAATGTGAAATAACATTTGAACCTGAAATTATGCAGCGTCCCCAGACCAGGGACACATCCATTATTGTTGGAACGTGGGCCTGTGTTGAAATGAAATGAAATACCAGCATTTGTAAAGCACACAGCTACCTCTGGAGAGGTGTCCCGGCGCTGGGGGCCGTTGGGAAGATTAAGCGAGGTATTGCCCAGAGTCACATGGTGCTGGGCTAACCTGCCACATGCGCCAATATCGAACCGTGAACCCTGTGGTCCGTTGTCAGGCACCCTGGCCGCTGCACCACACTTCTTCCTGTGTTGGGCAGCGGATGGAAGGAAGAGATGGGGGTGGTGCCATAACATAACCTAACGTGTATTTGTAAAGTGCACTTTCACCCCTAGGCATCTTGGTGCTGAATAACAGATGTTTATTGTTACCCAACTCAATGGTACTCATTAACTTGACCTCAGATGGATGAAAGGCTGAGTGGACCCATTGGGATTTAAACCTGCAAGCATGAGGTCGAATACAGGCCCCAGGAGAGGATGCATTAGTCCACTGAGCCACCAGACCCTACCAGGGGAATCTTGTGCCAGGCAGCGGATGTGGGGGGGATTCTGTGCTCCTGCATGTGCCATCTGATGGATTCACCTGGGTGCCATGGGATGGGGCTGGCCAGGGCTTTCAGCGCAATTCAAATGTGATTTTACTGGATAGATTTCCTAGCTGGTAAGACAGTGGCATAGCTAGCCGTTCTGCCACCCGTGGCAGTCCTTGAGTATGTGCCCGGCGGCCGCATGTGAGAGCGGGGGGGGTGCTGGCGGTTCTCATGACAGCCCCACCAAAACTCGTGCCGCCCGGGGCAAAGTGTATCTCACCCAGGGAGACCATTCCATCTTAGTTAAAATTGGAACCCTAGTGTGTTATGGGCTGCCCTAATTAGAGAGATATCTCATGAAGAGACTATTCTCACTGAATTACTTCCCTCTCTCCCTCTGCAAAATCAATTTGAAATGAAAATGTAACTCATGTATCCAATGATTAAATTAATCAAATACAAATAAATATTTCCTTACTTTCAAAACATTTTTACTGAAAGCATACTAAGATCCCTGTGTTTGGTGGAGCAGACTAAAAATGACCCCACAACCTGGCACACGAACACCCATATCCAAAGAAAGAAAAGGAAAAATTGGGATTTCTGTTTGACGACAAATGTCATTTTCAATCCAAATCCTCTCCCTGTAAAGGGCACCCATCGGGTAAAACTGATATGGTCCATGGTAAGGCTAGGGCAGGAAAACAGAAATGTGGTAATAATAGGACTTTCAAAAAACAGAGTATAAAAATGGAACGATTGTCCTCATCATACTGCAAGACAGTGCCCAAACCTCTGAAAGTCTGAGCAAGTGAACCAACATGGAAAAACTGCACTAGCTCCTGGAAGAAGAAAGAATCAAGATCTCTGTGTGGTACAGAATGCATACTTGAAGAAAGGCCTGGTGTCCATGCAGAACCTCGTCCTCGCTCTGTAACCTAGCTGAGAACCTCCAGTCAGCTACATCACACAAAACCTTACAACAGTCCTTCAAGCGGAAAGAAATTGAGTCAGATTGGGACACGAAAATCACCGCTTGCTCCTTTTCCCTGGTGGCACTCCACGTCCCAGGGCTCACTTCTGCTTCTCACAGGGGAGGCGCTATCAACGCACTCAAATCACTGCCTCGACCCCACCGGCACGAGACTTGCATGGGCCGCACGCAGGTGAAGCCCGGGCCAAGGGCTGGCCGGCCAGTGGCCATCAGCATCCGTAAGAGGCAAGGCTGAGCCCCCCCTCTAACGTCCGGCTTCTGATTGAGTGTCACGCCGAGGAAATGGCGAAAAGAAAGACAAAGCAACATGAACGAGGAGGTGAGACTATTAACACCTTGGAATCCTTTTTAACAAGGACAGCAAATGTACTATCAAAAGAAATAGAACTAACTGAACGCCGTCTTTCGCTGGAAGTGGTTAGAACTCGCTCCAGCGTAAACACAGGCCTTCATTTATTATTATTATTTTTTTTTTTTTTTGCAGAGTTTTATATAGCGCGAACTTGACCCGAATCAGGTATCAGAGCGCTTTACATAGCACCAGTTACGTTACATGAGGACACACATTCATTTTGGTTAGGCACGGGGAGATTAACTGGCACATGCATCAAGCTAGGATTTTGCGAGTCCTTAATAGCGAATATTAAGGATTCGCAATTAAGGATTCGCAAAATCCTATGCATGTAGGAATCGCTATAATAATTGCGATTTCTTCACATTCCTTATTTGCGACTCGCAAATTGCGAGTCGCAAATAAGGAATGGCTTCCCATTCATTCCTATGGGCCTACAGGCCCATAGGAATGAATGGGAGATTGTGCATGCAATTTCAAGGGTGCAGGGGTGTCAAAAGGACACCCTGTTGCACCCCTGAAATTGATCCGTGCACATATGTTGCGCACACACATGTCCCAAGGACATGTGTGTGTGTAACCTTCAACTTTGAAAAACTTTAGTGCATTTCTCAAAGTTTTTGCAATTTACCATGAAGTTCAACTTCATGGTAAATTGCGCCCCCTAGTAGCGAAATCGCCAATTTTTTTACTTTGTTGCATTGCATTTAAGGAATCTCAATTTGCGATTCCTTAAATGCAATCGCAATTTAAGTAATCGCAATTTAGAGATTACTTAAATTGCGATTTTTGCATTTGGGATGATGCATCCCAAATGCAAAATACCAGTCGCAAAGGGGCAGATTCTGAGAATCTGCCCGTTTGCGACTCCGTTTTTCTTTTGATGCATGTGCCTGTAAGTGATTTGCCCAGAATCACAGGATGTTCAGCGTCATTGCAGAGACTCGAACCCAGTTCCCCAGATTCGAGGTCGGCCGCCCTAGCCGTTAGGCCAACTCCTCTCCTTACCAACATTGTGGGTCAAGGGGCGGGGGGAGGACTGTGTGGAAAAACCATGCTCTACTTTGGACATACAGCAGACTCCTCCCCAAGAGCCAGTCTATACAGCCCCCTCGGAGCCACCACTAAAAAGAAAACGGGGAGGCGCATGCAATCACTGAGGGGAAAGAAGCCTAACTTCACTGGACCAGTCTTAAGGGACGAAATACCCAACAATACAAGTTCCTCTGACACACCATTTAATACTTCTGATGATCTATGTAGTAGGTTGGAGAACACTCTACCCATATTCTGTAACAGATCTTAGGTCGATTGAAAAAAATAGAAGAAGGTTTAAACGATCTGTTAAAATATAAAAAAACAGACATAGTTCAGCAGATTAAACACACATTGGAAAGGGTGAGTGCGGCACCGATGGACGAAAATAGGACCCTATTAGAATCCATTCGGGATATATGCCCAAGGTGCACTCAGCAGCAAAAAGGGGAGAGGGAAGGTGGGACTGTACCTGCTTACCTCGCAGACATGATCACCCAAGATGTTGAATTGAGGTCCCACACACAAATTACCCCACCACCCTCCTTGATGGTACCTGCAGGGAGAAACGAAGGTAGAGGGACTTGTGGACATCTGACAACAGTTGGAAGCACAAGTACGACCGTGTAGGACCCAAGGGAGGTCAGGCCAGCCAAACCGCTATTAGGCGGTGAGAACAGGGGTAGGTTAGACCTCCCCCCTGAGGCATGCTGTTACGTTACTATTCTGGTAAACGTCCCCGTACTGGAACAGACCCAAAAGGAGTCTGCAGGTCAGCTCATGGCTAAAGCCCTCCACTGGTTCAAGAAAAACTCGATGCTCTCATACATTCTCCTCAGCAAACACATTATAATGTCCAGGAGAGTTGACTGGGTGGGTCACTCTCCAAAACCATAGGAGGGGATTGTATTGTAGCAAATTTTAATGATCTCACAATAGTAGGAGAATTACTTAGAACTCTACCTATCACAACCCACACCGAATCTCAGATTACCGCTATGTTCTTTCTACAGACCCACCACCTTACGGGCCAAGGGGATAGGGCAGAAGCATCAGGCCACCCTTGAAAGTAATAACTATCACCATAATGGGGCCCATCGACATTACCCAAATTTAACGAACTTACACAATCGCTTTGCCCCCTTGGAAGGTCTAGAAGAGTGTTATAGACTATGTGGCACCCCGTCCGCAGGGAGGGAACCAACTCTAAATTACCCATCCCCCCGCACGAAAACAGGGATAAAACAAAAATACGATATTCTGAGTGTAAAGTTCATGTCATGGAACATAGCAGGCCTAAAGCAGAAAATGGCGGAACGCTGATTGGTGAGGTACTGTGGACAAACATGGCGTAGTTTGTTTACAGGAAACCTGGGCCATGGAAACCATCCTATTAGATGGATATCGCTCCTATCAAACAATGGCCCGGCCCACAAGTGCGGGAAGAGCAAGTGGTGGCATATTAACTCTGGTTGCAAACACTTTGTTTTTAAACGTTCTTTTTATTAAGCAGTTACTTGAGAACCACAGATCACTAATGGGTAGTTTTAGCAAAAACATTGGAGGCCGCTCACAGGGGGCCTGGACATCACCAGTTGTCAGTGTGTTACCCAATTCCTTATCCCCGAGAGTAACATATTGCATAGTGTGACAGGCTGTCGACCCGTCATCCGTTTGCCACAGTGGTTGCAAACACTTTTAATCTTAATGTGCTTAAATTTGTAGAACCTACCCCTTTTTTCCATATATTACTCTGTAAGGGCTGTGAAGACTGGGATTGGGTTATAATGAATTATTATGACAACAATTTTACGGGGAATATGGATTCATTATGTAATGCACATCCTTGCCGGCTGAATATCTTGTATGTGGGGGATTTTCACACCCATGCTTGTGATACATTTTCCATGGCGCTATGCAGCATAGTGGATGGGAAAGTGGAAGCCCTTCCCTATTTTTCTCATAATAAGCTAGGGAATGCGATGAACAGAATACTAATAACCAGAAGTCTACTTATATTAAATAAAAGTGATCCTGAGACAGGGCAAATGGAAAAGACCTTTGGTGACCAGGTAAATGGATCCACCATAGATTATATAGTGGCCTCAGAGGGATCCAGTAATCGGTTCTCACAAATAAACAGCGATTTCACCAATTTTAGAGATCATGCATTCCTGACAAGCTCTTTCAAATGGGATGGGTCCAACAAGCATACAACCAAGATGCCAAAACTGGTAATTGCTAAAATGAATGGCTATACTCTTAAGTGAGAGCAAATTAATAAAGAGGAATTCTTCCTGCAGATATTGGCCAAGATGAACACTGAAATGTTCATCTGTTTAGATGATAATCCGGAGCCAAGGCAGTTAATGGAGGCTTTTGCGGGCATACTAGACTGCATTAAAATAAAAATGACATGCTCCACACACCATAACAAGTCACCAACCTCTGGCTGGTTTGACGCAGCCTGTACCCATACCTTAAATAACTTACATGCTGCCTTGAGGGTTACCCCAAGGGACCCGAAAGTAGTACAAACCATGCGCAAGCAATACAGAGAGGCACCACATATTAGAATCCAAATCCTAAGAGAGGAAGCCTGGGATGCGCTTAGAGCAGCAGCAACAAATAATAGTCAGGCTTTCTGGACATAAATAAATTAACCCTGTTGGACTTGGCCCTTTTTGCAGGGTCATCCCTAAACATTTTGCCTTTCTCCCCGCCTTATTGCTGACATGGTGTTGGTGGTTTTAGGCCTCTGGGCACTTTAGCACTGCGGTCCAGTGTAATGTGCGTGCGCTCTCTGTGTACATTTGGTAAGGTTGGCCTGCCCTCCCATAGGAATGCATTGGGGATTCCCTGATAAGTGTGACAGTTGTAATTCCTGGGATGAGAGGAGCAGCGCGGTCGAGTTTAGTATGTATGAAACTGTAATAATAAATGCTGCGCAATGGTGTGCGCAGATTTATTATGACTATTGGAGAAATGCCACTTTTAGAAGTTGGCATTTCTGTGTGCTATGTGTCTGCCTGCCTGATGTGAATTGCATGTCTGGCTTTTGAGTGACAGGGGCTGGGAGGTGTGTGTGGCTCCAGGAGGGGCCGGGTGAGTCAGCACTAGGCTGAATGGGACATCTGCATGGGGAGTAGTGGGAGGAGTAATCCCCTGACTCTGAATAGGACTGTGCCCAGCCTGGACAATGCTGGCTCCGCCCCCTGTGGTGTGTCTGATCACCTAGCCCCCACCTGACAAAGGGGAAGAGGAGCTTGGAAAACAAAGTGCTCCAAATCCCCCCTGAACCAGTTGAATTTGGTTCCCCCAAACCCTACACTGCAGACAAAAGAGGATCTGGGTATAAATGTAGGGGCTGTGACCCCATGTTTGTGGTGTGTGCTGGTGCTGTTCCTGAACCTGCTGGGGCGTGCTGCTGCTGGGGCCCAGGAGGAACCACCATGAGGGCTTGCCTCCCTGGGCCCAGCCTTGCCCCCTTAATCTCTAAGGACATTTTGGTGCTTCTTGCGCCCTGTGAGCGCTTTCTTTTAATTCTCCCAGAAGAGGAAAGCCTGGGTTTCGCAGCACGGAGCTGCAGCCCCTTTTAGAGGGAATCCCGGCGTGAGGGATTCCCCCGTGATGCTGCTTGGAGCGGGTGCCCACCCCGCATTCTTGGATATTTAAATTGCGGGTGCCCACCCCGCTTATGCTTTTATTTTAGGCGGGTGCCCACCCCGCTTTTGTGCTGGTTGTGGCGGGTGCCCACCCCGCCATTGTCTTAGTTTAAAACGGGAGCCTACCCCGTATTGCCGCAGAGGGGCCGCCGGCCGCAGCAGCGCGACCAGGAAGCCAGGCGAGCTGCCTGACTCTGTGCAGAGCCACGGCCGGAGGCCGGAAGTCCGGAGCCTCGCGGGCTCCACATTGAAGTCCCGGGCCCCAGGAGGGGGCCCGGGTGAAGTGAGGAGAGGCCCGGTGCAGTGGACGCCAGGCGAGCTGGCCCGGATCGTCGGCGGGGCTCCCATGTCTGGAGGGAAGCCCCGCATCCGCGCCATGAAGGAGAGAGTCCCCGAGGAGTGGGGGCTCTCCTGCTACACACCGCCAGCCCAACGAGACGGAGACAGCGCCTCCCATGCCCCGGTGAGTGGGGCAGAGCTAGCTGTCTTGGGAGGGTGCCGCAGAGGCATTAGGTGAGCCCGGTGAGTGGGGCTGCCTGGTGGCACATGGTCAGTGCCTAGTTACCGAGCGAACCCGCAGGGGAGCGGGCCGCTCCAACGTTGGGGGCCAATTTTATTCAGAGAGCCCCAGTAGGGGCCCCGAGGGCACAGTTGTGCCAGGGCCCATTTACTTTCTTCCCAGCTGCCCCGCCTGATAGAGGGCAGCTGCCACGATGGGGGCATTTCGTGATAGAGTCCCAGTGGGGCTGGAGAGGCACAGTGGTGCCAGGCCCTTTACTTGGTTTATTCACAGCTGCGCAGCACCAGTGCGGGCAGCTGCAACGTTTTGCACATGTGTTTACAGAGTCCCAGTGGGGACCCACTCTAAGGGCACAGTCGGTGCCAGGGCCTATTTGCTTATCCCCAGCTGCAACGTTTTGCACATTGGTTTGGAGGGCACAGTGAGTGCCAGTGGCCCCAGTACTTTCACAGCTGCACGGCAATTAGTGGCAGCTGCAACGTTTAGGCTGACATTTCTTTGGGGGCATTTTTAATGAGATAGGAGTGAGATGCACTCCTCTGCCCCAGCGCAATTGCGCGCTTTTGGATTCTGCTGCAGTGGCAGCCGCCCTGACATTATGGACATAGGGCATTTGAGCCCTCTGAGAAGGCCAGTTGGCCAGGGGGACTGTGAGGTTGATAGGGCGCCAGGCCCTAATGTGATTTATGTGGTGCGCAGGAAATGTGATTCATGTACTGTGATTTATGCTCTGTGATTTATGCCTCTAATATGTTTATGCTTATGAGGTTATTGCATACTGCGTGTATGCTGGTGAGGCCTAATGTCTAATGATGTTTATGCTTATGAGGTTATTGCATACTGCGTGTATGCTGGTGAGGACTAATGCGTAATATGTTTATGCTTAGGAGGTTATTGCATACTGCGTGTATGCTGGTTATGCCTAATGTGATGCTGAGTGCATAATATGATTTATGTTGCAGGATATAATGCTGAGTACAGTATTTCGCCAGTCATTACTGGTTGTGTTCTACACTTATTATTTGTGCTTGCGATGGTTCTGACAGTGGCCCAATTGGCCCTGTCATGTGTAAATAATCCCCTGTAAATATTGCCTAGTGCCAGTTGGCACAGTGTAAATGTGTGATTATGTTTCTAATGTGTTTATGATAATACAAAGGCTAATTTTTATATAGCCTTGTGTGGAGTTCCTTTTTATGGTGTGCCTGGTGGGTTGCTGCTGTGTGTGTTGCGCAAACGCTTTACACATTGCCTCTGGGATAAGCCTGACTGCTCGTGCCAAGCTACCAAGGGGGTGAGCAGGGGTTATCTTCAGCGTGTAACTCCCTTGCCCTGACTAGAGTGGTGGTTTCTGCCTGGCTTAGGCGCAAGCCCTAGCCAACCAGAAATCCCATTGCTAACAAACCCTTTCCTGATGAAGACCGAGTTTCAATATTAGAGATTCATGTCGGAGAGGAAGTTTGGGTGGCCCATTTTAGTAAAATTTTTGAACAAGACAAAGAGCCCGTTCCCAGGCCGGTGAAGACACCCCCGTTCTCTACCAAAGTATCACTGGTTTTTGATATAGAAGTGGTTAAACGGGGATTAGCACAGACCGCTCCTGGCAAAGCCCCAGGGCCAGACGTGGTGCCGATAGATGTGTTTCTGGTTCATCAAGATATATGGGCCCCTCTCCTGACAAACATTTTTAACATCATAACTAAAGTAGGTCCTCCAGAATCCTGGAAGAAGTGTATATTAATTCCTATATGTAAAAAAGGGGACAAAAGCTAACCTTGTAATTATAGGCCCATTTCACTTTTAGACGGAACACCGAAATTAATGGGACGAATATTGCTGAACAGGCTAGAGGATTGGGCTGAGGAACATAAATTACTAATTCCAGTGCAATATGGTTTCAAACGAGGTAGAGGGACCATTGACTAGTGCCTAAACTTAAGCTTGGTGATGGCTAAATATACGGTAGCTAAGAAGGGGCACATTTATCTGGACTCTATGGACCTCTCAGCAGCTTTTGACTGCAGCTCACATTCCAAATTATGGAGTGTATGGAAGTAATGGGCATATACGAATCTATAATAATCTTCATCCATCAGATGTATTCACAGGCATCAGCCAGTGTCCAGCACGGTCGGGAAGGGGGCTGTATGAGACCATTCAAAATCGAGAGGGGGGTTTGACAGGGCTGCGTACTCGCCCCTTTCCTCTTCTCGCTTTACACTAACAGGGTGGAGGCCACACTGTTGGTCAGTGGTGGCTGGTGATATTTGAAGGTGGTGGGGCGTAAAATTATTGGCATACTGCACCGCAGCTAGCGAGCGTAGCGAGCGAGCCCGAACAACCTAAGGGGGTTCGGGGGGGTTCTCCCCCCGAGAAAATTTTGAAAAAGAGTGGACAAATGGTGCATTTTCAAGCAAATTTGAGAAAGCAGGATGGTTAATAAAGCAATTGTGAAAGTGCAGTTATTACATTAATAAAGAGATGTCATATAACATAGGTAGCTGCTTATTCAAGCTTTCTTTCACCCCATAGTCCAGCAGGGTCTTGATACAAGACAGATAAGAGAAAAAGCAGTGTGGTCCTCGACCAGGAAGACACTCATATTTCGTTGGTAAGAAGTCAAAGGATTGGTCAAATTGAAAACCTGAAATGCAATATGCAATCAAACAATTTGCAAGTACATCTCATCTATGTTCAACAAGCCATGTTTTACCCATGATTGGAATTGTGAATCACCAAATAAACTGAGCCACTGCAATCAAAAGCAGAGGGCCTCCTCAAAAGTATGCCCTTAAGAGAGTTCTCTCATCTCATGTCCTCTCTATATTTTCTCTGGAAGTTGAAAACTCATCACATTCTACTGCACAAACCTGAACCCTTCTGCATATTCCAACACCAGAACTCATTCTTGGCCATTTAGTTTGGAGCCATTCATACCAGGAATACAGAAAATACCTTTAAATAGAGTAGAAGGTTTATGAATACAAGCACTTAGCAATTGTACATATACTAGTATGAATGAGAGCCAAAGGAAACAAAAAGGAATAAAGAAGGAAGCAACACTCAAACACAACTCATGCTCCGGAACGCCATAAAATTCTCTATGTGGCAAGTTCATCACCTATAGCAGAACACAGAACTTCAGAGCAAGCTCAGTGCCACCTTCTCTCACCTTAGAATGTTGGATATTGGAGCATGGAGCTTAATAGATAAGAGCTTTGCGTGTCACGTCTGGAAAGGTCTCTAATTTTAGCATCCAATAGAAAACGCTGCTTTCTTTTATGTACATTTGTTTTAGGAAGAGCAACTCAGAGGCAAGAGTTAAACCGTTTAGCTTGCTGGACAGGGTTGCACAGTGTACTTGTTGATATTGAGGATGGCTGTGTCTGACACCACGCTTGCTTTACGTGATTCTAAAAGACTTATTATTTAGTGCCAATTGGGCTAACTGGCCTCAAGAAAGATGTATTACTTAGCGGCAGATAGATTTATAATGTGCTTTGTATACTTTGGGAGTCAAATTTACAGAAGTTATTGAACACAGTGTGTTAATTTAGCTCTTGGAAGACCACTACGCCCGAAGTATTGCCCTTTTCTTTAAACCTAGAGAAAGAAGGAAGAAACTACTGTGGCTGAAATGCAGACTCATGTGAAAGGAAATCTAGGATGAAATCTCAGCTTCCACACAAAATATCAAACAGGGTGATCCTGGGCAAGAAAATATGTCATGTACCTCATTGTACTCAACTGAAAACTTTGGGAGTAGAGACATTATCATTAGCCAAGAACTACGCCTATGTTAAAAAAAAAAAACATCTTAATTTCAACATAGTTGAAGGAAGTGCAAAGTATCACACTGAAACACAGATGTAAAAGAAAACAGTTAACGTTTTTTTTTTTTATTTCCACCAGTATGGTTATACTTTACATGCCTCTGTTGTGGGGTGTGTAGAACGGGTAGTTCTATGGCTCAGCTCCTGCGTTGGCTCTTAGGGACGAGCTAGACCACTGGCTCGGCTCCTGCGCGATTTGCCCATCTAATGTTTTGGCTTGCCCTTGCCCACTTATGTTGATTTGTGTGTGTGTGTGTGGGGGGGGGATATTCTGAATAAACGTCTTTCACAGTCTTGGAACTCATATGTGTACAAGTGACCGTACATATGGACCTCTCTCTGACACTGAATATAAAATGTTGGAATGAGCAGCATACCCAATTGGTGCCGTGTACTCCATGAAGACACGGGTTACGATAAGGATGCATGAAAAGAAGCGGGTGCAGACCCATGCCTGCTTCTTCCGCTCTTAGCTCTCAGGATCCTGGACGGCTGGGGCATGACGAGTGAATGAAGTGCAGTACTGAACTCTTGCATGCAGTGTAGCGGGCATTTATGAGAAAACAATATGGCAGGCGTTTCTGCAGAACGGAGGACAAGAGCCTTCGAAAGAAATTGGGGGTGACTGAGCAAGCAGGTGCTTGGCTGAGTGTCTGAGCGAATGAATCCACAAATGAGCGGTGTGTGCCTGTGGGGGTAGAATAGGACAAGCGAACTCAGGCAGGAGTGGCAGAAGCAGGAGCATATAGGAGGCTTTCACTGTGAAAAGTATCACCCTTTAACTGTTAATGACGCTCTGTACTGACAGGGCGCAGAGGTGAGCCCCAGCGCTCGCTCTCTATCAACAACGTTACGAGCAGGCAGACTCAATAATGAGGTTATCGCGGGGATATTTTGATGATGGAGCAGTTTCTAAGATCTGCAAAAAGCCAAACATCTGTTTTCTTCAAGTAGCTATACATTATTCATGCTGTAGAAATGCTTAGCCCCCTTCCTCCAGGAAGTAGGAGGCTTAGTGATTGCTAAGGCAGAGCGCTGCGCCAGAGTCACACCGCTCTGACCTTGCAAGCCTCACTGTCTGCATGCCGGGGCTGTCGTGTTTATGGTTTGTTTCCCTTGCAACAGAAACATTGCCCTGCATCTCAAACACCACTAGACACGCCGATTTCCCTAGTTGTTGATGCATTTTCGGAACATTTTTTTCTGTAATGTACTTTGTCATGCATAGAAACACGTCAGCAGGCGTGTTCTACTGACTAGCGAAAAATTGACATTTAAGCTGCTCTCTCTTTTCATCAAGCTAATGAGTGTGCCTTAAGGATGCAATGGACACCCCAGCCGACGTCATAACTTCGAATATTGCTCCAGTGCCTATGCAGAAAATAGTTCTTGCATGTATTTAAACTATCTACATATTCGTCAGGCTCCACTGAGAAAGCAACTTTAAGGCACATTGTGCACCTCCTCACTAGTCGCTCCAAAACGGAAAACATAGATCATACAAAGGGATACTAAAATCTCCCGTTGCCTTATTTCATATATTCTTGAACTGGTGTAAAACAGTGGACACCATCAAAACACTCTATTCTTCTGACAGAGAACTACAACAAGATCACATATACCAATAAAATAATCCAACCTGTATTCCACAAAACTGTAACATTTATGTAGCGGTGGGCATATCACAGGCTGCAATCGCTTTCACTGTCACCGACGATTAATCTAAAAAAAAAAATCGAATAATCATTGCCCCTTTCCATTTACATATCGCCCGCTACCATCTGTTCTCCTCAGCAGCAGTAAATGATGGGTAATTAACTCGGCGCCTTTGTCTTCCCCTAGCTGCATGCCTGACACATATACCCTTGACCTTGCCAGGTAGGTCGCTCCCCCACCACACAGCTCCGCCTGTGTTGTCTGCCCGCTGCTCCTGTAGGTAAGATCGCCCTCCGCTTGTGGCCCCGGTGCCCGTTTTGTCTGCTCTCCCCCTGTTTTTCCTTTCTGTGCCCCTCGCTGCCCCACTGTTGTTGTGCCCGTGATTTTGCCTGCTCTCCCCTGTTTTTCCTTTCTGTGCCCCTCGCTGCCCCACTGTTGTTGTGCCCGTGATTTTGTCTGCTCTCCCCCTGTTTTTCCTTTCTGTGCCCCTCGCTGCCCCACTGTTGTTGTGCCCGTGATTTTGCCTGCTCTCCCCCTGTTTTTCCTTTCTGTGCCCCTCGCTGCCCCACTGTTGTTGTGCCCGTGATTTTGTCTGCTCTCCCCCTGTTTTCCTTTCTGTGCCCCTCGCTGCCCCACTGTTGTTGTGCCCGTGATTTTGCCTGCTCTCCCCCTGTTTTTCCTTTCTGTGCCCCTCGCTGCCCCACTGTTGTTGTGCCCGTGATTTTGCCTGCTCTCCCCCTGTTTTTCCTTTCTGTGCCCCTCGCTGCCCCACTGTTGTTGTGCCCGTGATTTTGCCTGCTCTCCCCCTGTTTTTCCTTTCTGTGCCCCTCGCTGCCCCACTGTTGTTGTGCCCGTGATTTTGCCTGCTCTCCCCCTGTTTTTCCTTTCTGTGCCCCTCGCTGCCCCACTGTTGTTGTGCCCGTGATTTTGCCTGCTCTCCCCCTGTTTTTCCTTTCTGTGCCCCTCGCTGCCCCACTGTTGTTGTGCCCGTGATTTTGCCTGCTCTCTCCCTGTTTTTCCTTTCTGTGCCCCTCGTTGCCCCACTGTTGTTGTGCCCGTGATTTTGCCTGCTCTCCCCCTGTTTTTCCTTTCTGTGCCCCCGCTGCCTCTCGCCACTCCCGCCGCTGCGTTTCCTGCGGCCCCGCCCCCTGACTGCCCATTCGCTGCCCCTGCCTCCCGCCTCCCAGCTGCTCCTCCCTCCCACCTCCCCATAAATGGCGGCCGCTGCACGGTGAGGAGAGCGACCCTTGACCTTGCCAGGTAGGTCGCTCCCCCACCACACAGCTCCGCCTGTGTTGTCTGCCCGCTGCTCCTGTAGGTAAGATCGCCCTCCGCTTGTGGCCCCGGTGCCCGTTTTGTCTGCTCTCCCCCTGTTTTTCCTTTCTGTGCCCCTCGCTGCCCCACTGTTGTTGTGCCCGTGATTTTGCCTGCTCTCCCCCTGTTTTTCCTTTCTGTGCCCCTCGCTGCCCCACTGTTGTTGTGCCCGTGATTTTGTCTGCTCTCCCCCTGTTTTTCCTTTCTGTGCCCCTCGCTGCCCCACTGTTGTTGTGCCCGTGATTTTGCCTGCTCTCCCCCTGTTTTTCCTTTCTGTGCCCCTCGCTGCCCCACTGTTGTTGTGCCCGTGATTTTGTCTGCTCTCCCCCTGTTTTTCCTTTCTGTGCCCCTCGCTGCCCCACTGTTGTTGTGCCCGTGATTTTGTCTGCTCTCCCCCTGTTTTTCCTTTCTGTGCCCCTCGCTGCCCCACTGTTGTTGTGCCCGTGATTTTGCCTGCTCTCCCCCTGTTTTTCCTTTCTGTGCCCCTCGCTGCCCCACTGTTGTTGTGCCCGTGATTTTGCCTGCTCTCCCCCTGTTTTTCCTTTCTGTGCCCCTCGCTGCCCCACTGTTGTTGTGCCCGTGATTTTGCCTGCTCTCCCCTGTTTTTCCTTTCTGTGCCCCTCGCTGCCCCACTGTTGTTGTGCCCGTGATTTTGCCTGCTCTCCCCCTGTTTTTCCTTTCTGTGCCCCTCGCTGCCCCACTGTTGTTGTGCCCGTGATTTTGCCTGCTCTCCCCCTGTTTTTCCTTTCTGTGCCCCTCGCTGCCCCACTGTTGTTGTGCCCGTGATTTTGCCTGCTCTCCCCCTGTTTTTCCTTTCTGTGCCCCTCGCTGCCCCACTGTTGTTGTGCCCGTGATTTTGCCTGCTCTCCCCCTGTTTTTCCTTTCTGTGCCCCTCGCTGCCCCACTGTTGTTGTGCCCGTGATTTTGCCTGCTCTCCCCCTGTTTTTCCTTTCTGTGACCCCGCTGCCTCTCGCCACTCCCGCCGCTGCGTTCCTGCGGCCCCGCCCCCTGACTGCCCATTCGCTGCCCCTGCCTCCCGCCTCCCAGCTGCTCCTCCCTCCCACCTCCCCATAAATGGCGGCCGCTGCACGGCCGCGCAGCGGACGTGCGCAGCGGGCGCGCCGCTGGCGCGCCAAGGCGCGCCTAAGGCAAGCCCGTCTGCGCCCGTCCGCGACTGGACCGCGCCCAGCGCCAGAACCCCTGGAACCCACCAACGCAACACTACTCGACGGACCTACGACGCCGCCACACTCACCGCACTCAATGCCGGCCGGAACCCTGCCTGCTACCGAGCCTCACCGAGACGCACCCACGGACCCTTCGCCTGCCAAGCCTGCCGATTCACCTGCCCCCGGACGTGCACCACCTCCGCCAAGTCGAGCAACAGCAGCAACCACCTGAAATGCATCCTGCTGAACACCCGCTCCGTCCACAGGCACGCCGTGGAACTCTGGGACCTGCTCGACGCAACAGCACCGGACATCGCCTTCCTCACCGAGACCTGGATGAACGCCTCCTCAGCGCCCGACATCGCCATAGCCATCCCGGAAGGATACAAGATCACCCGGAAGGACCGCGTCAACCAGACGGGAGGAGGCATCGCCATCGTACACAAGAACACCATCCGCATCTCGACTAACTCCGACGAGACCTTCTCCGCCGCCGAACACCTACACTTCCAGATACACACTGACCCCAAGACCACCCTCCGAGGCACCCTCATCTACAGACCCCCGGGACCACGCACACTATTCAGCGAAGACATCGCAGACTTCATCAGCCCGCACGCCATGCCCTCAGCCGACTACATCCTCCTAGGGGACCTCAACTTCCACCTGGAGAACAACAACGACAGAAACACCACCGCCCTGCTGGACAACCTCGCCAACCTCGGACTCAAGCAACTGGTGAACACGCCCACCCACTACGCCGGCCACACGCTTGACCCCGTCTTCTCGTCCAGCAAGCACATCTCCTTCAGCCACGCCACCGGACTCCACTGGACCGACCACAGCTGCGTCCACTTCAGCTTCAGAAAGACTGCGACCCACCACCACCCGCAACAGGCTCCCCGCCGGAGCTGGAGCAAGATCACCGCCCGAGCAGCTCACCGCCTCCCTCAGCCAGAACACACCCACCAACACAACGGACCCAAACGAAGCAGCCAGCAACCTCGCCAAGTGGCTGACCGCCTGCGCCGACGACCTCGCACCACTAAAAAACCCTCCCAGCAGACCCGGAAGCAAGAAAACCCCTTGGTTCACCAACGAACTCAAGGAATCCAAGAAGAACTGCCGCACTCTCGAGAAAACCTGGCGACTCGACCAGACCACAGACAACAGGACCGCCCTCAAGCACGCCACCCGCAAACACCACCAGCTGATCCGTGCCACCAAGAAGTCGGCACTCAAAGAACGACTGGACAACAACGCCCATGACAGCAAGGAACTTTTCAGCATCGTCAAAGAGTTCTCCAACCCCAGCGCCGGAAACAACGACATCACCCCCTCGCAAGACCTCTGCAACTCACTCTCCGCGTTCTTCCACCGCAAGATCACCGACATACACAACAGCTTCGACGCACAAACAACGCACCCTACCGCCGAACCAACGCCCGCCACCACCACCCTCTGCAACTGGACCCCGATCAGCACCGAAGACACCACCCGCACGATGAACTCCATCCACTCCGGATCACCAACCGACCCCTGCCCACACCACGTCTTCAACAAAGCCGACGCCACCATCGCACCCCATCTCCGGGACATCATCAACTCCTCCTTCCACACCGCCACCTTCCCGGAGAGCTGGAAGCACGCCGAGCTTACCGCCCTCCTGAAGAAACCAACGGCGGACCCCACCGACCTCAAGAACTACCGTCCCATCTCGCTCCTTCCGTTTCCGGCCAAAGTCATCGAGAAGACCGTCAACAGACAGCTTGCCGCCTTCCTCGAGACGAATGGATCCCTCGACCCCTCGCAGTCCGGGTTTCGGGCCAACCACAGCACCGAGACCGCCCTTATCGCAGCCACCGACGACATCAGAACCCTAACCGACAAGGGGGGAAACTGCTGCCCTCATCCTCTTGGACCTCTCTGCGGCGTTCGACACCGTCTGCCACCGCACCCTAGTGAAGCGCCTCAGCAACATCGGAATCCGAGAGAAAGCACTGGAATGGATCATCTCGTTCCTCGCCGGAAGAACCCAGAGAGTCCGCCTCCCCCGTTCAGATCCGAAGCCACCGAAGTCATCTGCGGCGTTCCACAAGGATCCTCACTCAGCCCAACCCTCTTCAACGTCTACATGAGCCCCCTCGCAGCCATCGCACGCCGACACAACCTCAACATCATCTCCTACGCCGACGACACCCAGCTGATCCTCTCCCTCACCAACGACCCCACCACCGCCAGAGCCAACCTACACGACGGGATGAGAGACGTCGCCGACTGGATGAGGAACAGCCGCCTTAAACTGAACTCAGACAAGACGGAAGTCCTCATCCTGGGCTCATCACCCTCCGCCTGGGACGACTCCTGGTGGCCCCCGGCCCTGGGCACCGCGCCCAAGCCAACGGACCACGCACGCAACCTGGGCTTCATCCTGGACTCCTCCCTGTCGATGACCAGACAAGTCAACGCCGTCTCATCTTCATGCTTCAACACCCTGCGCATGCTCCGCAAGATCTTCAGATGGATCCCCACTGAAACCAGGAAGACCATCACCCAGGCACTCGTCACCAGCCGACTGGACTATGGGAACACCCTCTACGCCGGAACCACAGCCAAACTTCAAAAGAGACTCCAGCGCATCCAGAACGCCTCCGCACGACTCATCCTGGACATCCCCCGACACAGCCACATCACCGTGCACCTGAAAGACCTGCACTGGCTCCCCGTCAGCAAGAGAATCACGTTCAGACTCCTCACCCACGCACACAAGGCCCTCCACGACCTGGGCCCAAAGTACCTCAACGACCGCATGACCTTCTACACGCCCACACGCCAGCTACGATCAACCAGCCACGCCCTCGCCACCGTACCACGCATCCGCAGAACCACCGCCGGAGGAAGATCCTTCTCCTACCTGGTAGCCAAGACCTGGAACTCCCTCCCCACTCACCTTCGGCGAACCCAGGACCATCTCTCCTTCAGGAAGCAGCTCAAGACCTGGCTGTTCGAGCAGTAACTTACCCCCTCCCCCAGCGCCTTGAGACCCTCCCGGGTGAGTAGCGCGCTCTATAAATGCCGTGATTGATTGATTGATTGAGATTTTCCACTCAGCCTCTGCGTGTGAGGGTGGGGGAGGGGCGCTGTGAAATGTGCTGAAAGGCAGCGCGTCAGAGTAACATGTATGCTGGGATGGTGCAGAAGGCACACCGCGTGCGGGAAGCCACACTGGTCCTGTGACGTCCCAGAAACCTGAACAGATGTTGACCCAAAGACAGCCAGTCCCACGTCTTCCGTGGTTACTTGGGTCCAGGCCCATAGATGCTTCGTTAAAAAAAAAAAAACTATCCTGAGATAGTGCCTGGGCCAATGACGGAAAGGAAGCCACAGTGGGAGAGTGCAAATACAGATCGAAAAAATACGTCATCATGGCTGCTGATGCATGCCAATGCAGCAGCCACGGTCTCCATATCATGCGAGGGTATACAAGGTGTCGAATTCTAAATGTGAGACTTGCTGCAAAGCCTGCACAGGCTATTTAAAGAAAGGAAACGTTATCAAGTCCTGATATGAGAAGAATTGAAACCTCTCTAGGGGATATCAAACATCCCAGACGCGGCTCGCGGGGGGGGGAGGGGAGGGGTTGTGCCGGGGGCCCGGGGATTTTTTAAATAAAAAAATAAAATCCTACCTGAGGAGGTCCGCCGTCCGCGCCGCCTCGGTCCGACTCCGTTTGGCCCTACAGCCAATCCTGGCGCTGCTGGCAGCGCCAGGATTGCTTAGGGCACGGTTATCTCTCGCCCGCCTGCCCATTAGGAGACCGAGGTTTGAGCCTTTGCTCAACCCTTGATCTCCTAATGGGCATGCGCAAGCCAGTGCACACACAAGTGCGCATGACTGGGCACGGCGCGAAAATTCGGTGCCCTTGCCCACTCATGCGCACTTGTGCTGCAGTGCTGCCTGCTGCCCCTGGTCCCTCTGACAATCATGTCAGTCAACATGACGCAGGACCGAAGGGGGTGGGCGGTCCGACGTCATGCTGACTGACATGATTGTCAGTTCTCCCTCGGCTCTTTGAACTTAAGTAAACTGATTCAGTTTACTTAGGTTCAAAGACGCCGAGGGAGCTGCGGGCGGGGGGGCTACGCCCCAACGCCCCAATGGACTCACCGCCCCTGCTGTTGGTGTCTACAATGGATATTCCACACATAAATGCCACTCCTCTTCCCCTTCTCCTATATGCGGATGACAAAGTCTTAATTGTGGGACCGGGTAGAGCACTGCAGACCCCAATTGATGCTTACACTAGCTTCATGAAGCAAATGGACCTTAGAGTTAATGAGGTAAAAGCACAAATATTAGTGGCAGGACAACGGCTAAAGAAACAACCATAATTTCACATAGAAGCACACAGGCTGGAGGTTGTCCATACCTTTCCGTACTTGGGAATTTGTTTTGATGAAATTAACATGGAATAGCATGGTAGCAAATAGAGGCCTATGCTTTGAAAAAAGTATAAGGGCCATCTTCAGCTTTATTAAAAAACTGAATTCTGAAGGTGTATAAGGCCAAAGCAATATCAGTGGCTACTTATGGGGCAGGGATTTTGGGAATGGCCAATGTTGACACCTTTCAGTGTATTGAGGATGGTTTTTACAAAAGATTACTCTCCCTCCTGTGGACATGTTCCAATTACAATTGCCACACTGAATTGGGGGCCCCATTTATTTGTAACTTGATCCATTTAGCACCAATTATACTGTGGCACTCCATCTGGAGGAGAGAGACTGTAAAATTAAACCAAAATATCTTGAGAGATTGCCTAAAGTTGGATCACGTTGATCAAATTAAATGGCTGCACTATGTGAAAACTATCTTTTTTTGGGGGAGTTTTATATAGCGCAAACTTGACCCAAAGGTATCTGGGATCAGAGCACTTTACATGAGCACCAGTTGCTTACACAAGGTCACATTCATTTTTTTAATTTTTGTTAGGCATGGGGAGATTAACAGGTACATGCATCAACCATTTTTGCGAGCGCAAACTGTGCGATTCGCAAAAATCGGCATTTGCGATGCATGAAGGGTCAAGGCAATTTAAGAATTCGCAATTAATTGCGAGTTCTCAAATTTCGATTGCATTTAAGGAATCGCATTTTGCAATTCCTTAAATGCAATGCAAGAACCCCTTTGAAGTAGCGATTTCGCTACTAGGGGGCGCAAATTACCATGAAGTTGAACTCCATGGTAATTTGCAAAAACTTTGAAAAATGCACTAAAGTTTCAAAGTTGTAGGTTACACACACACACATGTCCTTTGGACATGTGTGTGCGCAACATTTGTGCACAGATCCATTTCAGGGGTGCAACAGGGTGTCCTTTTGACACCCTTGCACTCTGAAGTTGCATGCGCAATTTGCGAGTACCAATTGGTACTCTCAAATTGCGCATGTACTTCCCATTCATTCCTATGGGCCTGTAGGCCCATAGGAATGAATGGGAAGCCATTCCTTATTTGCGAGTCGCAATTTGCGAGTCGCAAATAAGGAATGTGTAGGAATCGCTATTTTTATAGCGATTCCAACATGCATAGGCTTTTGCGAGTCCTTAATTGCGATTCCTTAATAATCGCAATTAAGGACTCGCAAAATCCTACCTTGATGCATGTGCTTGTAAGTGATTTGCCCAGAATCACAGGATGCTTAGCATCACTGCCGTGACTCGAACCCAGTTCCCCAGATTTAAGATCGACTGCCCTAGCCGTTAGGCTACGGGGCACTGGGCTTTTTGGAACTCTCCGAAAACCCATCCAGTTGTAGGCTGATTACCAAAGCAAAGCTGAAGGAAGCCTTCTGCCACAAAGCCACGAGGGAAAGAGGGGTGAATCTTTACCAATTGTCCCCCTCGACCCTCTTGGACACGCATTCTTACTTGGCACAGGTTTCCAACTTGCAACACCACTTCATATTAGTAAGTTTCCGACTAAATTACATTCCTTTGAAGATGGGGTACCCGGGTAGCAGGTACTCACTACATGATTTACCTCCATGCCCATGTGATGGTTGATCTCCACAATTGGATCTCAATCTGGTTTTCTTCTGTAAATTTTATGATGAGCGTAGGAGAAAATTCATTTTGCCTCTTGTACAGAGACATAGGGCCTGATTCTGATGCGGTTAGGAAATCTTCCCGATCTAATCGGTTTGGAAAGGGTTCCCGACCAACCGAGTATGATGCATCCGGATGCTTCCAGATACGATTTGGTTGGACTCCCATTGACTTCTATGGAAGCCTATGTTCCTAAACGCATCGTAATCTGGCCCTCGGTCAGGAAGACACGTTCCCGATACGATTTGGAAGAAGCGAATGCCGTTAGGAGGCCTTCCTAACCGCATCGTAATCGGGCCCTAGGTGGGAATGCTTTCCTAACCGGATCAGAATCAGGCCCATAATGTTAGACAGTGTCAGGCAGCACTTTATTTCATCCAAATGCTTGGGGATCAGTTTTTATGCTATTGTATCACGTAATTTTTGTGGTCAGCCCTAAGGCTGAGGAGAACCCAGGCCACACTTGTCATTTTAGAGAAGAGCTAAAGTTGATGACATGTTTTTAAAATTTGATATGGATTCTGTTTCTAACGATAACCTTTTTTACCGTTCTTAGATGGAAAGTATTTTTATGACAGAATTTGTTTATGATGATATTGTTTATACTTCTGTACTTTATATGCAATTGAAAAATTGCAAAATAAAGGAATTTTGATTGATTGAGTCAAAGCATTAGTATTTCATGGTGGAAAGCTTTGGAATGCTCTTAAACTGACCTTGAGGACAGAACCGAACTGCATGCGATCCTCGAAACTCCTAAAAATCACGCCATTCAGAATAGCCATTCACTAGGTTACATAATTCAAGATAGTGAGTGAGTAATATCAGATAGAGGTCATGCTCTTTTGACAATAATCATCTGCAGATCTACAATCCTTTATTTGAATTTGAACTGTAGCGCTTTATAACATCTCTAATTAAATAAATAATTAATTGTTACTCATCTTCATTCGTAATACTATAAACAAACCGATATCATCTCTAATCAAGATAGAATCATAGTCAAGAGGACATTGTCCTCTTTAATCTTCACTCTGGCATGAATGGGTGTTTGCTCCTAAATTGAGATTAAACGTAGTTTACAAATATCACACTAACCAGGCAGTTTTTTGCCTGCACAAATTTGGTATCATCCACCATTCTGACCTGTGGATCTCAAAATGGGGAGGTATTACTGCAGTTGGGAAAAACTGAGCTCCACGGTATCACTGTTTTCCTGGGCGGTATTATTTTCCAGAATTATTTTAAAACTCAAACTTCTAATAAATGTGGCCCACATTATCAACTC
Source organism: Calotriton arnoldi (assembly GCA_963921515.1). NCBI lineage: Eukaryota > Metazoa > Chordata > Amphibia > Caudata > Salamandridae > Calotriton > Calotriton arnoldi. The sequence goes on from CAWUFW010013086.1 coordinate 91,363, forward strand.
TGGGTGTGCAAGATACTCTTTTTCGTTTCCCCAGCATCTATCTTCATTTTCGAGAATAATGCTGCAGCATTATTTTCTATCCTGGCAGGCAGCTCATGAACAATTCTGATTCTTGTGCTTCTTGTGGTATTTAACTTTAGTGCTCTAAAGTTTGTCAAATGACCACCTGATTTATGGGTTTTTTCAGGTATAGCCTCCTGTGAATCCTGAGAATTGCCAAACAGTGAATTGCCACTGCTCAGTTTTGGATGGTTTCTTGGTATAAAGGTCTAGTTCTACGTAGTTCTTAGTACACATGCCCTTGGGCTTTGCTTTTGGGGACACATGTTTTTTCAGTCTGAGCCTGTACTCTAGGGGTAAGTGCAACTATCTGGACAGAGTATGGGTCAGGTAAATAGATCTCTAGCAACTCAGACACTGGAGCTCTGGCACCTGTAATCTCATTCAACAGCTGAGGATGGAAAAGGTCACAAAAGCATGGTGACCATAGGGTATCTGGGCTCTGAGGTTGCTGTGTCTGCGTCAAAGAGCCAGGTCTTGAGTCGCTTTCTGAAATCAGCCAGGAAGGGTGCCATTCGGAGGTGGAGGGGGGTTGCTCCAGGTCTTGTCAGTGAGGTAGGAGAAAGAGCGGCCCCTACTGCAGCTGTGATGGATGTGGTAGATGTCTCTGAGAGCGGGTGAGGAGGAGTGCAGGCATCTTGCGGGCAGGTAGGAGATCATGCGATATTTGATGTAGGATGGTCCTTGGTTGTGTAAAGCCTTATATACGTGCATGAGATTCTTGAACTGGCATCTCTTCTGGATGGGTAGCCAGTAGAGATCTCTGGGTGACTGGTGATGTGGGTCCGCTTTGGGAGGTCTAGGATGAGTCTGGCTGCGGTGTTCTGTATCGTCTGAAGTCTCTTGAGGAACTTGGTGAGAATTACAGTGTGGAGAGCGATGCCATAGTCGAGATGGCTTGTAACAAGGGCCTGTGTCATGTTTTTTCTGGTGTTGATAGGGATCCATCTAAAAATTCTGCGTAGAATGTATAGGGTGTGGAAGCATGATAAGTTGACTACATTCACTAGTCGTTTCATGGTTAGTTGGCTGTCAAGAATGATGCAGAGGTTGCATGCATGATTGGACAGTGTGGTTGTTGGTCCGAGTTCTGCTGACCATCTGTGTGGTCCCATGCGTTGGTGTCTTTTACAACGATCAGTACTTCTGTTTTGTCAGAGTTGAGTTTGAGGCAGCTGTCTCTCATCCAGTCAGCCACGTAGGTCATGGTGTTGTACAAATTGGTTCAGGCATTGGAGGGGTCCTTGGTGAGCGAGAGGATGAGCTGGGTGTCGTTGGCGTACGAGATAATGTTGAGCCCGTGGGATCTGACGAAGTCTGCGAGGGGGTCATGTAGATGTTGAACAAGGTGGGCTGAGGGATGATCCTTGGGGCACGCCGCTTATGATTTCCTTGGAAGTGGAGGTGGAGGAAGGTAGACGGATCCTCGGTGTGTGTCCTGAGAGGAATGAGATGATCCACTTGAAAGCATGTTGCTGAATGCAATGTTGTGGAATCTCTCAATGAGGATGTGATGGGAGACTGTGTTAAATGCTGCAGAGAGGTCGAGGAGGATCAGGGCCACTGTTTCTCCTCGGTCAAGGAGAGTTCTGATGTCGTCTGTGGCAGCGGTCAGTTTGGTCTCAGTGCTGTGGTTGGCCTGGAATCCTGATTGTGAGGCGTTGAGTAGGTGGTTTCATTCCAGGTAGTCGGTGAGCTGATGGTTGATGGCTTTCTCAAGTATTTTGGCTAGGTATGGGAGTAGGGAGATCGGCCAGTAGTTTTTGAGGTTGCTGGGGTCGGCAAAGTGCTTCTTTAGGAGGAGTCTAATCTCTGCGTGTTTCCATCCATGTGGGAAGGTTGCTGTGGAGATTGAAACGTATGTCTTCACACACAATAATGGGCTTCCTATTCCTCATTCACACATCTCCCTTGTCTTTGGCTGCTACATATGACTCCATAAAATGTGTTCAAGTTAGAAAACCGAATCTGGGGAGAACTCCCTAAAATATAGGGCTGTGTTGATATTCATGAGCTGTATATGCTGTCAATGCATACAACAGTGCAAAGAAAGAGGGAGCATACAGAATTGCAGGAGATTTCGAAGAGTTGAAAATTAAACACAAAGGCCTTCATAACGAGTCAGGAGTCGAATTACGTCATGGAAATCCATGCTGCCTGATTCCAAGAGAGTATGTTTCTTCCAGACCCAGTTTTTCCGGGTGTGAGAGTAGCAGACCTAATTTTACAGTGAGGCTAATGCTACACACTAAAGTCATGCGTGTCTTTTGCTGCAGCAGCAGCCAACGCACATTCCCTACTTTTTTCTAACAGGGGATCTTATAATGCCCCATGCTATAAAACACTTTCCCCTTCCCTGAACCCCCATTAAATATGGAGGTTTTTGGGTGACTTTCATACCTAATTTGCATACTTACATCAGCCTTTTTATTCTTGACTCAATATGTGCAACTTGGACACGAAAAGCACAGTGACATTTTATGAATTATCTCTTTTTTTTTTCAAATCATTTTTTTTGAGTAAATAAGCAGGTACCAGGTTTACAAACGACATAAGGAAGAGAATAACAAATTGGATTATATAGTAAAATGAAGCTAAGATTCTATGTATGAAGGAGAAAAACTATAAAGTACAGCCTTATGTAACAAGTTAAAAAGGAGTAAGAATAAGGTACCATCTAGATTATTAATGATCTAAATAATTTTAGAATAAAAATAAGAGAAGAGAGCGGGAAGAAAGCAAAACAAAAAGAGAAGGAAAAGGAATAAGGAAAGAGAGAGGAAAGGAAGAGAGAGAAATTGTCAAATAAGTATTAGTGTAAAGAGGAGTATGTAGATAGAAAGTAGTAAAAGGTAACCAAAATAAATCAGATTTGATTTTTTGAGGTACAGATGAAGATGAAGCAATAGAGATTCTATGTTCATCACAAATAAGATTCCACCATGTTAACATACATATTTTTGAATTATCCTTCCAGCAAGTAAGAATAACTTTAAATGCAAGAGCAATAAAAAGGTCAAGCAGCTTCAATTTCAACACTGTGGGGCCGATTCCGATCTCGGCCGGTAGGGCTCCGAATCGGATTCGGCATAACCGGATCCGATTCGGAGCCCTATTTCCCGACCGATTCGTACGCGCATCCGGACGAGCGAGTACGATGCAAACTCGCCGACCGACTCGTTCGGGCGTCCCAACCGCTCCGACCGACTCGTTCCCGGGTCTAACCGCACCGACCGACTCGCTCGGACACGACTCGCACCACGCAATGGAGACGTTCCCCGGCCGGGTAAGTACGATGCGCGCCGCGAGCAGTCCGACCGACACGCGCCGTCCGGCTCGAAAGAGTAGTCGGAGCCGTACTTCAGGGGTCCGTGTCGGACACCCCTGTACGTGTAGCCGCGTGAGTCGCACACAGGGGGGACCCATGGGTCCCCCTACCTGTGCGTGTACGGCGCGAGTCACTTCGCCGCGCACCCGCTGTAGGGGCGCCCTTGTTCGCCTCGCACCCATTGAGGCAATGGGAGCCCGCGTACGCGTTGTACGACCGGCTCCCATTGACTTCGATCGGGAGTCCGACCGACTCGAGTACGATAGCATACGGACGCATCATACTCGTTCGGTCGGGCTGCACGGGTCCGATTCGGTCGGAAATCTCTCCGGGTCCGGCTCGGTCAGAGAGATTTCCGGCCCGAATCGGAATCGGCCCCTTAGTCATGAAAATCAACTGATAAGGAACCAAGGAAAACATTTTGAATCGATAAAGGGATACAGAAGTGAAAAATCTTGGAACATTTGGTCCAAATGGATTTCCAAAATTTTAGGACATTAGGACAATAATATATCAAATGAGATAATGTACCATTGGAGGAAAGGCATGACCACCAGAGAGGAGAGGGGGATGGATTGATTTTATGTATAAATACTGGCGTCCTAACAGCTCTGTTGTATAGAAAAAATAGGGATTGAGTAATGTTAGCAGCTCTGGAGGTGGAGAAAATTTTATGCCATAATTTGTCCCATTTTTTAGATGAAAGGGTGATGGAAAGATCTAGTTCACAAGCTAGTTCAATTGGGGATTTTGGTCTTTCAGAGATAGGAGTGGATACAAGTTTGTATATAAAGGAAGCTTTAGGATTAGAGACAGAGGAGATATTATGTAAAGGAGTCAAGGGAATAAATGGGGTAATATTAGCAGGAAAGTTTTTGGTTGAAAGAAATGATTGAAGTGCCTGTGATAATTGAGAATATTGAGAAAAGCAAGAAGAGGGTAAATCATAACATTCTTGTAATGTATTAAAAGGTATAACAGAATTATTGGATACAAGTTGGTGGACATATAGAATATTCTTCTCTTTCCGATGTTTGAAATAAAAGGATTTATGGCAGAACTTGATAAATGTATTGTACCAAATAGAAGATGCAAGGAAAGCTTGATAGAAGTCAGAGCCATCCGTAAATAGTGTATGTAGCAAGTGTTGGGAATATTTTAAAATAGGATGCTTAGACATAAAGGTGCAATTGTACATGAAACAAATATCATAAAAAGAAAAGTCATGTAATAGAGAATGTTCAAAATTAATCCAGCTAGGTATCGGAACATCGTGGTATTGTCTGTTTAATTCATATACTTGTCTTATTAAAAAAGCAGTGTGATACAATTGAAAGTTACGAAATCGTACACCCCTTCGTATTTTGGTTTGATTAATTTAGTTAAAGCAATACGGGCAGGTTTGTTATTCCAAAGAAATTTAGTACAAATGGAATTGATTTGATTAAAATAGAAATTAGGGATTTTAAAGGGTAACATAGAATAGAAATAGAATTAACGGAACAATCATCATTTTACTGGTATCCAATCTACCCCACCAGGATAAATGTAGTGGGCACCATGAGGAGAGTGAGTTTTGAATTTTAATTTTCAAAGCATTAAAAGTATGGGTAAGAGTTTGAGAGATGGTAGAGGAAAACCATACGCCAAGGTACTTAATTTTAGATGGACACCATTTAAAATTAGTATCAGAAAACATGAATTGGTAGAATATTGAATTTAAGGTTAAGATTTCAGTTTTAGAAAAATTCAATTTATAACCAGAAATGTTATAGTATAAGTCAATTTCCTGCAAGAAAGGGGGTAAGGAGGTTACTGGTTTAGAAAGGTAGATCAGGATATCATCTGCAAAAGCAGACAATTTAATTTCGTGGGAATTGTGAAGGAAACCAGTTATCGAGGGATTATATCGGATGCGTTCAAGAAAGGGTTCGAGACATAGAAGAAATAAAATAGGAGAAAGGGGACAACCTTGCTGTGTACCTCTCTATAGGTTAAAATAAGGGGATAAGAAACCATTAACAGATACGGTGCACAGTCAAAATATCAAAATTATTATATCGATGTACAAAAATATCGAGTTCACAATATCGATAGTGTGAAATATCGATGTTTTGTATATCGATGTAGTAAATATCGATTTGAGGTGTTTAGTTAAATATCGATGTTAGGAATATCTATAGTAAAAATATCGCCATGTTAAAATATCGTTTTTGTATGTTTTTTAAAATATTTTATAGTCAATGTTAAGTAGTAAATTGTGTTTAAAATGTATATAATAATGTTTTTTTTATTCTGTTTTAGGAGCGGGATGTTGGGTTATAGGGGATAAGGGTGGGGAGTGTTCTAAAAAAATTAATTTAATTTGTATAAATGTTTAAATTTTAAATATGTATTTATTTTTAAATTTCGAATTTCGAATTAAAATTTAGGAGCAGGATGTTAAGTTTATAGGGGATAAGGGTGGGGAGTGTTTTAAAAAAATTATTTAATTTGTATAAATGTTTACATTTTATGTATGAATTTATTTGTAAATTTCAAATTTGAAATTAAAATTTAGGAGTGGGATGTTGTGTTTATAGGGGATAAGGGTGGGGAGTGTTTTAAAAAAGTCACAAATATTTTGTTGAAATTGTAAAAATTAAAAATTAATTTTAAATTAAATTTCGAATTTGAAATGAAAATGAAAATTTAGGAGCGGGATATTGGGGTTATAAGGGATAAGGTTTGGGAGTGTTTTAAAATAATTTTTTTTTAATTTATTCAATTTGAAAAATTTAAGTATGAATTTCTAATTAAATTTAGATTTTGAAATTAAAATTTTAGTAGTGGGATGTTGGATTTATAGGGGATAAGGGTGTGCAGTGTTGTAAAAAATATATAAAATATTTCTATAAATTTGTAATATTTAAGTATGAATTTATAATAAAATTTTCAATTTAAAATAAAATTCAGTAGTGGGAAGTTTTGTTTATAGGGGATAAGGGTGGGGAGTGTTTTATAAAAAATATATTTTATTTGTATACATTTGATAAATTAAAGTGTGAATTTAAAAAATAATTTTGAATTTCAATTTAAATTTTAGGAGTGGGATTTTGTGTTTATAGGGGATAAGGGTGGGCAGTGTTTTAAAAAAATAAACAAATATTTAGGAAAAATTTAAAATGAATAATTATGAATTTTTACATTATTTTCTAATTTAAAATTAAAATTTAGGAGTTGGATGTTGAATTTCTTGGGTATAAGGGTGAGGAGTGTTTTGTAAAATTAATATTTTTATTTGTATAAATTGTAAACGATAAATCTTTAATTTTAAATATTTTTTCAAATTTCAAAGTAAAATTTATGAGTGGAATGTTGTATTTATAGGAAATAAGGGTGTTTTAATTAGAAAAATAAATATATATAAATATGCAAAAATTTTACAAAAATAATTTATTGTATACTTAAACATATTACAATTTAATTAAATGTAGGGAAATGTAAACAAATTTGTAAAAAATTCAATTAATACAATGAATTATAAAATATGTTAGAAACAAAAAAAGTATAATGTTATATAATGTATGTACTAGTGTGAACATTTGTTAATTAAATAGTGATTATAGTGGGAATATCAAATAAATGAAGTTTAGTGTCCAGCACCTACCCCAATTAAATACAGATTGGAGTGGGAATAGTAAATTAATTAATGTTAGTGTCCAGCACCTACCCCAATTAAACACAGACTGGAGTGGGAATAGTAAATGAATTAAGGTTAGTGTCCAGCACCTACCCCAATTAAATACAGACTGGAGTGGGAATAGTAAATTAATTAAGGTCAATGTCAAGCACCTACCCCAATTAAATACAGACTGGAGTGGAAATAGTAAATTAATTAAGGTCAGTGTCCAGCACCTACCCCAATTAAATACAGACTGGAGTGGAAATAGTAAATTAATTAAGGTTAGTGTCCAGCACCTACCCCTATTAAATAGTAATTGCAGTGGGAAAGGTCAATTAATTTAGGTTAGTGTCCAGCACCTACCCCAATTAAATAGTAATTGCAGTGGGAAAGGTCAATTAATTTAGGTTAGTGTCCAGCACCTACCCCAATTAAATACAGACTGGAGTGGGAATAGTAAATTAATTAAGTTCAGTGTCCAGCAACTACCCCAATTAAATACAGGCTGTAGTGGGAATAGTAAATTAATTAATGTTAGTGTCCAGAACCTACCCCAATTAAATACAGACTGGAGTGGGAATAGTAAATTAATTAAGGTTAGTGTCCAGCACCTACCCCAATTAAATACAGACTGGAGTGGGAATAGTAAATTAATTGTTTAGTGTCCAGCACCTACCCCAATTAAATACAGACTGGAGTGGGAATAGTAAATTAATTAAGGTCAATGTCCAGCACCTACCCCAATTAAGTACAGACTGGAGTGGAAATAGTAAATTAATTAAGGTCAGTGTCCAGCACCTACCCCAATTAAATACAGACTGGAGTGGGAATAGTAAATTAATTAAGTTCAGTGTCCAGCACCTACCCCAATTAAATACAGACTGGAGTGGGAATAGTAAATTAATTAAGGTCAATGTCCAGCACCTACCCCAATTAAATACAGACTGGAGTGGGAATAGTAAATTAATTAAGGTCAGTGTTCAGCACCTACCCCAATTAAATACAGACTGGAGTGAGAATAGTAACTTAATTAAGGTTAGTGTCCAGCACCTACCCCAATTAAATACAGACTGGAGTGGGAATAGTAAATTAATTAACGTTAGTGTCCAGCACCTACCCCTATTAAATAGTAATTGCAGTGGGAATAGTCAATTAATTTAGGTTAGTGTCCAGCACCTACCCCAATTAAATACAAAGGGGTCGATTCCGATTCCATTTGTAAAGTGAACCGACCGACACGTCCCGGGATAAAGTACCGACCGTCACGTCTTGCCGCCGTACGACCCGCGCAGTACGATGGAAAGCCTGTGAATACCAACCGACTCACCCGAATATGAACCGGACGACGGAGCCGTACGGAAAAATAGCCTCCGGCCGGAAAAAGCCCTCGAGCAGTACCGTCCGACACGTTCCCGGAACGGAGCCGAGCGACACGTACCCGTGACGTATGAGTTGCAAAGTACGATGCCATACGTGGGAAACAAGAACGACTCGCATGGAGCACAAGCCGCACGACCGACACGCACACGATACAAACACTCAAACCAACGGACTCCGCCCGCGACCGACTCGAACTCCCGCGAGCGAAACGAACGCCCACGACCGAGTCGAACGCCCATTGACCGAGTCGCACACGACATACACAACACAGCATAACAACAGCGTGAAAGGCTCGGAGAAGCCTGTACGACTCACCAGCAGCGTCCGGCACGGTCAGAAGAACATCTCGTACACACACACAAACAACAGCTGACCAAACACAAAAAAAGGACCAAACAAGCACTGACAACGAAAATATATAAAAAAAAAAAAAATCAATTAAGAGAGACACACCCACAACTCAACATATTTAAAGGCCACCAATCACTCCCATGAGCCATTGCCATTTCCTGAGAACCTCCACACACACAACTCTGCTGACACACACCATTGCCATCTCACCAACAGCATTCACACCCACACACACACAAACCTCACTTGCACCCTCACACACACACACACCAATCACCACCACCACCACCCCACCACCACCCCAAACCCCCCCATCCACCCCACCCTCACCACCAACACCACCCCCCACTACCCCAAACCCCCATCCACTCACCCCTCACCATCACCAACCCCCCCACCCCCCAACACCACAACCACAACTCCCCCATCCACCCCCTCACCACTACCACCACCACCACCACCACCCCCAACACCAGTACCCCAACCCCCCATCCACCCCACTCACCACTACTACCACCACCACCACCACCACCCCCCACCCCCCCAACACCACTACCACAACTCCCCCATCCACCCCCTCACCACTACCACCCCCACCCCAACACCACTACCCCAACTCCCACATCCACCCCCCCTCACCACCACCACCACCACCACCACCAACCCACCACCCTCGACACCACCACCACCACCACCATGCCCCCCAAGAAGAATCCAAAGTTCACAGATAGTGAGTTGACAGTGCTGGTAGATGAAATCATCAGAGTAGAGCCACATTTGTTTGGCACATTGGTACAGAAGACCCCCATGTCCCAGAAGGCCAAGATGTGGGAGAGAATCGTCAACAAGGTGAACGCACAAGCACCTTGTTTGCACACAAAGGACGACTGCCAGAACAGGTGGTATGACATGCGCAGGAGGGTCAAGAAGCTGCTGGAGAAGGACCATAAGCTCAGCAAGCACACCGGCAGCGGCCCCCCTGCCAAACCCGTTTACTTCCGGTCCTGGGAGGAGAAGGTGCAGGCCATCTTACCACCGGAGAGCATACATGGTCTGACCGACATCCCAGAGCCTGGTGAGTACACAAATAAGAGACTCAAGATTGTGGGGCCATGTACACATGTCACCGTCAAGGGGACAGGCAAAACAACTTCCGTCAACAAAGCCACAGTCACAAACAAAGTCATCCCTACAGCCATATGCCTGGCACAGCAACACAACACCTGCTATCTCATACCAACATTGAACTATGTCATCACGTGTACAAACCTAGCAAACATCAGAGCAACTCAGTGCCACAAAACCCCAACAGACACTGCCACACAGTCTGCCACCACTGTCACACCACCTCACAGGGAACCTGACCCACAGGAAGGAAGCTCGGGGATGTTGGGGAAGTCAGTGTAGCCAAAAGCATGATGGGAGTTGTAGTCACAGCCAATAGCCCCCTCACAAATGGACCAACAACACCACTTCGAACCATGCGCACCTCACAGGCAGTGGAAATGTACCCTCAAGATGGCTGACACTGGGTCCTGCTGTGGGGAGCACAAGGCCCTGATGGGCTATGTGCACATACCAAATGCAGGACCCTGATGCCTGACATCCTGAAAGTCAACTGCCACTCCCTGCAAGGGAAGCATACACAATAGTGGCCCATCTGGCCATGGAGGGAGAAGCACTGCCAGCTCTGACCATGCCCACCACCATGTGCTGTCACACACCCCTCAACACAAACTCCACACAACTCACCTGGGAGAAGGCATTTACCCACACTTCATGCAAACAACACCCAAGACCCACCATACTGGCTACTGCTGTGTGACGTACAGGGACTGTTGCCACTTGTGTACAACCACCACTACACCACTGACTCACAACCTCAACATCAACCCACACTCACCGACATTGAAGCATGTCTCTGTGTGAATTGCCTGGCCCCTGGGGGAGGAGGAGGTACTGCAATGACACTGAAAACCATTGAGGCAGCTGCAAATGACATCTATCCAGCAAAAACTAACAGCAGCCCTGGGAACACACACTGCCAAACCAAAGAGCAGGGCAAGATGGCTGACACATGGATACAATGTATGAGTAGGCTGCTAGTCACACACACGCATCGACCAACCCAATCACAGTCACACTGCCAGCTATTGCAAATGTACCTTTGCACTCAACTTCCGGGGATGCAGTGTCCCAGGGACCCCTCTGGCCTGGACAGGTAGGCGCGGATTGTAGTTGACAAGTGCAGAAATGCAGACCTACCACAGAGACCCAAACACACAGCAACTCACATACACAGCAGTGACAGGGGACACCTGACTGACTACAATGGACCTACCAACATCCCTCACACTGTAGCATGCTGACATACACTCAAACACCCGTTGTCAGCCACATGAAACGCAGACATTGTCCAGTATTGTAGGCATCATCCACACCACACAGCACTCACTGACATGGACACTGGGGACACAAGGACTAACATGGGCTGCACTGGAGCAGGCATGCAAGTCACAGCTGAAGCAACCGAACACACACCTCTGGTCACGACTCTAGTGAAGAAAGACAGCCGCAGCGAACAGTCCATACCACCATGGAGGACATTGACATCACAAAGCATGTGTGCAAACACAAAACTCACACACAACTCCATTAGCAACAGTGACACCATCACCTGTGTGAAATGGGATGTGGACTGGGGACACAGACAACACAGAAGAGAACATCAGGACAACCCGGGCATGCTGGACTGTGACCAGGTTGTGCAGACACACTAATGTGATGCACATTGACTGACACAAACTGGCATCACACATGCCCCAAACAGAGATCCCAAACTAGGTGCCTTTGCAAGGATGCCAGCGTCAAAGCACAAATGTTGACAGGGATGAAACACCTGTGTCAGGCATGTGTCAGCACCAGTGCAGGAATGGCACAGTACAATCCAGCGTGCAATTAAGATGCCAGGCAGGCAGACAGCTAGACTTGACAACCAAAGTGCCTCAGGGTGTCAGGTGAATGCACCACACTAATGGAAATCTCCCGCAGTGACAAAGTAGGATGATGCAATGGACAGGCATGCAACACCAACAAAAGTGGCCAATGTCATGTGTATGAACCATTGATGTCCATGAATACATCACTAACATTGTGTCTTCCTTCCAAACACAGGGACTCAACCACAGACGAGGAAGAGTCCCAGTCCCAGGCTCCGGTGGACCCACCTGGCTCCGGTGGCGCACAGTCTCACACCTCGTCGGACGACACCCAAGCTGGCCCCTCCGGTCTCGGCCCTCATGCAGCCCCTCGGCAACATTCACCTGCCCCCCTTGAAACCACCCCTGCAACTGCTGATACACCGCAAGCCACCCCTGCCAACATGGACAGACCCACCGAACCATCAGACGGCACAGAGTCACAGGGCACCAGGGCACCTGACAACAGCAACAACATCCAAGGTCCCCCTGTGACACCTGTGCGGAACACCACAGGTGCTGGCCATGTGGCGAGGGGTGGTGGGAGGGTGGGAGGCCGAGCAGAGGCTCCACTGAGGGTGCGGGTCTGCAGGATGACACCCACCTGGAACGCATCATGGATGCGTACCAGGAGAGCACCGGAGGGTTCAGCCAGGTAGTGGGGATCCTCACGGACATCAAAGAACAGCAGGCTGCCCACCATGCCCGCTTGGACTCCCACATGTCCCGTGTTGAAACACACCTGTCAAATATGGAGTCCAAGTGGGATACAATGGAAGATATAGCAGTGGTGCACCGGGAAATGTTGACCTGCCTCCGCCAGATCAGCACCAACTTGAGCCCACCTCCCTGTGCGACGACTACATCTCGGGCAACAACATCTGCCACTGCCACAGGGAGTGAGGGGGTCTGGTGGAAGCCCCGTGCACGGCAGCAGCCTGCAGGTGAGACTCCCCTGAGAAGAAGAAGAGGGGTCGTCCGGTGAGGAACAAGTGAGACGAAGATGCCCATGCACATCCCCCAGGAAACCAACACCTGTTCTGGACAGTGACCTTTGTGTGCAAACCGTTCACCTTGTTGTACGACATCGTACTCCCCCACATGACATGGAGGGTCTGAGTTGGAACAATGTGCTTAATGACTGTGGACTGTACTCTAGACATTTCATCTACCAACACTCCTAACTTGTCATCTGTGAACTTTGGATTCTAAAGCCAACGGACAACACTCCCAATCCTGAGCACCATCCCCACTTATGTGCTAATAAATTCACCTAAACACAAGACGTGACTCTGTGGTGATTGAGAGGTTGCCAGTGGCATGTAGATCTGGATGTGCTGAAGAACACTGTGCATGCAAACCTGTACTGTGATGAGTACACTGTCATGTCAGTCAGGCCAATGTGCCACATATGTGGGAGACACACCACCAGGTCTACTTTACACATGCCCACCACGTCCAACCAATTCATTGCCAACATCAATGTTGACAAGCAAGCCTGTGGTATGCACAAACTACACAGCCAACCTGAGTCAGTGGTGACAGGCCCACAAGTGCAGTACGTCAATGTCAGTCTGATGTGTAGGCACAAGCAACACACATCAGAAGGTGCAGCACAGTTTATTGTCAGGCAATTGCCACATGTCCCTTATTACACACATGCAAGCTAGCAACACCTGACAGTGGGCACACGGTCACCAAGTGGATAACTACGGAAGTCCTGGGGTGCCTGGCACATCACTCGTCAGGACACTAACGACTCCATCCTGGCAGTGGAGCATGGGCATCAGGGGTCTCTGTACACCAAACAACAGCCACAGTACCCTGTGAAGGACAGACAGAAACACAATTGTTAACACTGCATGACGCCATACAACTGCAACACACATGGCAAACACAAATCACAGACTACACCACCCCAAAATATTAATCATCACACAACTGGTGGGGAGTACAGGTAAACTGGATGGACACATCACTGCAGGCATCCACACAAGTAGCACACAGCCACACGCAAGGTGCACCACACACACAAAACATGCACACACAACACATTTACAACACATCACTGTATACTCACATTCAGGAGAAGAAGTTGTTGAGCTGTGTGCGGACATCCTCCGCAGCCTCATCATCGCTACTGGCATCCTGGCCCAGGCCAGGATCCTCCACAGGTGGCGGGTGTTGGTCATTGTCATCCTGGATGAGGGGCAACTCCCTTCGCACTGCCAGATTGTGCAGCATGCATGCTACGATGATGATCCGGCACACCTTAGCAGGGGCATATGGGAGGGCACCTCCTGTCTTGACTAAACACCTGAAGCGGCTCTTCAGGAGTCCAAATGTCTGCTCTATCACCCTCCTTGTACGACCATGTGCCTGGTTGTAGCGCATCTCGGCTGGTGTCACAGGGTTCCTCAGGGGTGTCAGCAACCATGGCATGTTGGGATATCCAGAGTCACCTACATACAGACACATGCACATTAGAGGAGTTGGAGAAAAACAGGTAGCACACAATTGGCAGGCACACACAATGAGGAAAAGTCAGTACACACCAACAAGCCAGGCACGTAGATTCTGCATCCGTGACATCAGTCTAGGGACACGACTACTCCTCATCACATAGGCATCATGCGCAGACCCAGGGAAACGGGCACACACATGGGAGATTGTCATGTCCGCCAAACAAACCACCAGAGCATTGATGGAGTGGAAATTCTTGCGGTTCCTGTATGGCAGCTCATGTGCCTGTGGTGGCACCAAAGCCACATGTGTCCCGTCAATGGAGCCTATGACATTTGGCATCCTCCCCAGGGCATAGAAGTCACCCTTTATGTCTGCAAGTCGTTGGGGTGTGGGGAAATAGATGTACAGGTCCAGGAAATGTAACATGGCCTCCAACACATCCCGAAGCACCCGACTGAACATTGTCTGCGACATCCCTCCACCAGAAGACACAGTGTACTGGAAGGTACCCGTCGCAAAGAAATGAAGGGCTGCCATCACCTTCACCTTGGGGGTCAGTGCCGTCGGGTATGGCCGGCCATGTTGCAGGTGTGGGCCCAACTGCCCTGCCAACTCCTCAATCACTGCCCTGGTGAAACGGTACTTTCTGATGGACTCACGTTCCACCATCGTTGCCAGGTCCGGGAATGGCCTAGGTACATTTGGGGCCCTGCAGTACAGACAGAAACAAAGGATGAAGGCACACCCTCCAGCAATGTCACAAAGCCACAGCAACACAGCCCATCATAAACAAACACATAACACAATGAGCTGAGGTGGTTGCCACAGGCTACAGACACTAATGTCCCATACATGGCATCAACGCACATTGAAGCCCAAGATGTGCACATGACAGGGCCCCTGCTGTGCCATGACAAAGCAATGGGCCCTAGCACAGTACATCTGCCCTGTTGCCACCTACCACACAAAGCCCACAGTGACTAGTGAGGACAGATATTTTCTCCACAACACAGCTCCCTGACTGACAGTTACACAGGCATGATGTGACGTATCGTTGACATTACACACAACAAGCATGTTAGCCACAGTCCATGTGCCCTGTCGCCACAAGTGGACATATGTAGGTGTCTGTGCCACCCCCACACAACAACACTGTGCATGTACAAACCAATGTGATGTGTGGATCAGCTCACATTGGATCACTGACAGATCACACCACATGCACACAGATAGTGTATGGACATCACAATGTCGACACTGGTTCACCCTGCGTTGAAGCTACTAACACTGATGAGACAGGGTACATGTGACACGACACACACGCACATCCTGGCTGGGACTGTGTCCATTGCCAATGTCCTGTACTGCATTGCTGCACCCCCCTGTGGCAATGGGCACACCACACATGTATGTGTCCACCCACATCCGGGTCCAGCCTGGGAGTGCTTGCCAACAAGTGGCACATGACCAAACACATCCTGTGCCCCCAGACACACACATAAGAGGCAGCCATACATGACTGGGGACACACTGTGGCACAGGCAGTGGTGCCATTGGTGTGCCCCATAGTCCCTAGCTAGTGACAGAGGATGTCATCTGTCAGGAATTGACAGCAAGGCTGACCGACACGTTCAATGTCCCCAAAACCCAAATAACTTGTTCGGACCGAGCCGTGCGCATGTCAGGGACATACATTACAATGGCGACGGACGCGTGTGACGCGTCGGTCGTGCATGACCGAGCCGCGCGCATGTCAGGGACACACATTGCAATGGCGATGGACGCGTGTGACGCGTCGGTCGTGCATGACCGAGCCGCGCGCATGTCAGGGACACACATTACAATGGCGACGGACGCGTGTGACGCGTCGGTCGTGCATGACCGAGCCGCGCGCATGTCAGGGACACACATTGCAATGGCGATGGACGCGTGTGACGCGTCGGTCGTGCATGACCGAGCCGCGCGCATGTCAGGGACACACATTACAATGGCGACGGACGCGTGTGACGCGTCGGTCGTGCATGACCGAGCCGCGCGCATGTCAGGGACACACATTGCAATGGCGATGGACGCGTGTGACGCGTCGGTCGTACATGACCGAGCCGCGCGCATGTCAGGGACACACATTGCAATGGCGATGGACGCGTGTGATGCGTCGGTCGTGCATGACCGAGCCGCGCGCATGTCAGGGACACACATTGCAATGGCGATGGACGCGTGTGGCGCGTCGGTCGTGCATGACCGAGCCGCGCGCATGTCAGGGACACACATTACAATGGCGACGGACGCGTGTGATGTGTCGGTCGTGTATGGCCGAGCCGCGCGCACGTCTTGCCCATTGAATCTGATGGAGACGGGTGTGTGTTGCCATTCAAAATCCGCGTAGTTCAGTCATTTGCCGGGCCCTGCACCCTCATTGGCCATGAGCTGTCATGGTGATGGACGCGGATCTGAAATTTGAACGAGGCGTGTGCAGGAAATTCAGTTGGAGTCGTACAACATTGTTGCAATTGCCAGTGTGTCATGGAGGTGATGTTTTAAATGATGCTGAAGGCGTGTACGAGTCGTGCTATCCCATGGATTGGCCTAATTCATAGGATGCAAGCTTTTTGGACCTATCCCTTTGTACCCCAGGGCAGACATGCCTCCACAGCACAGATATAAGGCTGCCTGGCCCCCAGAGAACCCACTTGCCTGCACCACATGCTACTGGAGCACATCAAGATCATCACTGCTGCTGTCTCTGCTTCCTCTGGCTTCAATGATGGCACGTACTGTGGAGAGGGCCCCAGCCTTCAGTGAGGAGGAGAACCAGGCCCTTCTGGACGGGCTCCTGCCGCAGTACACCAAGCTCTATGGGAAACCAGGGGAGCAGGTGAGTGTGCTGTCCACTGCTTTTCTAATTGTGCTACTGGTCTGACCAGCAGCAGCATTAGTGTGTACACCAGTGGCTTAGTTGCCCACTGACTACTGCTCTTGCCACAAATGGGGCACCCACATGTACTGCACAGTTGCAGTGCAGTGCAAGGTGTATTGTCACTAGGTCCCCTTCCCAGGCCATGTCTCAAAGCTGTGAGTGCTGGACACCGGTCCCTCAACCATAGTTGCACCACCTGTGTACCTCATTAGCCTTGCTGATGCCCACATGTGTGACTGCCTGTGTGTTGCACTAATATGTTGCCAGTGTAGTAATGTCCTCTGCACTTTGTCATCCTCACAGGTTGCTGCCCAGAAGAAGCATGATATCTGGAGGAGCATCGTCCGGGCGGTGAGATCCGTGGGGGTCTACAGGCGCAGGATCCGCAACTGCCAAAAGAGGTGGCAGGACCTTCGGGGCTGGACCCGGAGGATCGCACGGGTCCAGCTGAAGCTGTCGCCTCCACGCAGGAGGGGCGGACACCGGACCCTGACCCCCACATGCTCCGGATCCTGGCGGTGGTCTTCCCGGACCTGGATGGGCAGCTGAAGGCCAGACAGCAGAAAGGAGGGGTGAGTACATGACTGCACTGTGTGCTGTGTCTGACATGCTATGTGCCCCCTCTGGCCTGGTAACACCTCAACAGTACATTGTTCAGTTAGTCCAGGACACATGTCCCTCTCTGGTGACTTGCCCCCTTCTCATCTGTTTGCCAGGTGTTGCTGTTTCTGTCTGGGCATAGTGTCACGTGGGAACTGTGCCCTTACATGTGAAGGTGCATGGGATGTGGGCCAGCATTGCTTCAGGGGACTCAGTGTTGTGCTTCAAGGGTGGGACCATTGTACAGTACATGCCAGGGTCCTGGTATTTATCTGCATGTACTCCTGTCATGTGGCCAATTGACAGCTCGGGCTCACCACATGTGCCTGGGGCATTCGGCACACACCCATGCTGCTGGTTGGGTAAACTGTTGGGGCCTCTGGAGCATGTACCTCAAGTGTGTCACATATGCACAGCCACCTGCCTACTGTCCATGGCTATCACCTGTTCCACGTGGAGCAGGACAGTCATGGCTAGTCCAGGGCATGCTACAGTCTGTACTCCCACTCCCGTGTCTCGGTTGGCACTTTGTGCCAGGTGAACAGTTCCCTCAGGTGTCTGCCCCTGTGTCATTGTGCTGTGGCACCGTTGTCAGGCCCACTGGTGTGTACATGGGTTTGGGGTCAGCATGCAATCTGAGATGTGCCCATGTGAGACAATACCTCTGTGACATGTATGGATGTGATGACTTGACCGTGCACAATGGTGCCTGCAACCGGGTAGTTCCAGCAGCTGGGTGTCATTCACAGCAGCGTGCGAGTTGCTCAGCTTCAGAGTGCCCTGTCCCATGTCTCTCATGCGTCCAATGGATCTGGGGTGGGCACATCAGAATCCAGACGCTGTTGTTACTGTGGATGGTAATGTGTAGTTGTCAGCTACAGAGTTTGCAGGCCCCATGTCTTGGGAATGTGACACAGTGGTGACAGTTGTTGTAGGGCTGCCCTGCCCCCTGTGACTGGAGACTGTGATGTATGATCTCACAGGCATGGCTGAGCCATGGGACTACACTACCTAGGGGTGATCCAGCAGGAGTGTGTCATGTGCAACATGCACTCCATTGTGCCAAGGTATGCAGGACTTGCGGGGATCAGGATGTCTGGTGCATGTACTCAGCCCCAGCCTCTCAGATGCAACACTGGCCATCCCTACGTCCAGGCAAATGTACAGGTCCATTGTCAGCAGATGTGATGTGTGCATGTTGACAGACCACTAGGTATTTTCAGGTCTTGTCAAGTGATGGGTAGGTGGTGCATGTGTCTGCAGTGGGGTGTAGGGATCCTACATGCGCAAGACAGATGGGTGCAAGGGCAGGAGGGATGTGAATGCCATGCTCGACTCTCAGACTAACCATTGGCCTATGCAAATCTGTGTGAGCACTCCTAGCAAAGTTCAACTGATTGATGCCCGCACTTGGCCACTGATGTGCTGTACTTTCTGTGGTGTGTGTGGTCAGTGCAGATGACTAATGTGTTTTCATTCTATTTTCCCTGTGCAGATACAGACACGGACACAGAGGGAGAACGCTCCACGGACCAGGGGGAGCCAGAGAGCCAGACTGGGTCGGAATTTGAGGAGTCGGAGGGACCCAGTGGCACGGAGGGCGAGGGGAGTGAGTCTGTGGGCTCCTCGGCAAACACCACCGCAGCTGAGGACCACAGCAGCAGTGACGGGGACTTCCTTGTGGAGGCGGGTGGCAGCAGCCACCATCCAACACCTGTTGAGGTTGTCCCCGCCCCCACCATCACTGCCCTCCCCATGGCTCCCACATCTAAGGTCCGTGGAGGCGCCCGTGTTCATGGGCATGTCTCCTTCCAGTCAGGCACCGCACCCCCTACCCCTGTGTCCCCTGCAGCCCTGAGTGAGGAGTCTGTCGACCTGCTGCGGCAGATCCATGTGGGGCAGTCATCCATGCTGCGTGTCTTCCATGTGCACACAGGTCTGTTGAACCAGCTGGTGTCATACATGGAGGGCATGTCATCATCCATGTCTGCCCTACAGAGGACCAGTCAGGGCATGGCCTCCTCACTGACGGCAGCAGTGTCCCTCCTCCAGCAGTCCCTCCCCCTCCTGCCCCTGCCCCATCCCCTACTCCCAGCACCCTACCTGTCCAACTCACACACACACCTGCACCATCATTGCACACAACAGACCCAGGCACTACACACACCCCCAAGCCAAAGTCTAAACATACACGCACGCATACTCAGGGGACTGATAATACACTCACCGGGGATGGGTCAGACACACACACACATGCATCCACAGGCACTCCGCAGTCCTCCGATGCCTCACCCTCCACAGCCCCTTCCACGGCCCCTTCCACTGCCTCAACTGCATCCCCAGCTGCAAAGAGGCTCTTCCTGGTCGACCTCGGACTCTTCCCCACTGATCCATCCACACCAGCACACAAGGGGAAGAGGGGGTCCGGCCACACAGAGGGGTGTCCCTCGCCCCCAGACACCCTCCCCCAGGCGCAGGCAGGCTGAGACACCACGCCGCAAGTCCCCCCGCACACGGAAGAGCAAGACCCCACCACCGGCCCAACACTCCACCAGACAGTCTCCACCCGCCATCCCCCAGGCTCCCACTCCACAGGTCCCACCACCACACCCTGCCCCAGGTTCACCCACCCACCGCTACCGCATCCCCAAGATGCTCAGGCCTTCCCCACCTGCCTCTTGCTCTTCCAGCACCCCACACCCCACTCAGCCTGTGTGTGGCACTGCTGTGGAGGGCGTGCCCTCCCCTCCGTCCTGCCCACATCACCGGATCCACTTCCTGCTCCCCTGGGGATGGGCACTGCAGTGGAGTCTCTGCCCTCCCGGTCTGACTTGGGCACTGCAGTGGGTTCCGTGTCCACTCCCTCTGACCTGCCCACTGCAGTTGTGCCGGCACCCACTGCTCCTGACTTGTGCCCCCCAGTTGTGCCGGCACCCACTGATCCTGACTTGTGCCCCCAAGTCGTGCCGGCACCCACCCTGTCAGACTCCTCCGCTGCAGCTGCCGCTCCTGCACCCACCAGCCCTTCCCTGCCTGTTTCTGTAGACCCATGATCCTGTACCTGCGGTGCCTGGCTGGCCTCTATGTATGCCCCTCCCAGGGGTATGTCCCCTTCCGTTGGCAGTGCAGGCATGCCAAATGTGGCATTTGGACACTTGACCCTGTTGGGTCTGTTTATGGACTGGCCATAGGCCTTCATGTTTTTCTTCTTGATTTTCCATTTCACAAATAACTCGTCTGAATAAAAGCTCCTTTTTGTTCACTAGTGGTTTTGCTTCAGATGTACATGATGTTGTTGATACTTGACATGCCCTTGCTCCAGTGATGGTGTATTCCATGGCTGGGAAATGTAGTGTCACTGTGCTGGAGACCATGTGGCCCATGGGGGGTATGTCCTGTTGGGGTGTGTATCTATGTCATCCTTTGCAGCAATCTGACGGGGTCATGATTATGGTCTTTGGAAATGTGTTATCTATCTTTTGTTAGCAATGTCTCATCAGTGTCTTACACACATGCACACCTGTTGGCCTTAGCATGGTTCAATTGGCCCATTTCACTGACTGTGTGGCCATCTCCAATGGACATGCAAGTGTATGCATCTATGTGGATGGACTCATCTGTGTCCTCAGTGCTACTTCATCTACATGTGTGTTGACTCTGTGCAGTTGACTCAGGGGACCCTCCCGTGCCCAGGCTGCTGTTACCAGGGCCACCAATGTGTGGTATATGTTAGCTGTGTGACAAAGTATACTGCTGACATGCTGGTGGCCTGCATGGACAACATATGGCACAGCTTTCCTTCCACAGGAGTGGAGTCCTCTCATGTCACTGTGCTGATGGGGGTTGAGACCCCATTGGCACAGTGCTCTACATATGCTGCATGTGTGATCCCCACACTCACCTTCATGTCACTGTGCTGATGGGGGTTGAGACCCCATTGGCACAGTGCTCTACATATGCTGCATGTGTGGTCCCCACACTCACCTTCATGTCACTGTGCTGATGGGGGTTGAGACCCCATTGGCACAGTGCTCTACATATGCTGCATGTGTGATCCCCACACTCACCTTCATGTCACTGTGCTGATGGGGGTTGAGACCCCATTGGCACAGTGCTCTACATATGCTGCATGTGTGATCCCCACACTTACCTTCATGTCACTGTGCTGATGGGGGTTGAGACCCCATTAGCACAGTGCTCTACATATGCTGCTGTTTAGTACCACACAGTTACCTTTTGTACACTCAAGTGATGGGTGTTGAGGACATTACTGCAGTGCTCATGTGAGGCTTGGCTTGTGTTAGCCACACTATGGTATTGCAGACACGTGTTGTGAGTTACATTGTGTGTACATGGTCATGTTCACTGTGGTGGGTATTGTACACAGACTACATGTTGTGGTCATGAGGTTGTTGTGGATATCCTTTGGTTTGTAGTCCTTATGTTGGGGTATGGGGTATGTGTTACACATCACCCATCCTATGTGTGTGGGCATTGGTAGTGGTACTCACACAGTTCACTATTGGTGGTGGTGACAGGCAAGAGGCCCCCTATGGGTGGGGGTGTGAGTAGTCCCAGCCAAGAGGCCCACTATGGGTGGGGGTGGGAGTGGTGACAGGCAAGAGGCCCCCTATAGGTGGGGGTGTGAGTAGTCCCAGCCAAGAGGCCCCCTATGGGTGGGGGTGTGAGTGGTGACAGGCAAGAGGCCCCCTATGGGTGGGGGTGTGAGTAGTCCCAGCAAAGAGGCCCCCTATGGGTGGGGGTGTGAGTAGTCCCAGCCAAGAGGCCCCTATGGGTGGGGGTGTGAGTGGTGACAGGCAAGAGGCCCCCTATGGGTGGGGGTGGAAGTGGTGACAGGAAAGAGGCCCCTATGGGTGGGAGTGTGAGTAGTCCCAGCCAAGAGGCCCCCTATGGGTGGGGGTGTGAGTGGTGACAGGCAAGAGGCCCCCTATGGGTGGGGGTGTGAGTAGTCCCAGCCAAGAGGCCCACTATGGGTGGGGGTGGGAGTGGTGACAGGCAAGAGGCCCCCTATAGGTGGGGGTGTGAGTAGTCCCAGCCAAGAGGCCCCCTATGGGTGGGGGTGTGAGTGGTGACAGGCAAGAGGCCCCCTATGGGTGGGGGTGTGAGTAGTCCCAGCAAAGAGGCCCCCTATGGGTTGGGGTGTGAGTAGTCCCAGCCAAGAGGCCCCCTATGGGTGGGGGTGTGAGTGGTGACAGGCAAGAGGCCCCCTATGGGTGGGGGGTGGAAGTGGTGACAGGCAAGAGGCCCCCTATGGGTGGGGGTGTGAGTAGTCCCAGCCAAGAGGCCCCCTATGGGTGGGGGTGTGAGTGGTGACAGGCAAGAGGCCCCCTATGGGTGGGGGTGTGAGTAGTCCCAGCCAAGAGGCCCACTATGGGTGGGGGTGGGAGTGGTGACAGGCAAGAGGCCCCCTATGGGTGGGGGTGTGAGTAGTCCCAGGCAAGAGGCCCCCTCTGGGTGGGGGTGGAAGTGGTGACAGGCAAGAGGCCCCCTATGGGTGGGGGTGTGAGTAGTCCCAGCCAAGAGGCCCACTATGGGTGGGGGTGGGAGTGGTGACAGGCAAGAGGCCCCCTATAGGTGGGGGTGTGAGTAGTCCCAGCCAAGAGGCCCCCTATGGGTGGGGGTGTGAGTGGTGACAGGCAAGAGGCCCCCTATGGGTGGGGGTGTGAGTAGTCCCAGCAAAGAGGCCCCCTATGGGTGGGGGTGTGAGTAGTCCCAGCAAAGAGGCCCCTATGGGTGGGGGTGGTAGTGGTGACAGGCAAGAGGCCCCCTATGGGTGGGGGTGATGGGCAAGGGGGGCCTGGGTGTTTGTCACAGGTTTACTGGTACGTGTCGGCTGTTTGTTTGGGGGTGTCTCTTACCGTCTCCGTCGTTGGCGTCTGTTCCGGATCAGTCCATGGATGTAGAGGATCGGTATGGCCTGTGCGATGGGATTCATGTCGACACCGTCTCGTCTGCACTGGTCGTTGGTTCGTTTCGTCCCAGTTGCAGGCTTGTACGTCTCGTGTCCGGGGATCGTGTTGTGGCGCGAAGCGTTCCTTTCATGCAGCTTTTCCGGATGCTGTGACGTGCCGTACGTGTCGACTCGCTCGGCGCATAGGAAGTGCGCATCGTACTTGTCCGGCCGGAAACAGCTCTGACCTAGCCCCCGTGCGAGTCGATTCTGCGTTTACGGGACCGGGTCGTAGGGTGAATTGAGTATTTATTTGGCGAGTTCGTGTCGGTCGAGTTTTCAGCACATGCACGCATCGTACTTGATCGGCAGGACTGACCGGCTCCCGGGACGGGTCGGTCGGGAGGTAAGCGTCCGGACGGCTCTTTTTGAGCTGTCCGACCCGAATCGGAATCGGCCCCAGACTGGAGTGGGAATAGTAAATTAATTAAGTTCAGTGTCCAGCAACTACCCCAATTAAATACAGGCTGTAGTGGGAATAGTAAATTAATTAATGTTAGTGTCCAGCACCTACCCCAATTAAATACAGACTGGAGTGGGAATAGTAAATTAATTAAGGTTAGTGTCCAGCACCTACCCCAATTAAATACAGACTGGAGTGGGAATAGTAAATTAATTGTTTAGTGTCCAGCACCTACCCCAATTAAATACAGACTGGAGTGGGAATAGTAAATTAATTAAGGTCAATGTCCAGCACCTACCCCAATTAAGTACAGACTGGAGTGGAAATAGTAAATTAATTAAGGTCAGTGTCCAGCACCTACCCCAATTAAATACAGACTGGAGTGGGAATAGTAAATTAATTAAGTTCAGTGTCCAGCACCTATCCCAATTAAATACAGACTGGAGTGGGAATAGTAAATTAATTAAGGTCAATGTCCAGCACCTACCCCAATTAAATACAGACTGGAGTGGGAATAGTAAATTATTTAAGGTCAGTGTCCAGCACCTACCCCAATTAAATACAGACTGGAGTGAGAATAGTAACTTAATTAAGGTTAGTGTCCAGCACCTACCCCAATTAAATACAGACTGGAGTGGGAATAGTAAATTAATTAACGTTAGTGTCCAGCACCTACCCCTATTTAATAGTAATTGCAGTGGGAATAGTCAATTAATTTAGGTGAGTGTCCAGCACCTACCCCAATTAAATACAGACTGGAGTGGGAATAGTAAATTAATTAAGGTTAGTGTCCAGCACCTACTCCAATTAAATACAGACTTTAGTGGGAATAGTAAATTAATTAAGTTCAGTGTCCAGCACCTATCCCAATTAAATACAGATTGGAGTGGGAATAGTGAATTAATTAAGGTCAGTGTCCAGCACCTACCCCAATTAAATACAGACTGCAGTGGGAATAGTAAATTAATTAAGGTTAGTGTCCAGCACCTAACCCTAATAAATACAGATTGGAGTGGGAATCGTAAATTAATTAAGTTCAGTGTCCAGCACCTACCCCAATTAAATACAGACTGGAGTGGGAATAGTAAATTAATTAAGGTCAGTGTTCAGCACCTACCCCAATTAAATAGAGACTGGAGTGGGAATAGTAAATTGATTAAGGTTAGTGTCCAGCACCTACCCCAATTAAATACAGACTGGAGTGGGAATAGTAAATTGATTAAGGTTAGTGTCCAGCACCTACCCCAATTAAATACAGACTGGAGTGGGAATAGTAAATTAATTAAGTTCAGTGTCCAGCATCTACCCTAATTAAATACAGACTGGAGTGGGAATAGTAAATTAATTAAGGTTAGTGTCCAGCACTTACCCCAATTAAATACAGACTGGAGTGGCAATAGTAATTTAATTAAGGTTAGTGTCCAGCATCTACCTCAATTAAATACAGACTGGAGTGGGAATAGTAAATTAATTAAGGTTAGTGTATAGCACCTACCCCAATTAAATACAGACTGGAGTGGGAATAGTAAATTAATTAAGTTCAGTGTCCAGCATCTACCCTAATTAAATACAGACTGGAGTGGGAATAGTAAATTAATTAAGGTTAGTGTCCAGCACTTACCCCAATTAAATACAGACTGGAGTGGCAATAGTAATTTAATTAAGGTTAGTGTCCAGCATCTACCTCAATTAAATACAGACTGGAGTGGGAATAGTAAATTAATTAAGGTTAGTGTATAGCACCTACCCCAATTAAATACAGAGGGGCCGATTCCGATTCGGGCCGGAAATCTCACCGACCGAGTCGGATTCGGAGAGATATCCGACCGAACCGGACTCTAGCAGTCCGACCGAATGAGTACGATGCGGACGCATGCTATCGGACTCGATTCGGTCGGACTCCCATTGAAGTCAATGGGAGCCGGTCGTACGACGCGTACATGGGCTCCCATTGACTCAATGGGTGCGTCGCGAACAAGGGCCCCCCCTACAGCGTGTACGCGTTGGTGCAACTCGCGCCGTACATGCATGTGTAGGGGGGACCCATGGGTCCCCCCTGTGTGCGACTCGCGCGGCTACCCATACAGGGTGGTCCGACACGGACCCCCGAAGTCCGGCTCCAACTGCTCATTCGAGCCGGACGGCGCGAGTCGGTCGGACTGTTCGAGGCGCGCATCGTACTTGCCCGGTCGGGGAACGTCTCCATTGCGTGGTGCGAGTCGAGTCCGTACGAGTCGGTCGGAGCGGTTCAGAGCCGGGAACGAGTCGGTCGGGGATTTCACATATGCTCGCATCGTACTTGCTCGCGCGGACGAGTGTTCGAATCGGTCGGAAACAGGGCGTCCGAATCGGATCCGGTAAAGCCGAATCCGATTCGGTGCCCTACCGGCCGAGATCGGAATCGGCCCCAGAGTGTAGTGGGAACAGTAAAATAAGTTAATTAAATAAAAATATTATTGAGTATTTATGTTGAGTGGAGTTGTAAGCATAATTTAGGTGAGTGTTTTTTAAATATATTATAATAATATTATTAAAGGTAAAATTAGTTAAAATATATTTAGTTATATGTGAAACAAGAACAGATATATCATATATATTGTTTAATTTAAATTATGTACTTTAAATAAAATAAATTATTACAAAACATTTAATTATGTACATTAAGAGTGATAGCAATGAAAAGGTAGTCAAAAAAATAGACATCTTATTTTTATTAACAAATTTTATTATATAAAACATAGAAATGACAGCTAAATCCAAAATGTTATTTTTTATTAAACATTAGAAAAAAATTACAAAATATATATATTTGCAGGAGAGTGTATTTATTACAGAGAAAATAGATTTTATCAGTATGTATATTTTAACAAGTAAATTATTCAAAAAAACATTTAGGGGCCGATTCCGATTCGGGCCGGAAATCACTCCGACCGAGCCGGACCCAGAGAGATTTCCGACCGAATCGGACTCTAGCAGCCCGACCGAACGAGTACGATGCGGACGCATGCTATCGGACTCGATTCGGTCGGACTCCCATTGAAGTCAATGGGAGCCGGTCGTACAACGCTTACGCGGGCTCCCATTGACCCAATGGGTGCGAGGCGAACAAGGGCGCCCCCCACAGCGGGTACGCGTCGATGCGAATCGCGCCGTACATGCACAGGTAGGGGGGACCCATGGGTCCCCCCTGTGTGCGACTCAAGCGGCTACGCGTACAGGGGGGTCCGACATGGACCCCCAAAGTCCGGCTCCGACTGCTCTTTCGAGCCGGATGGCGCGAGTCGGTCGGACTGCTCGAGGCGCGCATCGTACGTGCCCGGCCGGGGAACGTCTCCATTGCGCGGTGCGAACAGTGTCCGTGCGAGTCGGTCGGAGTGGGTCGGACCCGTGTACGAGTCGGTCGGCGATTTCGTGAGCGCTCGCATTGTACTCGCTCGCCCGGACGCACGTACGAATCGGTCGGGAAAGAGGGCTCCGAATCGTATCCGGTTAAGCCGAATCCGATTCGGTGCCCTACCGGCCGAGATCGGAATAGGCCCCTCAATAATGAAAAAGTATATTTCAGAATTGTATATATTTTACAAATATAGCATGATGCATATCAATTTTTTTAAAGGACATTTTGTACATTAGTATATATTTTTTAATAAGTACTAAATATTGTTTGTTATTTTTAATATTTTTACAACTGTTACAAAATTTGTTAAGTATTTATTAACATTATATACTGTGAATATTTCTCCAATACATTTCACATAACAATAACATAGTTTAATTTTGTTATACAAACTAGATATATTTTAATTATTAATATTAATAATAAACTATTAATATTAATAATTATTACATTTAATAATAGTTGTTTATTTTATTTACAATTCACATGTTTTTAAACAAAAAATAACATTAATACAATTTTTTAGTAATTTTTGTTTGACATATATACATTTTTATAATTATAATATTAAATATTATTAATTCATAATATTTATTATTATAATTTTACATCATATAAAAACAGATAATACATTTAAAAAAACAGGTATATTTTAAAGTATTTTATTAGAATTCAACAGTAATTTTTAAACCATTATATAATATTAAATAAATAGTTTAGTCATTTATTTAATATGTTTATAGTTGACATCTTTGTTTGGGCCTTTAATTTAGTAACCGCTCATTGTTGTTTTGGGTCATTTGGGAAGAAAGAAGCTCGTGGTTGGGAGCTGCTTCGCGTCTGAGAATGTAAGAGTAATTTACTTTCATATTAAACTATTTTAAGTGTGTTTTGAAGGTAGTAATGTTGTAATTAGGGTGCGTGGAGTTATGTTTTAGAAGTTATGGTGTTTTTAGTTGTTTATTTATGTATTAATTGTTAACGTTGTGTTCCGTATTTGCGGCCTAGTTAGTATTTTTCTATTTATGTCCTTTTTACGTTAATATTGTGTGAATAATGTTTGGAGTGATGCTTTAAAGTGTATTATGTGTACATTTGTGTGGGTGGGAATGTTTGTTTTTCTCTTTTAGGTTTTACGACGTAGAAATTTGGAAATACGGAACATTGCGTTTTTTTTTTTTTAAAGGAAGTGTGTATTAGTTATATTAAATAATATTTATTTTACACTTCCTTTATTATTCGGTTTTCATGGAGCGGTTTTTAATTATATACGATTTTTCGGGTTTTTTATGGTTACTGGATTGTCGATTTTTACCTGGAGGATTAATTTTTTGACACAGTTGTATTTTTAAATTTTATTGGGGTTTATTTTTAATATCTATGGATTGTGAACTACCTGGATTATTTTGGAAGATGTGGCATTTTTGTATTAGAGCAGCGGGAAAGGTAAGTGTTTTTAAATATTTTAATTGTGGGAGGGAAATTATATTATTTTAAATATTGTAGTTGTTTAGTTGCTTTGCTGTTTAATTAATTTGTCTATATATATGTTTTTATAAATTAATAACATATATTAGACAAAATAATTAATTTTTTGATTTAAAAAAATGCACTGTTTTTATTCTAATAATTGTTTGTTGAGAATGGTAAATTTAAATTGTTTACATGTTTCAGAGTAGAGTTTTAGCTATCATATTTAAGTACTCAAGGCCTCTTGTGGAAGGGTATAGTTGAACTTGTTGTTGGAGATACTGATACATTTGACCAGTTTGTCTAGATAGTTTTGGTTTTAATTGGATGACAGATTGTTGCATTCTCAGTTCTTGGAAGCTTTGTTCTTTTTGTATGGCAAGTAATAGTTTATGTAGGGTAGGAGTGCTTCGTCCTGTAGAAGATAGGAAGGCATTATGCCAACCCTCAACTGCGTTGTTTGTTTTAGCTTCTTGGTTGAGTGTAGTTAGATACACATTCCACCAAGGAATTTGGAATTTAGGTTGACGTCTATGGCCTGATCTGTGTAATCTCCCCACCCAGGTATCCTCAAAATAATCTAGGAGGGGAGATAATTTTTGTTCATTTTGTTGGTAAAATGAACTTTCAATTAAAATGTTATAATGCTCAGCCACGTCTGTCACTGGCACATAGGCCAGGGCAATTAGATTTTTTATTTGGTATGCAAAGGTAATATTTGTTGCATATTCCACACTAAGGGGTCGATTCCGATCTGGGTCGGAAAACTCTCCGACCGAGCCGGATCCGGAGAGATTTTCGACCGAGCCGGACTCCTGCAGTCCGACCGAGCGAGTACAATGCGGCCGCATGCTGCCGGACTCGATTCGGTCGGACTCCCATTGAAGTCAATGGGAGCCGGTCGTACGACGCGTACATGGGCTCACTTTGACTCAATGGGTATGTCGCGAACAAGTGTGCCCCCTACAGCGTGTACGCGTTGGTGCAACTCGCACCGTACATGCATGTTTAGGTGTTCGACTCGTACGGCTACGGGTGCAGGGGGGTCCGGCCAAGTCCGGCTCCGGGAGCTTTTTCGAGCCGGACGCTCCGACTCGATCCGGCTGTCCAACGCGTCCATCGTACTCGCTCGGTCGGATAACGTCTCCATTGCGTGGTGCGATTCGTTTCCTTACGAGTCGGTCGGAGCGGTTCGGATCCGGAAACGGTTCGGTCGGCGATTTCGCGTTCAGTCGCATCGTACTTGCTCGCTCGGACGACTGTACGAATCGGTCGGAAACAAAGCCTCCGACTCGGATCCGGTAAAGCCGAATCTGATTCGGAGCCCTACCGACCGAGATCGGAATCGACCCCTAAGTGCAGATTTCTGTAAATGTCTCCATAAACATTGGTTGAAATGGAAGTAACATACTTGTATAGATGTGTGGGGTACAATTTAAGGATAGAATTTATCATGGCTTGCTCTAAGTCTATTACTATTCTTTGAGGAAAAAAGTCGTTGTTTCTTGCTTTATTTTACCTAACATTTCAGTATATGTTGCATTCTGTTTATTTGGTAATAATGCATATATAAAGGGGATGCAACTGTTATGATATTGCCCATGGATACTGTACAGTTGGTAGAATGGTTTGGGGCATATGGTGAAGGTGCCATCCATCATCCATGTTTGGCATTGTTGAAGTTTAGTTATATTGTTTGCTGTAGCAAACATAATAATCCTTTTATCTTTATTTTTATTGTCAAAGAAAATAAAAGGTTCATCACTGTGTGTTATACTTAGTTCTGGGGGAATTATGACATCTTCAAAATTTTTAGGTGTAGGTATTGACGGTGTTGTTGCTTTTTGGTCCTAGCTATTGTTCTTTTAATAGAAGCAATTGATGGTAATTGACCTGTTGCTTCTTTGGGTATTTTAGGTAACATTTCTTTCAGTATAACACTTGTAGGAAGTTGTGAGCTACTACTTAATTCTTTTATATTCTCAAGGGTTGATCTCACTTCAATTTCAGAAACATTTGGTGGATGGTTATGCTCTCTAGTATATAATACAGTTGTTTCCCTGGTGGTAGCACGTACATAACATTTATTTGAGTAATATTTTGATCATTTCCAGTTCACTTTAAGGTCTGTTTGCTTCTCTTGGGTGTAGACGTACCCCATATAACACAATAAGAATTTCCCTTTCTGAGATGTTATAAATTGGGCACCTTCAGTCATTGTGATGTGGAAAATTCTATAAAAAACTGTATATCAAGATATATGAAAAAGAATATTATACATGTTTATATGAATAGTAAAAAATGCCTTTTTAATATATACTTACCAAGTGTTATTTAGTTGTAGTTAAATGGAGTTGTTGTTTGTTCAATAAATTCTGTTTGGTTGAAGTACTCTGTGAAAGGAAAATAAAGCATATTATATTTCATGTTTTACAATTTTACATGGGGTGGTATTGGTGTTTAGGATAGACTATAGTTTTATTAACATTTTTGTTTCATTTTACAAATGCTTTTAATTAAAAGTCTAAATGGGGTAGTTTTGGCGTTTAGGATATATTATGTGTCCAGTTGCCTTTTAGTGAGATTTTACAAATGTTTTTTAAAGTATACTTACTTTGGAGGTCATTACGATGGCGGACGGAAAAACAACCGACCGCCATGGTAGCGGGAAAACACCGCCCGCCGCTACCGCGGGAAAACCGACGGCTAGATTAGGATCCAACCGCGGCGGAAAGGAGACCCGAGAAACCGCCGTTCGCCTGCGGAGAAGGCCCAAACCCGTCCGCGGCGGTCGGTTTCGCAGCGGAAACAGCCCAAACGACCGCAACCACAGCGGAGACACCGCCATCAAAATTATGATATTCCCGACATCCCGCGGTGCAGTGGCGCTGTTTCCGACTGCCGCGGTCGACAACATTGAAGAATCAGTGAGACGGCGGAAGCGCTGTAGCCGAGCCACCCCTGCGGACGCTCCGTTAAAAAAATGGCGGTTGCTAGAAAAACACACGACATGGCCACAAAGTGCACCAACCAAACAAGGCATGCACCCAAAAATAGCTAACACAGCCCAAAGACACACCCCCATGGTAAACTCCAAAACTACAAATCCCAGGTTCACACACACACCACACCTGCTACCAATACCCCATCCTGACACACTCACAGACACCAGTATAAATCCAGCCCCAACATACCACAATCCTTTGCAAAACTCCACAACTGAGGGGACATCCACCACAGATGACAGGAGAGGCAAATCTGCACAACACACACACATCACCACCACCACCACCACTTCCACACCTGCACCTCTAATACCTTTGCACAGCACACACCATACACATCACAACCACCACTACCACTTCCAAACCTGCACCCTAAACACCTTGACACATCACACACCATGTCACCACAGAGAATGCCCAAATTCACTGAGAGTGAGTTGCGGGTCATGGTCGATGAGATAATCAGGGTAGAACCACAATTGTTTGGTAACCAGGTCCAACAGACACCACTAGCAACAAGGACGCAAATGTGGAGAAGGATAGTAGAGAAGGTCAATGCAGTAGGGACCGTGCCACGCAATAGAGATGAAATCGTGAAGAGGTGGCACGATCTGAAGGCAGTGGTCAAAAAGAAGAGAGCCAAGAACCATGAGCTGGCTCACAGGACAGGCAGTGGCCCTCCCGTTCCACTCAAAACATTCACTGAATGGGAGGAGAAGGTGCTTGGCATTCTACATCCAGAGAGTCTCTCAGGAATACCCAGGGGAGTGGAGGCTGGTAAGTACAAACAAATGCCTAACATCACACAAATGTACTGTCTTGCACTATTACAAAATAATACCTCCTAGGTTCAAAATCATTCATGTGCACAACACTCCCCCAACACATCTATCACAGATACAACAGACACTCCCCTGAAGCCCCCAAAGGTAGTTAGCAACATCACCATGGGTACATGTGTACATGCTGCCAGCACTACAACTCCCACCAGGCCCCCTTGTCCCACAGCTGAGCAGGACTGAGCACTGCCCCCACCCAGAAGCATGCCTCAGCCATTGTGTGCTACACCCTCACCTAACAGGTAGGTAGCCATCTTTACAGGGAGGTGGGTGGGTGTTTGGGAGGCCTGCACTACAACTCCCACCTGGCCCCCTTGTCCCACAGCTGAGCAGGATGGTGCACTGCCCCCCACCCAGAAGCATGCCTCAGCCATTGTGTGCTTCACCCTCACCTAACAGGTAGGTAGCCATCTTTACAGGGAGGTGTCTGTGGAATAGGGAGGCCTGCACTACAACTCCCACCTGGCCCCCTTGTCCCACAGCTGAGCAGGATGTAGCCCTCCCCCACCCAGAAGCATGCCTCAGCCATTGTGTGCTATACCCTCACCTAACAGGTAGGTAGCCATCTTTACAGGGAGGTGGGTGGGTGTTTGGGAGGCCTGCACTACAACTCCACCAGGCCCCCTTGTCCCACAGCTGAGCAGGATGGAGCACTGCCCCCACCCAGAAGCATGCCTCAGCCATTGTGTGCAACACCCTCACCTAACAGGTAGGTAGCCATCTTTACAGGGAGGTGGGTGGGTGTTTGGGAGACCTGCACTACAACTCCCACCAGGCCCCCTTGTCCCACAGCTGAGCAGGATGGAGCACTGCCCCCACCCAGAAGCATGCCTCAGCCATTGTGTGCTACACCCTCACCTAACAGGTAGGTAGCCATCTTTACAGGGAGGTGGGTGGGTGTTTGGGAGGCCTGCACTACAACTCCCACCAGGCCCCCTTGTCCCACAGCTGAGCAGGATGGAGCACTGCCCCCACCCAGAAGCATGCCTCAGCCATTGTGTGCTACACCCTTACCTAACAGGTAGGTAGCCATCTTTACAGGGAGGTGGGTGGGTGTTTGGGAGGCCTGCACTACAACTCCCACCAGGCCCCCTTGTCCCACAGCTGAGCAGGATGGAGCACTAGTCCCACTCATAGGCATGTGACGTCTGTGCAGCCGCACATGACACCATGCCACTTAGTCCACAGTCACCAACACAAATAATGCAAAACAGTTGTGTTGTAGTCACCATGCACAAGTCTCTGTTCAAAATTGACCCACATTGTGTACACTGTGCCAGGCATCACACACTGCAACACTAACAACGATCATGCTGCCCTGCAGCAGTGTCTGGCCGTTTGTATGGCAAAGTGCAAATCACCCATGTCATACCACAGTGTTGCAATGTAAACAGTGGAAGTGCAGTGTACCCAAAAACTACACTGCAGCTGGGACTCACAATGCTAAACTAAGCACATCCCAAATGTCCTGCAACACACCCAGCTACCACAGTGCTGCACTGAATTGCAGAACAGCACCTTGTCTGAATTAAATTGTCCAAGGTGTCTTGTTTGGACCACCAATGTGTGTATGCATTGACAATGTTCACATCTCACACTGTCTGTCTGAACAGTGCTGGTATAGTCTGGCCCCAAAAGCACACATTGTCTGCACAGGGCTGAGTACATCTCACACACACACCACTGTTGACCACAACATGTCAGTGTATGGATGCCCTGGAACAACTGCTTCACCAGTACTGTGCTCATGTTCTCAGGTCCACAAATACCATGAAACCATGACAGTGTGGAAATGTATGCTGGGTGAGATCTTCACCCTGCTGTATGTCACCACTGTGCTACGAGACTATACCCCTTGCCCTATTGTGCCTTCAAATGTCGGGGAGTGAACCCCACAGCCAGATAGCTGGGACAACAGTGATGGGGGCTATACCCCATGACCAAATGTAATCTGAAATCAATGGGTACAAAAAGCCACACACACATCATGCTCACCACACGCACATTCCATCCAAAGATTTCTACCAAGTCACATAGCCATGTCATTGCTCACCTTCACCTCAAACGGTAGTTAGCCATCTTCACAGTGAGACGGTGTTGTGTGTTTGGCTATCCGTCCCACAAAATGCAACATGCATGCTGTTCCACCACTATGGAGGATGGGACACTACACCCCCAATAAGAAGCATGTGGCAGGCAATGTATGCTACCCACCCAACTCACAGGTAGATAACCGCATCTCACAGGTCGGGGTGTGTGGGGCTAGGAAGCTTGCACAACAACTCACACGGGCCCACCTGACCGCCAGCACACAAGACCCATTACTTCCTGGCACCAACATGCATGTGTCAGTCATTGCAATGTACACTTCAAAAGAACTGGCATGTGGACATATCATGCTGACTTGTCCCACACTGGACCAAGATGGAAGCCCTCATCATACACACACAGAGAGGTCTCTCAAATACAAGGAAAACACAGCAAACACAACATATCAACAGCCACAACATGCAGCCAGATATGCATTTAAAAAAACATGTTGGCATAGGACACCAGGCCTCTCAATGCACAACTGCACACCCAGATAGTATTGGCAACTATAGTGTGCACACACCTAAGAAAATGGAACTGTGACAGCAACCAAAGTGTGAATGACTGAAACACATGTAGATGGAACTCCGAGCACAACCATGCACACCACTACATGCCATCTGACAGTAGCAGTGGTCCAGACCACCTAGGATCTAATTAAAGCAAACTTAAGCATGTCTGGAATTGCAAATACAGATATCTACACCACATTGAAAAGGTATGCATGAAACTACAATGGTCACTCACTGTGCAGAGTAAACCGCTGCAAGGGCTCTACAAGTGACACATACGCATAAATAGATGACATATGATTGATCAATAACAGGATGCCAACATGAGACTGTCAATGTCAAAAAATTATATTGTGCATGTCATGTCTTGACAACGCCCAATATGGACAAGTAATGCATGTACCACAACAGCTTGTAATGCATCACTGGATGTCGGTCAATGCAAATTTGTACAGTGAACAACTGCTGGATGTACAAACAGTTGATGTAACACTGCTAACACAAACTTTGATGGGTGCAACACAATGACCATTTCTCATCTGACCCACAGGTGACCAAGAACTCACTGCAGAGGATGACACCACCCTGCAGAGCCAGTCCCCCCGGAACAGAGACAACTGGATGAGGACTCCCTGGATTCCTTGGATGAGGAGCTCCACGCTGGCCCATCTGGTGTGGCAGGCCGCAACCAGTCCCAGGCGCCCATTGTCCCCCAACCACATCAGCTGCAGCCCCTGACCATCCTCTGACAGCTGCTGTCACGGCCTGTGTGTCAACCACTACCACCACCACCACCACCACAGCTGTCCGCAACACCCTCCCTGCCCCAGGGGTTGAGAAGCCCACCACATCGACTGCGGAGGCCAGGGAGAGGATGCAGCGGGCCAATGTGAGGACCGGACAGGACCCTGGCAGCAGTGCAGCTGGTCGGGACAGGGTCATGCAGAGGGGGACTGATCCTGGGACGGAATTCCTGGGCCACATCGACAGAGTCCTTGGGGCCTACCAACAGGCCCAGGGATGAATGGGCCGGTTAGAGGAAGAATCTCGGGAGCACCTCCTGCTGCTGAGGTCCATGGACACACGCATGGGACAGATTGTGGACCTCTTGGGGCAGCTAGTGGCGGTTCTGAGGGACAGGCAAGCGCAACATTCTACCCCTCCGCCTCCCCCTGTTGGACATCTTCCCCTGCGTCCACAGAGGGGGGTGAGTCCTCAGACACCACTGCCCCTGCAGCAGTGGCCCCTCCAGTCAAGCGCAAGAGGGGCCGTCCAAGGAAAGGCCAGGGGGACTCACGTGCCAAAGCACCTGCCAAACACTAGTCCCCGAGCCAGCCATGATGGCAGACCACTGCATTGACCTTTTGGACTATCCTTCACCACACTGCCATGTGAATGGCATCTATCTGTTGGACTGGGTCTCCACATCATTGTGGGGACTACTCAAGTATCTCATCTACCATGACTGTCAACTCACTTCTTCAATTCCCCCCTCACATTTTCTCCACCCTCGCATGTCACAGTTGTAAATAAATACACCTTACACACATGTTGTTGTGTCTGCTCCGTCTTTAATACAGGATGTGCAACCTTCACCGTGTAGGACATGGTCCAGGGGAATGGAATGTAGGTAACAAGTGAGATGCTGAAGGGACCTAGGGAAAACCGCAGAACAAGAGTCACTTGTATGGGTGTGGCATTGCACACATCACACAACACTTGTCAACAAGGTACTCAGATCTACAAACTTTACACAGAGCAACAGTCACCATAGAGACATTCTGTATCACACTAACCAATCACACATACATTGGCAGGCAGCAATGAGTCAACACCAAGCTGCAGTCAGCAAGCTCACATACACCCACACAGCAACAGCAACACCATCAGACCATTTTGTCCCTTCTACATCGTCACTCACCTTCAAGTGAAGTAGCGGGTGATGAGCTGTCGACGCATGTCGACCCCTTCCTCCTCTCCACTGCCCTCGTCACTGGATCCGGGTTGATTTGCAGGCGGCGGCCTTGGCTGCTCATCATCGTCATCCAGGATCAGGGGTATTGCCTTGCGAATGGCCAGGTTGTGGAGCATGCAGCATGCCACCACTATCTGACACACCTTCCCTGGCGAGTACATAAGGGCACCTCCAGTACGGTCCAGGCACCGAAATCTTGATTTTAGGAGACCAAATGTCCGTTCTATCACACGCCGTGTCCTCCCATGTGCATCATTGTATCGCACATCAGCTGGCGTGACAGGATTCCACAATGGGCTCAGCAACCACGGGTGGTTCGGATATGCCGAGTCACCTGGGTGTGAGAGACACAGATTAAGCTTGCAGTCCCAAAATGCAACACAACAGCATGTCACACACACACCACTCTAATCCACTATGCATACTCACCCACAAGCCATGCGCGCTCAGGAAGCAGATTGGCCATCAGCTGAGGAACGATGCTGCTGCGCAAGATGTGGGCATCATGGGCTGAGCTGGGAAACTTGGCACACACGTGTGAGATGATCATGTCCGCCAGGCACACCACTTGAACATTTACCGAGTGTGAATGCTTCCTATTGCGGTAAACCTGTTCACGTGCCTGTGGTGGCACAAGCCCAACATGTGTGCAATCAATTGCACCAATGACATGGGGGATATGTCCAAGGGCATAGAAATCGCCCTTCACAGCCACCAACTCAGGCCCCCTGGGAAAATGGATATATCTGTCTTTGTACAGCATCATGGCCGACAGGACATCCCTCAGCACCATGCTGAACATCGGCTGTGACATCCCACCTGCACTTGCGACCGTGTGCTGGAATGAGCCTGTTGCAAAGAAATGCAGGCATGCCATCACCTTAGATGTTGCGGTGAAAGCTGTTGGATATGTCCGACGTGGCTGCAGGTGGGGCTCCAACATGGCACATAGGATCTGCAGGGTTTGTCGGTCCAGCCTGAATTTGCGGATTATATCCTCATTCTCCATGTCTGCCAGGACTGTGAACGGACGATGGATATTGTGCCTCCTCCTCCTAGGACAGATCACAGTGAACAGATGTCAATGCAGAAGACCATGAAATGTGCATCACATAAATTGTTTCAACAGACACATTCCCAAGTCTTACAACATGCACCATTAACCGACAGGGCACTTCACAAGTAGGTACATATCAGGCACACTACTCGTACACCTGTCCCCTTACCAACAGAAATTATCTGTGCACCCCTCCGGCTCATTCGCATGCACAGTGTGATATACTAACAGATATGTGTGCATACCTGTGAGTATGACCCCCAGCATATGTTACTAATTGCAATACTACCCGAACACACCATGTTGCTGGCCCTGATACACCTACCAAAACAGGTTGCACATGGCACACTTCAACTACACACTGACCACCGGCTGAGCGTGGGGGACACGTGTGTGCATGTGCATTGGACAATGTGCCAGTTGCTGATGCCCCTAGTTCAGTAAATGAGACGACAGTGTGCGTTACATTGCACACACAGAGATTGACCATTATCTACATATGCTATGCAACACATTAACTGGACAGTCTACATTTCATTACACAGCACATGTGACATGTGCGAGTGTATGTGCCCATGCAATGTACTGGCGACCCATATATGGTATGTGTTGGTGACGTGGAGTGACATGTCCCTTTTGTGCATGTGCCCTCATGAGGACCCTTCAATTGTTGAGACACTGGGCACTGTACATGTTGGCCTATGCAGAGAGCTGGAGGACACGTTAGGTGCAGCACAGCTACTCCACAACTCCATTAATGCTCACTCCAGGCACTGTCTGGCAGACATATGGCGGTGCCTACCACCTGGCCCCTGTGGTGTGGCACCACCCATAACTCAGGCACGATCGCGGGTGACACCTCCAGATATGTATGTGACAATGGCGGTCACCATGCACTGCTACCCAAATCACGGTCACTCCAGGCACTGTCTGGCAAACATATGGCGGTGCCTACCGCCTGGCCCCTGTGGTGTGGCACCACCCATAACCCAGGCACGATCGCGGGTGACACCGCCAGATATGTATGTGACAATGGCGGCCAGCATGCACCGCTACCCAAATCACGGTCACTCCAGGCACTGTCTGGCAGACATATGGCAGTGCCTACCGCCTGGCCCCTGTGGTGTGGCACCGCCCATAACCCAGGCACGATTGCGGGTGACACCGCCAGATATGTATGTGACAATGGCGGTCACCATGCACCGCTACCCAAATCACGGTCACTCCAGGCACTGTCTGGCAGACATATGGCGGTGCCTACCGCCTGGCCCCTGAGGTGTGTCACCGGCATGGACCATGCCCTTGCAGCCAATGGGAAGCAGCCTCACGGTAGCCTGATGCGAGTTTGAAAATCGCGGTAGGCGTGCACCACCCCCACGGAGGCGTTCACTGGAGGCATTCAAAAGATGCACCACCTCGGTAGCGCGCACATGCACCCTACGGTGTGTCACCGGCATGGACCATGCCCTTGCAGCCAATGGGAGGCAGCCTCGCGGTAGCCTGATGCGAGTTTGAAAATCGCGGTAGGCGTGCACCACCCCCGCGGAGGCGGTCACTGGAGGCATTCAAAAGATGCACCACCGCGGTAGCGCGCACATGCACCCTACGGTGTGTCCCCGGCATGGACCATGCCCTTGCAGCCAATGGGAGGCAGCCTCGCGGTAGCCTGATGCAAGTTTGAAAATCGCGGTAGGCGTGCACCGCCACCGCGGAGGCGGACATTGGATGTATTTGAATGAGGCAGACCTGGTACACCAATTGCAGCACCCTGGGACCACTGACACAGCCCCAGGGGCCTATATATGTGTGGGAGGGTGCACCACATTCCCACAGCTACCAGGGACTCCTGACTGACAACCCTCCACCTGCTGCTGCTGCCTCAAGGGACTGCTGGCTGCCACCCTGCACCTGCTGCTGCTGCCGCCGCAAGGGACTGCTGGCTGCCACCCTCCACCTGCTGCCTCAAGGGACTGCTGGCTGCCACCCTCCACCTGCTGCTGCTGCCTCAAGGGACTGCTGGCTGCCACCCTGCACCTGCTGCTGCTGCCTCAAGGGACTGCTGGCTGCCACCCTCCACCTGCTGCTGCTGCCTCAAGGGACTGCTGGATGCCACCCTCAACGTGCTGCTGCTGCCACATGTCCATTGTGATGTCGAGGACTCAGAAGATCCGTGCCAGTCCCTTCACCAGTGAGGAGCTTGGGGTCCTGGTAGACGGGGTGCTTGCACAGTACCCAAGGCTTTATGGCGGCCCTAATGTCGTGGTAAGTCTCCCAGACTGTGAGTGAGAGTGCAGGGTGTGCACACGTGGGGTGGAGGTGCTTCGGTATGTGTCAGTTGTTGTGGGGCTCTGACATGCACTGCCTATCATGTTTACTACAGCGGGAAGGGCTTGGCGGGCTCTTTCACACGTTACCCTGCATGCCTATCCTGAGTAGAGGGACATGTCCTGTAGTGTCAGCCATACAGTGCAGCTGCATTTTGGTGATGCAGGAGTCTGGCCAGTTATCGTTTGTGTGAATGGCTGTGTTGCTCCCAATTAACCCACTCAGTGTCAGTCCACCTGCCCTGCACAGTCCCCGCCGAATTCCACATGTCCACATCACTGCATGTACAGTGTGTTCCATGTGTGTTTGGGTCACGCCTCTTCATCTAAGTCCCATCTCTGCCATGTAGATTACACAGGAGCAGGCGTGGGAGAAGGGTGTGTGTATGACAGTTGTTGTCACTCTATGTGAGTTCCAGGACACAGTGAGGCTTTCACAGGGCTAGGACAATTAGGAATGCGCAGTGTTGGACACAGTGAGTCCAACAACAAGACACATGTTTTGCTATCTTCTCTATGTGTAGTTGTAGGTAACTGCAGACAGTAGCTGCAGCCAGACTACACGTTGCTTGGTGTGTTGGTATCCTGCATGTGAATGGGATGTGGAGGTACTGTGTCCACCATCTAACATGCATGCCTGTACGTCTGATTGACCAATGACATTGCACCATGTTCAGAGCAATTGTTGGCTATGTGACAGATGTAGCTGGAGTTTTGGATGAATCACTGT
The DNA here is from genome assembly GCA_963921515.1 of Calotriton arnoldi. Classification (NCBI taxonomy): domain Eukaryota; kingdom Metazoa; phylum Chordata; class Amphibia; order Caudata; family Salamandridae; genus Calotriton; species Calotriton arnoldi. The sequence continues at coordinate 132,881 of CAWUFW010013086.1, forward strand.
CGTGCTACTGCATTTTCGTTGTGTTGTCACTGGAACCTCACCCCTCTTGTCTCCCATGCCTGCAGCTGAAGGTCCACCATCGTAAAGCTGTGTGGAGGGCCATTGCCTCCAGAGTCCGGGATCTGGGTGTGTCAAACCGAAGGCGCACCCACTGTCATAAAAGGTGGGACGACATCTGCCGGCTGAGCAAGAACGTGGCCGAGATGACGATGGGGCTGCTCCCTCGGACTGGCAGGTTGGCTAGGCGCAGCATGACACCACTAATGGCCCGCATCCTGGCTGTCACACAACCTGAGCTGGACAGACGACTGAAGGAGCATCAGCAGCGAGCCAGGGGTGAGTATGTGTTGCAGGCTGCCTTTGGCTGGGAGTGGGTGCATGTGTCTACAGAGTGTGCAAATTGTCAGCTGTGTGACGTTGGTTGTGTGGTGCAATGTTTTGGGAGTGGCCTCTGTGCTGGGTGTATGTGCCATGCTTTTGCCCAAACGGTGTTTCATGAAGTGAGTTTTAGCACTGTGCATCTCTCTTACATTTGGAGTTGTGGCCTTCAGGTACCTTCTGCTGTGGGGTAGTGTGTGAATTCAGATGGATGGGAATGCCAGTGTGCCAACTGTGAATGCGTTTCAATGAATGCGTGCAATTCCAGACCTCAGATGTCTGCCAGTCAGACATCTGAGGCCAATGTGCAACAGTAGATGTGCCCATGGACTCGATATGGTGGATGGCATGTGTGCAGGGTCATTGTGGGCTGGTATGTTGTAGTCTGTGTGGTCCCCTACTGCTCCACACATGTAGGTGATGTGCACCATGTCGTGGTGTTCATCCTTGCCTTCATCGGGACAGTGTGTGTGCACAGGCCATTTTGGGGCTGTGTCTGATGTGAGCCAAATGCAGGATGGTGTGCTGTGTGAGTCACCTGGGGCACTTATGGCAGGATGTGTGGCGGACATGCACCGTTGTGTTGAAATTTTGGGTGGCAAGATATATGTGTGCACAGGGTGGCATGCAATGTGCTGCACACCTCTTTCTAGGATGCAGATGTATTGGCACGTGTTAGTTCTGTTGATGCCACTCATCTCACAGTACTTCTCTCTCCTATGCAGCAGCTCCAGTATGTGCAGAGGGAGAGGGGACGGACACCAGTGGTGAGGCTTCCACTGCAACAGCCGCACCGGAGCTGACTGACACAGATGTGACCAGCGCCGAGGAGGGGGACAGGAGTCTGCTAGAGGATTCACAGCTGGAGACACAAAGCTCTACCTCATCTGATGCCAGCGGTGACACATCCATGTTGGGGGGTACAGGGAACGGGGACTCGGCCTCCTCTTCCGCCACACAGCGGCCAGTGCCCAGCCTCCCTTCAACCTCCACTGGTGCTGCCCGTGTCCGCACGAGTAGGAAGGGAAGAGTCACCTTCACCCCAGGCACAGCTGCCCCAGCCCATGTCAGCCCTTCTGCCCTCAGTGCAGAAGCAGTCGAGCTATTGCGCCAGCTGTGTGTGGGGCAGACAGCACTTCTCAATGCCTTCCAAGAGCACGACAAAAAGTTGGGGCAGGTTATAGCTTTCATGGAGGGCTTACATTCCGACGTAGGTGGGCTACACCGGACTGTGCAGTCCTTGTCATCAACTGTGACAGCAGCCCTGCAACAGGCACATAGTCAGGGAGCGGCTCCCAGCACTCGGTCTGGCCCCATGTCACTGTGCACCTCTGACGACAGTGACAATGCTCAACGGACCCCAAAGTCCCGATACAGAACCCACAGCACACAGGAGCAGCAGCAGCCCAAGCGTACTAGGGCGCAGACACCATCCCCACATAAGAGTAAGGCCACCCCAGAGCGCAGAGAGAAAAGCCCATCAGGCGACAGCAAGGGCCACAAAGCAAAGAAAAAAGCATCAGGGTCACAGGCCTCACCTTCCTCCCCTGCCAAAGACTCCCCTGTCCCAAAGACGTCTCGCAGAGGCAAAAAGACAGTTTCCACACCCACTGAGAAGGTGTTGCCTGCAAACATTACACAGGATGAGGGCCCCATGGATAATCCATCCTTGACCTCCACTCCCATCCCAAGCCCTGTGAAGCCAGCACGGGAGGACACTGTAGGGGGCAAAGCTGGTAGACAGAGGGAGGCAGGGCGGCGGCAAACACCAGGCAAGTGCACAGCGGGATCCAGCATGTCCCCAGAGGGAGGGTCACCATCCACACCAGAATCAGCTTTGGTGTTGGGGTCACCTGTTGTGTCTGCCCCAGTTCCCCTCAATCCACAGACAGGGAAGCCATTCAGGATCCCCAAGAAGTGGAGAGGCACCCCTCCACAATCTCCGGCACACACTGTGTCTCACCAGGGCATGAGTCCACCTCCCTGGGCCACCACCCCACCTGGTCCAAGCAGCCCCCCAGCTACCACATGCACAGTTGGCTCTTCCACAGTTGTTACTCCCACTGCCCAGGGCAGTCCTCCAACTGACCCCAACACACAGTCAGCTCCAAGTCCAGCAGACAGCCCCATCTGAGTGGTGGTCACCCTCACACACCTGTCTGTCCACAGGGGTGCGTGTGATGCCCATTGTCAGGCCCATTACTCTGTTGCTGGGCATGGCATGGTAGAGTTGCATACATTCCCTGTGTAGCTTCTGATGTCACTACTCTGCACATTGTACTTGCCTTGTGTTTCACTGCTGTTTGCCCCTTGCCTGTGCAGCTTCTCATGGACTCACTCTGCACTTTGTCCTGCCCACTGGCCTTGTCATTCACTGCTGTTTGCCCCCTGCCTGTGCAGCTTCTCATGGACTCACTCTGCACATTGGACTGGCCACTGGCCTTGCTGTTCACTGCTGTGTGCCCCTTGCCTGTGCAGCATCTCATGTACCTCACCTGCACATTGGACTGGCCACTGGCCTTGCTGTTCACTGCTGTGTGCCCCTTGCCTGTGCAGCTTCTGATGTAACTACTCTGCACATTGTACTTGCCTTGTGTTTCACTGCAGTTTGCCCCTTGCCTGTGCAGCTTCTCATGGACTCACTCTGCACTTTGTCCTGCCCACTGGCCTTGTCGTTCACTGCTGTTTGCCCCCTGCCTGTGCAGCTTCTCATGGACTCATTCTGCACCTTGTCCTGCCCACTGGCCTTGCTGTTCACTGCTGTTTGCCCCTTGCCTGTGCAGCTTCTCATGTACCTCACCTGCACATTGGACTGGCCACTGGCCTTGCTGTTCACTGCTGTGTGCCCCCTGCCTGTGCATCTTCTCATGGACTTAATCTGCACATTGGACTGGCCACTGGCCTTGCTGTTCACTGCTGTTTGCCCTCTGCCTGTGCATCTTCTCATGGACTTAATCTGCACATTGGACTGGCCACTGGCCTTGCTGTTCACTGCTGTTTGCCCCTTGCCTGTGCAGCTTCTCATGTACCTCACCTGCACTGTGTCCTGGCCACTGGCCTTGTTGTTCACTGCTGTTTGCCCCTTGCCTGTGCAGCTTCTCATGTACCTCACCTGCACTGTGTCCTGGCCACTGGCCTTGCTGTTCACTGCTGTGTGCCCCCTGCCTGTGCATCTTCTCACGGACTTAATCTGCACATTGGACTGGCCACTGGCCTTGCTGTTCACTGCTGTGTGCCCCCTGCCTGTGCAGATTCTCATGGACTCACTCTGCACTTTGTCCTGCCCACTGGCCTTGCTGTTCACTGCTGTTTGCCCCTTGCCTGTGCAGCTTCTCATGTACCTCACCTGCACATTGGACTGGCCACTGGCCTTGCTGTTCACTGCTGTGTGCCCCCTGCCTGTGCATCTTCTCATGGACTTAATCTGCACATTGGACTGGCCACTGGCCTTGCTGTTCACTGCTGTTTGCCCCTTGCCTGTGCAGCTTCTCATGTACCTCACCTGCACTGTGTCCTGGCCACTGGCCTTGTTGTTCACTGCTGTTTGCCCCTTGCCTGTGCAGCTTCTCATGTACCTCACCTGCACTGTGTCCTGGCCACTGGCCTTGTTGTTCACTGCTGTTTGCCCCTTGCCTGTGAAGCTTCTCATGTACCTCACCTGCACATTGGACTGGCCACTGGCCTTGCTGTTCACTGCTGTGTGCCCCTGCCTGTGCATCTTCTCATGGACTTAATCTGCACATTGGACTGGCCACTGGCCTTGCTGTTCACTGCTGTTTGCCCCCTGCCTGTGCATCTTCTCATGGACTTAATCTGCACATTGGACTGGCCACTGGCCTTGCTGTTCACTGCTGTTTGCCCCTTGCCTGTGCAGCTTCTCATGTACCTCACCTGCACTGTGTCCTGGCCACTGGCCTTGCTGTTCACTGCTGTTTGCCCCTTGCCTGTGCAGCTTCTCATGTAACTACTCTGCACATTGTACTTCCCTTGTGTTTCACTGCTGTTTGCCCCCTGCCTGTGCAGCTTTTCATGTAAATACTGTGCATATTGAAATGCCCACTGGCTTTGCTGTTGCCCAAATTTGTTGTCTCTATATGCAAATTGTGAATAAACACAGTTGGTCCTGCAGTGAGTTGTGTCAGTGTCCTTCCTGAATAAAGTTGTTTCTGTGTGTGCATGGTTTACTGTGTCACAGGCTCAGTATGCCACTTCAACATTGCCAATGGGTTGTGCCACATTTCATTTTTTTTGCAGGGGTGGGAGGCACTTCATTTCTACATGACTGTGATACTTATGGGTGCAGTGCAGGTGGTTGGCAATGAAATCTTGTAGTCATCTTCCTTCTTGGCTCATGTTATCTATGGTGGACACATGTCAGGTTTGTGGGCAATGGCAGCACAGGGTGGGAGTTTGGGCACAGGCTTACAGGCAGGCAGGCCAGGGTCATGGGGTCTGTGTGAGCTTCCTTTCTGTGTGCCAATCAGTGTCGGTGTATGAACATCTTGTGGTGATGAGTTATCCAGGTCCCATGGCTTACTTCCAATGTGTGCACTTGGGTGGTGGAGAAGTGTATGGTGTGAAGGGGGTGACTTGGTTGTGACTGTGGATGTGTGTGCACCTGCATTGTCAACTACTGCCATGTGTGACCCTGGAGTGGTGTGCCTGTATGTGTACTTGTTGAGCCCTGTGGTTGTGTTTTGTGCACATGGCAGTATTGTGTGTTGCTGTTGTGGGAGGAGGTATGTGTGACATATCCTACTTGTGCTTGGCTGTCATGTAGTGTGTCACTGTGTGTTGTGCAGCAGACATTGTCTTGTCCAGTATTTGGATGCCTATGTGTGGCTGGTCAGTGTTTGAGTTCAGGGCCTTCCTTACATCCCTGTGCCTATACATGGGTGTCCTTGCTGTCTCCAGGAGTTGTTGCATTGGGGTGACCGTGGTTTGTGTTGACTGACTGTGTCAGCCATGTGTGCTGTGATGGGCTGTGTGTGTTCTCACATGTGTCTTGTCTTGCATGTGCATCACACATGCTTGATGGTTGTGTCACTGCCCTTCCATTTGTGGGCACCTCACTTTGGCTTTCCTATATGTTGTCCTCCATTACTGCTGGCATGTGGTGTGTGTATGTAGCCGTGAGTCAGGGTGGTGTGTGTATGTGTGACTTGTCAGGTAGTGTGTGCAGTGGAGTGTTTGGTCCTCATCTGGGTGTGTGTACATTTTGTGCCTGGCCTCAGTGTTCTTGGCTTGTGTGTGATGTTGTTGTGGTGTGTGTGTTGGCTGGGGCCTGGGCTTCTGTGCTATGTGTTCCTTTGCAAAGGGTCCTGCTGTGGCTGTATATGCAGTTGTTGGGACGTGGGACATGGTGTGGCTGTAGTTGTGTGGTTGTTGTGCAGGAGTGGCACTTGGGAGGCACATGTTGTGTCCCTTCAGGGAGGTAGCTGGTGTGTTGTGGATGGAGTTGTGGCTCTGTGCGATTTGTACGGTGCCCTTGGCATGCGCTGGCCCTGTGCTCTGCGTTGTGTGCATGGTTTCATGCACACTGACCAGCGGCGGTGACGTAACCGGGACATTTGTTCATGAATGCGGTACATGGGTGGGCAGTATGTGGCGAGATGTTTTTGTCACAGGTGGGACATGTGTGTGTGCAGTGATGGCTGTGTGCCTGTCCCCACAGGGGTGTGTGGTGTTCCCATGCGATGTTTTTCCACCCTGGAGCTGTGTATTGTGTTACTTGCACTGTTGTGTCTGTACGTACCTGCGGAGGCGTCCGCGGCGGTGGATAACTTGCAGGTGGTGTATCATGTACAGCACCGCGAAGGCGTGGAGGGCAGGATCCATTGCGGTGTGTCCCGGGTGTTTCTTTTCTGTCTCCGCTGTGATGTCTCCGCCGTCTTTCGCTGTGCGGTTTCTCCGTCGCGGTGCGCTGCCCTGTTTCCGGCATCGTGATATCTTCGGCATACGGGACGTCATTCCGCACGGCGGTGTGTGGTGATTGGCTCACTCCGCCGCGGTGGCGGGCGCACTTTGATGGCGGTCAGCGTCGCACCGCAGCGGGTGGGAAATGTGCAATGTGTGGCCATCCTAATATGGCGGGCGTGGAGACCGCTGGCGGCGTGCGGTAAATGGGTGTTACCGCCACCGCCGGCACCGCGGTCGTGTCTCCGCCCGCCATCCTAATAGGCCCCTTTGTTAGTTAGCTGTTTTTGCAAGGTGAAATCTTTTTTCTCGTTTTTGGAGTAATATCTGTAGTGGAAATATAAAGAGATAAAATATATAAGTTAGTAATTTTAGTTAGCAATTGAAATGTATGTTACATTTCAATTTAACAGTTTATTTTGAAATGGTAATTTACTTACTTTTTCCTAAGTGTAGTAGGCTTGATTTTAAAGCAGTGTTTGATAGTGGTGAACATCCGGCAGAGATTCCCCTTCCTTAATTATTTTGGTTTAAGGTGTAAAAGAAGACTGATTTTTCTTTGTTTATATAGTGTGTTTTTAATTGTTTGTTGAAATTTATTGGTTTATTTCAATCTTCTGTATTTCTATTGGTTAATTTGTATTTTGTTTATTTGTTTGGTAATTGTTTTCCTTATATGGAAAACGCTAATTAAGAGTAATTTTTTTGGGTGAGGAAGGAGATGTTGAACTAATTATATTAAAAAAATATGTATAATATGTATTAAAAAGTTTGAATATGTTGCAAGTATATGTTTAGAAATATTATTATTTGTGTGTTTATTATGTTATTATTTATTTATGTTGTTATTATTTTGATAGATATGTTTTTAGTTTAATTTAATGTGATATGTATGTTTATGTAATTTATTGTATTTAGGGTGTTAAAAGTAATCTTTTTTATGTATATTTGAGTTGTCGATATATTGTAAAATACGATAATATTGATGTCTATATTTTTGTACTCGATATTTTGGACATGTCCGATACTTATTTATAAACGTTGATAATTTGTATTGCGATATTTATGTGTGCGATATTTGTGTAGTCGATATAGTTGCATTACGATATTGTGGTATCGATATTAGTGTATTTTTATAATTAAGTATATAACATCGATATTTTTGATGTCGATATTTTTGCGTCGAAATATTTGCAGTTCGATAATGTGACTTTCGGTATTATGTCAGTGATTCAACAGATACACATGCACGGGGATCAGAGTACAGTAATTTAATGTATAAAATAAATTAGGGCCGAAACCGAACCACTGTAGAGTTTTAAACATAGATTGCCAATTTATGCGATCAAAAGCTTTTTCAGCATTGAAGGATAGTGCAGCTAAAGGATCAGGATACTTTTTCCCCAAAGCGAGAATGTTAGAGAGCATTCTAGCATTATCTGAGGAAAGCCTACCCTTAATAAAGCAAGACTGATCGGGTTTAATGAGTAGGGGAATAACTTTTTCCAATCTAGAGGCAAGAATTTTTGCAAAGATTTTGCAATCATAATTAATTAATGAGATTGGGCGATAATTTTGACAAAGGGAGAGATCTTTATCAGGTTTAGGGAGAATAACAATGAGAGCATCAAGAAAAGAACCTTCTGGCTTAGAATGGAATAGAAAGGAGGTAAAGAGCTCAAGTAAGTGTGGAGCAAAAATGGATGAAAAAGAGGATATAAGTTCAATAGAGAAACCATCAGGACCAGTAGCCTTAGCTCTCTTTAAGGATTTAATTGCATCTGAAATTTCCTGAAGAGTTATATCTTTTTCCAGGAGGGCCATGGCATCCGGAATAGGGCAGGGAGAAGGGAGACCATCAAAGAATAACTGAGTGTCAGTTCCGGTGGGTTTTGTGTCTTCCATATACAGTGAATGGTAATAAGTCTGAAATGCTTCAACGATGTCTGAATCAGAGTGTAATAGGGAGTTAGTAAGAGTATTACGAATAGGGCCAATGGTTTTCCTTTCTGATTTGACTTTTAAATAATTAGCCAACATTCTACCCGCTTTGTTTTGTACCCCATGATATTTAGATGTTATTTTAAGTAGAATGTTACAGGCATCAATTGTAGCCAATTTGGTTAGGTCAGATTTAGCCTTGATTAGGTCCCGGAGATGAACAGGGGATTTGGAAGTATAAAAAGAGTGTTCAAGGGTATTAATATGACTGAGGGAGGAGAAGTACTGGGAGTTCAATAACTTTTTCTTTCTAGCAGTGTAGGAGATGGTAAAAGCTCTGAACGAGGCTTTGAAGGCATCCCAGTTGCTATGTACAGAGGTGTCACTTCTTGTATAAAGGAAGTAGCATTTAAAATATAAGTTTGGTCAGATAATAAGGAATTATTAAATCTCCATCTAGCCTGTTTGGGAGTAGCAAGGGACAAATCGAGAGAAACTGAAACTGGGGCGTGGTCAGATACAAAGATGGAGCCAATCTCAGAAGATTGGAGCAAGGGAAGTAAAGGTTTTGAAATTAAAACATATTCAATGCGGGACATAGTGTGGTGAACATTAGAATAGAACATAAATTCATAATTATCAAGATTACTAGTCCTCCAAGCATCGTAGAGTGGACGAGAGGCAATAGCAGATTGAAACGCTTTATGAGATTTATCTGGTTTAAATTTACAATCAGATTTCCTGTTTGAAAAGGGGTTGAGCCAATTATTTAAATCTCCAGCAACAATAATATTAGGGTTAGTAATTGAAGATAATTTTAGTTTAATATTGTGCCAAAAGTCCGGGTCAGATTTAACCGGCCCATAGATGTTGAAAAAGGTGACAAGTTTATTATAGATCATGGCATGAAGTATTACCCATCGTGTACTCGTATCATTTTCAGTTGATATAATCTGTAATTTCAAAGATTTACGACAAAGGATGGCAACGCCACCTTTACGATTAACAGCAGGAGAAAAAACAACCTGGCCCACCCATTGACGCTTGAGTTTAAGAGATGCAACATCATTACAGTGGGTTTCATGCAAAAGACCAATCTGGCAATCAAGCTTTGATAAATGAGAAAGTACCTTTTGATGCTTAACAGGATGACCCAGACCACGAACGTTCCACAATATAACATTAAACATATCAATGTTTAAGAGACAGGGAAATAATCACAATGATGACGAACTGCAAAAGACAACAATGAAGACAAAAGACGCTGGTCATAAAAGTCGGGCAACATGATAAAATTAATAAGAACATACAGAAGCGAATAAAATAAATAATCATACAAATATAAGAAGAGGAGAGGGGAAACAAGCGAAGAAGGGGAAATGAAAGAGAGGATACAGGAAAAGAAGAAATGTAAAGAGAATAGAAGAAGAAAAGAAGATCAGGGACAGATTAAGGACAGAAAGCCAGATCTGTAATATGAAGAAGAAGAAACAAGAACCGGGCATGTCCGCACACAAGGACAAGAGCAGCCACGGAGAGAGATGGAACTGAAGAAGATGGGAAAAATATAGAAAGTAAGATAACATAAGGTATAGAGAAAGTAAGATATTATAAGATAATATATTTAGACCGCATAAGCCATCATAAAAATATAAAGAACAACAAAGACCGTATCAAGAGATAATAATGAACTGAGAAGCAATAACAGTTTAACAACTTAGGAACATTGAGCATTTTAGGAACACTGAACATTTGTGTCCATAGGTATTCTAGTGATAGAATGCAAAAACTGTTTTAGTTTAGAAGGATCTTCGAATGAACGAGATACACCTTCATGGGTAATTTTGCAGAGACATGGATGTAGGATACCATAACGGATGTTCATGGATCTCAATTGTGGAGGGAGATCTAGGAATTCTTTACGTCTATCATTGGTAGCATTAGAAAGATCCTGTGAGATGAAGATGTTATGGCCAGACCAAACAAGACGGCGCTTTTCTCTGGCAACTTTTAATACATGCATCAGGTCGGTGAATTCAAGAAAAAGCATAATAATGCCGCGTGGTTTGTTGGATTGAGGTTGAGGACGACCAAGACGATGTGCTCGCTGGATATTGAGGGGAGTCGAAGATTGAAGTTTAGAAGGTCGGACAAAAATTTCTTTAAAAAACAAAGAAGATCCGGACCCTCGACATTCTCAGGTAGTCCATACAGCCGAAGGTTATTCCTTCTGTTGCGATTTTCTAAATCCTCAGTATGGAGTTTAAGCTTATACATTTCTTGCTCCAGTAGGGGTACTTTAGTAGTCACATCTTGAAGATTACTTATACGTTGTTCCATTTCGGACATTTTACCTTCCATGTTGATCCATCGGTCCTCAATTAGTTGCAGTTTTTCATTGTTGGTGTTCATTAACGGTTTTAGCGCACGTAGTTCATCTAAAATTGAATCCTACGGATTTGAGGATGACTGGACCAGAGATGGAGGATCTTTTTTGGCTCTCTTCGGTTTAGTGCCAGAGGAAGATGTTTTCATGAGGGAGAGTGAGTCACTAGCCATCCTGACGAGATGTACTTGTCGGCGAGGGTAATTTTAAGAAGTAGCAATCCTTTCCATAAAATAGGTGCTCAATGCTGTAGGACACAACGAGGTTATGGAGATGTATTCAAACACAGTATTAATGAATGACACAGCCAAATCCCAGAAGACGGAAATTATATCATATAGCAAGCTCACAACGAGTTAATGTCCATTCACAAACTCTCAGTCCCAAAACACTTGTAAGAGATCCAGGGTTAGTCAGCCTCAGTAGAAACTAGAAGAATAGTAGTGAAGGCAGTAGACAAATAAAAACGATGACACCATCCTTGAGGAAGTAGTGCAGCTCAGAGACATGCTAAGCAAAGGAAGGATGGGGGTGATGACATTCCTTGTTCCTTCACACTTTGAACATTGGAACAGTGAAGCTCGCAAGAGGGTCTTCACACTCAAGCTGCCATTGAACCACATAGGCTAATTGAAGAAAAGCAGGATACAGAAGAGAGCACCAGGCGCAATTAGTAATGAAGACAATTGGCTCTGAAGATAGTGAAGCGCACAGTCTGGACTTGCTTTGCAATGTTATTCTTATCTCAAGTAATTTGAAGATATATTTTATAATATGGCATTGTTACTGAATGAAGATACAAAAGGTGTCCTGCTCCTAATATCGAGACAAGTGAAACTGGTTTTATGTGGTCATGAAGTGTAGGAGGATGAGGATTCCTCCTCATGGAATATAGGGCCCTCACACACCCGGCAAGGTGTCATGCTTCATCATATGGGCTGCTCCTCGTCAGGTCGGCGCTGAAATACCTGACGGGCTCCCTATGAGGGACTCTTTGGCGGAGATCTTTTATTCCAAATGCCGTTTGGTGCCGTGGGAGTGAGGGGCCTAATTAGTGTAGATGAAGGTGTGGAGGTGTATAACCTGAAAGAAATTTTAAAACAGGTAAGGGAGTACCAGCGAAGACTATTTTAATCAATGGGTCTCCCACCCTGATTAAAAGAAACAAAGGTGCATGTCTGAGATTATGTCTCAGGTAGGGCGCTCTATTGTGCGGTCAACATGTTTCCCACCTGGTAGTTAAACAAACCCCAAAGCCCGTTACTCACCGTATTTTATTGTCAACCCCTAGTAACATCGTTACTAGTTTGAAAGACTCCTGCATTGCTTAACACACCTTAATCACATAGTTTATGTGATATGCTCTAATTTTTGTTTCTTTTAATCCACAACCCACACAGCACACAAGGAAATTCCTTGTGACATACCTGCCGGGAATCGATGAAGTAGATAGAGAAACCCAACTAGGGTGAGTTCATCAATTCCTTCTGCAACTATGGTGGTGTTCCACCAGATGCCCCTGTGTAATCCTCACGATAAAATGTTTGTGAGAGTCACCCACAAAGCACTCACGTTACGTATGTTTTTAGTAATCACCACTGTTTGCTGTGAGCTTGTCACACAGGGAACACAAGAGTTTTGTTTATACTGGTACATCTGATTCTAATAACTGTTTTTATTCCTTTACCAGATTGGTCATATGCTAACAGGTACTACACATAGCATGTGTTAGGTTGATTTAAATGGGCAGGGTTTCAGTAGAGAGTCCGAGAAAGCAAGATGAGGGCGGCATAGAGCGCCGCGGCAGAGCCTCTACCCCTGATCCCCTGAAAGAAACCAAAAAAGGCATCTATAGCCGGCTGGCTTACCTACGTGTGGATGAGGACGAGTGGAGCTTTCTGGGGCGCATCGGGGCTCCTTTCGGTTGTTGGTGCTTCTTTAGCCGGTATATCCTGTTCCCGGGCAGAGACGCACATCGGTTCCTCGGCGCAGGAGGCATAAGGGACGTGCCGTACTATCCTGGAGGCGGGCGCAAGGCAGCGTAACACGGCTGTGAGTAGCGTCTCACCCCGGTGGCTTCCCAGATCACTGCGCTGCTCTCTGCATGTCTGGGCAGGCCTGGTTTTGGCTGCCAGTGGGGAATTCACCCGGAGAGTGCGCGGTGTGATTTCCAGCTGGACTGTAGCTGCTGCTAGTAGGAGAATGCCTCCTAAATCCAAGAGGCAGCCGAAGGAGACAGTGGGGCGTAATTCAACTCAGTCACAGGGGCTGAGGCAGGAACTCTCTCCAGCGAATGCGGAGATTAATGCAGGTAAGCCCCATGAGGCTCGTATTACTAAAAAACAGCAGGACAATATGGGGGGAGGGAAGCGGAGGAACCTCCTGGAAAGGGGACATGCTGGGGCCAAGAAAGGTATCGCACCAAAGGCTTTAGAAGAAGCAGGGGCAGTCTCTGACGGGGGTATCATAAATGTCACTCCAATTTTACCTCAACCAGCTATCACAGATTTTTTCAAAGCTAGGGATGGTCTTGGGGACCAGGATCATGTCATTTCACCAGTTGAAGCAGGGATTAAGATTGCCGAGATAATTCCTAGTGGAGGTACAGAGGGCACTTCCCAGGACAATAAGAAGGACCAGGCGGTACAGGAGGCTAATGAAACATCACAGGACCAAGTGGCGGAGGTTGCTATTTCAGCACATAATGCATCTACTATGATGCCAATACTAACTACGGGCGAACAGGCGATGTCAGCAAGTACTAAATGTGATATAAGCAAGAGGGCTCATGAAGACATCATGAAGGCACATGGCAAAGTACTGGACATCCAACTCTTTGATGAAGGTCCTCCTGAAAGTCCACCTGGGGGAGCATCTCTCATTATTGACGTGGACAGGCTATTACCAGCCGACGTTATATCTGATGGGCCGGATACATTTTTCTCTCTTACAGAAGATTCTCATTCAGCGGCCTCCGACTCTGATTTAGCATACAGCGAATCAGACTACAATGTTACCACTTCAGGCTCTAGTTCATTGGAAGCTTCGGAAACTGCCCTTAAGCATCAAAATCTCGTAGAACCTCTAAAGGTTCTAAGAGCCATAAGGAGTTACGGAAAAAGAAGGAAGTGGTACTTCTGGTTCCGGACTGAAGTGGGACTATTCGCATACAAGGATTATCGGTCCCTCGGAGCTAACTTCTGCCCCGGCGGGCAATTCCATTTCCGAACATCATGGGGAGTCAGCAACTAATTTAAATCCGGCTGTGAGCCTGATCCTGGAGTCTATTAAAGAGCATCGGGCAGAGACCAGTGCAGATGGAAAAAAGGCAAGACAGGCCACAAAGAAATTGGAAGGTGCTGTGCGGAAAGTTGGGCGAACCTGTGCTGAAATCAGTGAAAGACTGGATACAATGGAAGTGAGAACGGCAGTGGTGGAGAAGGATTTGGTTGCTGTGAGAGAGCAAACAAAAACACATGAAGCTCAACTGACGGACGTGATGTGGAAATTGGAACATTTGGAAAATCGCCAGAGAAGGAATAATCTTCGATTTCTTGGGATTACAGAAGGCTTGGAAGGGGATGACATTCGTGGTTTTATGTTAGACCTTCTCAAAGAGTCCTTTCTGGAGCTCACTGGGTGGGATTGGGAACGGGAAATTCTGAGGGCTCACAGGTTTCCTTTTGCCCGCCATAAAACGCCTAGCAGAGATTTAGATCAGCCAAGGGTTATTTTGGGTTTTTTTGGCAACTTTTCGCTTAGGCAGGCCATCTTCGAGAAAGCCCGCCCGGAGGATAGAAGGCAGTATAAGGGTGCCTCCTTTTTTGTTTGCCCAGATTTCTGTCATATAACTGTGGAGCGCAGATGGCGATTGCGGCAGTTAATTAAGCCGTATCAAGATGCTGGCTTTGAGGTGTTTCTGCTGGCCCCGGCTAGGTTAAAAACTATTGTGAAAGGGTCTGTAAAATTCTTTACCTCAGAAATACAGGCCAGAGAATATCTGGAACAAGCTCAGGGGGAGAAGAGAAAAGTATAACGAGTTTGCTAAGTAGGGTTGGCTGAAGACACTACGGGCAAAAATTACATTTGTTATGTAGATGTAACACTATCTATATCAGGGGTCTCCCTGCGGGTGGTTTTTGGGCTTTGGCTTCTGTTTTTGATATTTGCTCGATTGCCTGAGAATCTAACAAAGTGGCGATATGGGTTTTCTTTTTTGGGGGGGCCCCTCCCATTTTGCCCATCGGCTTTAGTATGGACAATTTAGATTGAACTTGGTTTAATTGGGTGTGTTGTGGGGGGGCTAGGGGTGCTTTCTCCATCATACAGACCTGGTGGGTCTGGCTGCTTTCAAGGGGTGGGGGAGGAAGGAGGGAGGGGGGATGGAGGGGTTCGCGGGGGTTTTGGGTTGCGGGGTTTTGTGGTGATAAATTTGAAAGCAAAGTGCAGCTAAAGAATGTTTTGTTTTTCTTATTGGTTTTCCGGGTATTATTAAAAATTGAAAAACTATGTTTGTATAAGTCTCAGACAGAGAGTTTCTATAGATATGATAGGCTCTATGTTAATATGAAGAGAGGAAATATGGATGGGAAAGTTGACCTAACGTATCATGGCTAAGTTACGCATTGCCACTATAAATATTTGTGGCCTTAACGATGGGGCTAAAAGAAGAAGGATCCAAGAGGACCTTAAAGTTTTACAAGCAGATCTGCTGTGTCTTCAAGAGACTCATATAGCCTGCAACGATCATAAATTACTTGATACTTTAGGCTTTAAGCTACTTGCATTTACTTCTCAAGATGTAAGGACTAAGGGGGTGGCCGTCTTAATGAAAAGCAGAGTTATCACATGTGGGAGAAAGGCTGTGGACAAACACGGTAGATGGATCATTTTGGAAGTTAGAGGGGGAGCAGGCACATTTACTTTATGCTCAATATACACCCCTGTTATAGACGACCCTGCGGTATTGAACTTTTTAGCAACTGAGCTACCTTCTTGGCCTGCACCATACCTAATATGTGGGGATTTAAATATTAATGGATCCAGAGGAGCTTCGGAGAGAGATGAGGTATCAAACAAGGGGCGTAATCCTCAATCATCTAGGGCAATGAAAAATCTGCTTAGGGATGTTGGTTTGTTGGATGTGTGGCCTTGCCTGATGGGTAAGGAGCCAGGATATACTTATTACTCTGCCCCTCATCGCAAATTTGCAAGGCTTGATTATTTTTTAATTTCACCATCTCTCCTGAAGGAAGCTCAGGTGGAGTTGTTTCCTAGAGTAATGTCGGATCATAATCCCCTAGTTTTTGAATTTTCTTTGTATGGATTAAGGAGGGAATATAAAAGATGGACTTTTGAAAGAGCACTTCTCTCCGACCAGGAGTATGTTAATCATATGAGGGGGTGGATTAGGGAATTTGTTAGCTATAATAAGGATAGTGCCTCCCCAGGAATGATCTGGGATGCTTTTAACGCATCGGTAATAGGTGAGACCCTGCGATATAGCTTGATTAAACAAAAAAAAGGCGCAGGACAAATTAAAAGTTATTATCAAAAATTAGCCCTTCTTGAGACAGAATTAATTAGTGCTGTAAATAATGGTGGGGATCCCTCCTCAATCATGGATTTAATTATGGTTACCAAAGCCGCTCTGAACGATTTCAATGTGGAAAAAATGGCTGGCAAGTATCTTGCTAAGAAGCAACAATGCTATGAATACAGTGAGAACGTTGGCCGACTATTAGCAGTTAGGGCGAGGCAACAGGTAGCGGCAGGACATATAAGGCAGGTAAAGAATATGCAGGGAGATGTAGTGTCTGATGCAGCGGAGATTAGGGATGCCTTTAGGGAGTATTATGAGGTATTATATGCAGCTGCAGCTCCACCCGAAGGACGTGATGAAACGCCTGAATTTGTTTCAAATGTGAGGGTGTCGCAGGAGGAGGCTTTCTTATTAGGGGCTGATATTTCTCAGGAGGAGTTTTATATGGCTCTTCAAGCTCTTCCCTCAGGTAAAGCCACAGGTACTGATTGTATACCATTAAAATTTTATAAAACTTTTGTGAACGAGACCTGTCAGGAAATTATGGGATTGTTTAAGGAGGTTAGAAATGGGGCCGCACCACCGGCTAATATTATTATCTTTTTAAAGAAAGGCAAGGATCCTATCAACTTGGGTTCCTATAGACCAATAACGCTATTAAATAGTGATACCAAGTTGTATTCAAAGATATTTTCCTCTCGTCTTAATAAGGTAATGCAGCAGTTAGTAACAGTCTGGCAACATGGTTTTATTCAGGGGAGGGGGACAGACAATCATGTCAGACGGCTAATCTCACTATTTGATGCTTTGGATGCCCTTATGAAGCCTATGGGGGCGGCCTTTTTAGATGCCGAGAAGGCTTTCGATAGAGTGTCATGGAGGTATTTGTGGAGGTGTTTGGAAGCTAATGGTTTAGGAGATGGGTTTACTAGAGCTATGCAGGTTTTATATATTAAACCTACAGCCCATTTGCAGATCATGGGAGGAAAGTCTGGGGCATTTTTAATAGGAAGGGGAACTAGGCAGGGATGTCCTTCCTCTCCCCTGTTGTTTGCGTTATATATAGACCCTTTTCTTAGACGTCTGGAGGCTTCCCCGAATATTCCTCCAATAAGGCTACAGGGGTGGGAATCGAAGCTATTGGCTTATGCCGATGACGTTGCGATCATTACCTCTGATCCTGACAGAGCGATGGCCGAAGTAGAAACAGCGGCCGAGAATTT
Organism: Calotriton arnoldi; assembly: GCA_963921515.1. Taxonomy (NCBI): domain Eukaryota; kingdom Metazoa; phylum Chordata; class Amphibia; order Caudata; family Salamandridae; genus Calotriton; species Calotriton arnoldi. The sequence continues at coordinate 150,267 of CAWUFW010013086.1, forward strand.
TGGTATACAATCGGGCTATTAGTTGAATAGAACAAAAACTCAGATCTTAATAAATAGATATACCTTAGCTTCTGATAGCAGGATTGTGGAGGAAGCAACATATTTGGGTATACTTGTTAGGGCAAAGGTGGAAGATATCGTAGATATAAACCTTACTCCTATAATGGGTAAAATTAAGAATGATATGCGGCGATGGGACAATTTAAAATTGTCTATAATCGGTAGATGTAATCTGATTAAAATGACGATTCTGCCCAAACTACTATATATATTTCGCACGATCCCTCTTGAAATACATAATGATTGGTTTAGGCAAATCGAGAGGGAGGTTGCTAGATTTATTTGGTCTTATAAGCGGACTCGAAGATCCAATGCATTTTTATCTCTTCCAAGGGATAGGGGCGGTCTTGGGCTACATAACTTTAAATTATACTATCTAGCAGCAGCTTTACAATATTATTGGCCTCTTTTTGGTATTAGGACAAGGGAAGCCAGCGATCCTAATTACGTCCCGTCAATATTTGGGAATCTGATTGGCTCACGGGCCAATGGCTGCCTGCTAAAAATCTATGAACCAAATTACTTTAAAAAGACTCCGTTCAAGACTTTAATAGCAGCATTTCGAAATTGGGCGGGGATTAGGAAAAAACTTGGGCTCGGCAGGTATAGTAGATATACTCCATTGATTGGTAATGATCAGTTACCTAAGGCTCTGCTAGACGAGTGTTTGGTAAGGTGGGAGAAAGCAGGCGTTTACAGGGTAGGTGATCTTTTGATGGGGGATCATATTGCTTCCTTTGAGGTAGTTAGGGCTAGGTTTAATATTGGGCATCAGGACTTTTTAAAATTTTTACAAATAAGGGATTTCCTTCTTAGAAAAGCCGGGGGCAGCAGGCTTTGCACTGGTGCCTCTGATGGAGGCATTAATTAGTACATCCGGCCCTTCGATCTCGCAATTGTACAGCTCTTTGTTGGAAGGAGTCACTGATGATCTAGAAAAGCATGGGCTGAAATGGCAGGACAGGCTAGAGGTCTACGACTCCTGTTTTGTGAAGTCAATGGAGATGGGTAACTCTGTATTATGCTCTGCCAATTTGCGGGCACAACATTTAAAAACTTTGTTTGATTTGTATATTACGCCCGCTAAAATTGTTAAGTGGGGTGGAACGGAAGGGACCCAGTGTTTTAGGTGTAAGGCATACGGGGCGGATTCGGTTCATATCTTCTCTACATGCCCCAGTTTAGAATTAATGAGTCGAGAAATATCTGACTTTTTGCGGCATGTGTTGAAAGAAGATGTTTTGCTTTCACCTCAGCTCATGTTATTAGGGGTAACCGAACAAGATGGGGGTTCTGGCGGTGAGCTTATATTTATAGCAATGTCAGTTCTCAGATTATGTGTTGCCTCAGCCTGGCTAGATCCCTCCCCCCCAACTTATCAGCAGTGGAAAGGTCGTCTACTACACATATTTAATTTAGAAAAAGCACTTTATGACCGAAGAGGCAAAAAAGGGTGAATTAAAGGGCAGAAGATCTGGGGTCCCTTAACGGGTTGGGTTAACGCACTAGCTCAGGATGAGTAATCCGCCCATTGTGATTAATAATGTCTTTGGCCGCTGCATTTTAGGTAATATATGAGGCCTGGTCTGATATTATTTCTTTTCTTTTTTATCAAAATTTAATAATGACTCTCTTTCTTCATTTGAATTGTTTTTAAATGATATTGCTCTTTGTTAGCCGGCATTGCTGTTTGAATTTCATTAGTTATATTTATGGAAATATTGGTGTTACGAAATGTATTTATGTATATACAGACTTATGCTGCTTTTGCTTCTTTCATCTTCTGTTTATGTATTATACAAAATAAAAAAATATAATGATTTAAATGGGTAGATCACATCATACAACCACCCACGTGTAGATAGATTTGATTTTATTAGGTCCTGACCAATCGCCACCAGATTGTTTAACTACCAGGTGAGAAACACGTTGACCGCACAATAGAGTGCCCTACTTGAGACATAATCTCAGACATGCGCCTTTGTTTCTTTTAATCAGGGTGGGAGACCCATTGATTAAAATAGTCTTCGCTGGTACTCCCTTACCTATTTTAAAATTTCTTTCAGGTTATACACCTCCACACCTTCATCTACACTAATTAGGCCCCTAACCCCCACGGCACCAAACGGCATTTGAAATAAAAGATCTCCGCCAAAGAGCCCCTCATAGGGAGCCCGTCAGGTATTGCAGCGCCGACCTGACGAGGAGCAGCCCATATGATGAAGCATGACACCTTGCCGGGTGTGTGAGGGCCCTATATTCCAAGAGGAGGAATCCTCATCCTCCTACACTTCATGACCACATAAAACCAGTTTTCCCTTGTCTCGATATTAGGAACAGCACACCTTTTGTATCTTCATTATTGTTAGGGCATGTATGCTGGACCTGTCTGAAAAGCCCTCAGTCCCTCCTTTGTGATTGATTGTTACTGAATGGCCATATTTATAACAGTGCACTGCTTCCAAATGACTCGCGACCCCTCTCCCTCAGGAGACCCGAGCGCCGCGCATACAAAATGGCGGCCTCCTGCGTCCGAAAAACGAAGTTGCGGTAAATATAGCCAAGAGGTGAGATGAAGACTCACCCGCCGCATCAGATGTGTGCCGCCATATACTGAAAGGCTAGTCTGCCAGATAAAAGCAGGGCGAGGTCTACAAGGAGCCAAAATCTTCTTTACACGCTCCGTGAGGCGATGGAGCTCAGCTTTGAGCCGCCATCTTATCCAGTGCGTAAGCCACGCCCCCTTATGAATTATCTCTAAGGTCTGACTTTGCTTTCATTCATCCATGTCCCCTGTGAGTCAATATAGATCAGGCTTCTCCAATGAGTAGCTCTCCAGCAACTTCTCTGTGTGCAGGTCAGCCTACTAAATTAGAAGCTTTTGCTTACTTGTATTTATATATGTATAGCAAACCTTAACCCACAAGCTAATGTCTGGAGAAAAATTGTTGAATTTCCAAAATATATTTAAATTTCATATATGAGTAATAAAACATGCAGTTTTGGAAGGCTTATTACACATATTACTTGGTGCCAGGGACATTGCAGCTATGACTATCATGTATTTTCTACATAGAGCCATTTCACAATGACAAAGTCTTTTTACATTACTTCTGGCAGCCATGCCTGATGTACTGAAGTAACCACTACTGGTAGTTTTGCATATTGTGACCACTAATGTGATCTTGTTTTATGTGGTCACTATTACAACACTACTTATATTAGTAGCTTGGGGTGATTTTCATTGAACACAAGTAGCTCTTATTACAGAAAAAGTTGGCGACTCCTAGTATAGATGCATACATATGCATAAGTCTCCAGCTCAGCACTTGCTTTTCTGCCAGAGAAGGGTATATAAGAACTTGTGCTTTACTATTATTACTTCTGAAAATGATTTTTGGGGAAGTTGATGTTCCCTTGCTTCAGATATTACTAGATAACTTTCATGTTATTTTCCCAAAATATCCCACTCATTTTCTATTTTGGACATCCAGTGCCAATGGTTTGCAGAGCCCCAGTCTTGCTACAGAGCTCTGTCTCTTTCCATCCTGTTTGGACATCGTATGTCGGACCACAAAACATTTCTGACTGGTCCAATTTCATGTCCTTGGTGGTAAGTTACGGCAGTGATTGCGGCAAACACCTTTTACCACCGTCTTGTGGAAACAGGATTCTGGATGTGGTAATGTCTGACAAAACATTTGTGTACATTTGTTGTGTGCATTTTGCTGTGGTGATGTGTTCTGTTTGTTTGTGCCGCTGTGCTTTTGTGCTACACTATTGCAATGCTTTTTTCTTGATTTGTACTGCAGTTGTTGTGTTGCTTTCTGTTTTGACTGTTTTGTTGTTATGTGCCCTATTATTTTTTTATATGATATTACGTATATTCTTCTGTTATGTTCTGTTGTTTACTTTAGATGTGTCAACAACTGATGCTATATTTACAGCCAAAAGCAGTAAGTGCCTTGACATTTCCTGTGACAATCAACCATTTACCACTGTCTAAAGTGGTAAAATAGCGCAGCTCCTGTTCTTCATCTATTTAAGACACCTTTCAGCCCAGAGAGACTGGTCTCAACTTGGTGATTGAACCCAGTGCTCACTTTAAGTATTACAGCCCAATATCACTTAATCCTTGAAGGCATTCCCTTACTCACAGGGTCAGTGAAAGAGGCTCTTCTGTAGGTGTAAAATCCAAAAGCAAAAGTAACAATTAGCTCTGTGTCTCACACTGTCGTTCCTTATCTGTCTCTCTCGGTCTTCTTCTGGCCGTCTGCCTCTCGTTCTTCCTCACTCTCCTTCCATCTCTCACTCTCTCCATTCCTATCACTCTCACCCACTCCCCTTTCCTCTTTTTATCACCCTCTGTCCTTACCTTCCGCTTGCCTTTTTCTCTCTCCATCTTTCTCGTTTTCCTTCCACTAGCTTTCTATCCTTTGTCCTTTATTTATCTCTGTCGCCTCTGTCTTCTTTCGGTTATCGAAAGTAGCTCGGAGCGACGTCTTGACATTTCTGTAAGACGTCTGAGGTGAAAGCCACAAGGTAATTAATTGTAGTAACGTCCTAAGCGCCGTTTTGTAGCATTGCATTGTCATTAAATGTACGAAAAGGCCACAGTGATATCCGAGTGCTAATGCTGTGTACAGCTGAAACTGTCTACGAGGCGTCATGATGAATGAGAACGGCCTTCTCTGTGAGCATCTGACGTCCTTGCAAATCGCCTATGTCGCCACCTTACTCAATCCAACTGTGTCGTATTTTTGCATTAATGCAAATAATGAATAATATTTTCCATTTTTTCTTCTATTTTTGCACGCGCTTTCATAGCTATTGATACTGTTTCAGATAAGGCATGCTTTCATGAAACATTTTACCACCGTGTTTAAGGATAGTATACGTTTTTAATCATGTTTTTTAGTTGTATAAGAAATTTCTCTGGCTGTGGTTCAATAGTGATTACTTAGAAAAAAGGGGTCGTTAATTTATGAATCAGTTCACTATTTTTTGCGCAATGCACTAACTCGAGCCCTGAGAGACCCAGGGAGGCAAGTGTCCTGCCAAAAACCACACAATGTCAACAAGCAGCAATGAGGTAGACCGAGCAGGGCCTGTGTTTTAACCACCAGACCAACTTATTTCTATATTTTCGGTGTCGTAAAGACGCCTGGGACTTTTCAGAATTTTTACTCTGTGCCCTTCAGTACATTTGACAAGTGGTAAAGCTAATCCATCATTCAGCCTCAAAACTGTCATAAGACAAATTGTGTCACTAACCCCTATTTAGCTCTTGCCGCTGCTCGTTAATCCTTTTCTGTGCTCCTTTCCCTTTAGCAGGCTTCTCCAAAAGTAGCTGTGTGCTCCTGGGAGCTCTCCAGCTACCTAAACGTAGCTCTGTGTGTACAGGCCAGCCTACTAAATTAGAAGCTGTTGCTTAGTTGAATTGGTATATGCATAGCAAAACTTAACCCACAAGCTGAGGTTTGGAGAAAAATGGTTTGATTTCCAAAATATATTTAGAGTTGATATGTGCGTGATAAAACATGCAGTTTCTGGAAGTCTTATTACACATACTGTTACCTTGGTGCCAGGGGTATTACAGCTATGGCTGTAATGTATAATCTACATAAAGCCATTTCACATTGACAAAGCCTTTTTACATTACTTCTGACAGCCGTGCCTGATGAACTGAATTGGCCACTGCTGGTAATCTTACATATTGTGGCCACCAGAGCTTAATTTGAGCCAATGGTTTCTGGTGCTTGGCACCAGCACTTAATTGTCAACCCCGTCACTTATGACAGTATGTCACACAGTGGCGCTGTTAGTCTAATTTAGAAATGAGCACAACAACAGTTGTTTATTAATTCAATATACATTAAAAAATTACTAATACTTGCTGCCAAAGCCATTCTTCTAGCTTTAGGGTTCTGCAGTAGTCAGAATTGTCACACTTGTAGGAGTGCAATGGTTAGTAGCTGTGCTGATACTGTAATTGGCAGTGCTGACAGCAGCAATTGGCAGTGCAAGCAGTAGTAGCCTCTTGTTGAGGACCCTGGCACTTATTTTTGTACAAATTAAGCACTGGTGGCCACTAATTTGATCTTGTTTTATGTAGTCACTATTACAACACTGCTAATATTAGTAGTTCCGGATGAGTTGCATTGAACTTAAGTAGCTAATATTACCGAAAAAGTTGTAGACTCCTGCTCTATAATCTTTGCCTCTCCTATGGCGGTGGCTCTATGCTTGGGCTTGTTGCACTACCTCTAATGTCATACCAGTTGTTTGTGTTAAACATAGCGCAGGCCATTGACATGGCCTTATGGCACTGCAGAGAGTAAGACCAGCACCATGAGGTCATCTGGAACAGGGTGTCATGTTCATTTGGCATTGCCCTTTTTTAGCTCTCACCTGCGACAACACATACAGTGCATGCACTATTGCTTGCGAGAGGGATTGTTAGGTGTCGTCTGCGATAGTGCATATGCTCTCCCTTGTGAGAGATATGGTATACAACAAGAGGCTTGGAGTCCGCCTTCTGCTTAATATTTGTTGGCTTCATTGTCACTCTTTTTTGCTGCCTTCTAATTGGCCAGTGCATGCTAGCTTCAGCTTAATTGCTGTCCTTCAGCTGATCATGCTGCGATTGAGGTACTAGTTTTACTTCTTTGCCCTTTTTGAACCTCTTGCCGTTTGTAGCTAGGTTTTTCTATGCCACACACACACACATCAAAGAAGCACTTTTCTCCTTATGAATGGATGTTCATTGTGAAAACATATGTTGTCTGCTTTTATTGTGGCAACAGATGTCTACTTCCAGATGAATTTTCACTAAGACATGGACATGGGCGCAATTGCTTTCTTTATCTGACATCATTTTTGCCAAATGTCATATTTCCTTTCTTTTTCACGCATGGGAAGATTAACTGATTTGCTCAGAATCACAGGGGTCTTGTACTGAGACCTAACAAGCATTGGCAAAGCCAATCGGTCTCGCCGCTGAGACTATATCAGCTCTGTTATTGCCTTTTATTCATGCTTTACCACATAGGCTTTGCTAACTTTCGCAAAGATTTATAACCTCGCTGTATGGCAGTGTGGCTGCTGTGTAGCATGACTAAAACTAATGATAAAAAAAGACTATGATGCATTCAGTACTAATGCACTTAAAAAAAAGTGCATTAGCCCTGGCTGCGTCATAGCGCTTTTGAAATTTGTTTTAGCTACACTGTAAAGAATCTCAGATGGCTCAAAAAAATTGCCAAAGCTCTTATAGGTCAGACCTATTGGCTTTACCAATGTTTGCTGAAATTGTAAGTTTGAACCCAGGAAAGATCCAAAGTGATGATCCCCTGTTTTTATCTCACTAGCAATTTTTGCATTCACTGGGTTGCAGCACACTGTATGGATCTGAAATGAATTTGTATAATTTATTAAAATTTATGAACATTTTCTATTATCCTAGAGAAAGTTCCATTTGATCGAGTTTGGAGCTGGGTATTAAGGCCAATATTTACTTTTTTTTTTTTTTTGCAGAGCAGAGCAGAGGACATAACAATATTATAATAAAGTTGGTCATCAGGAAAGAAACAGAAGAGAAAGAAAAAAAAAACCAACAAACACCAAAACAAATCCACATTTTACACCAATACAGATTCTATACATTTATCCAGTGAACCCCTCAAAACAGGGATAAACATACCCTAATTAATCAATATCAGTTAAAAGAGTCCGACAAAGCCATATATTCGTAAATATAAAAAACAATTACACCTTCCCGTTACTATAGGACCCTAAAATGACTTATGCCAAGTTATCATCAATTATAAGAAAAATGGCAGCAGGAGTGCATTGATAACTATCTAAAACCTTCTAACTGTGCAAAAATAGCTCTATTACAGTACAATCAAATTTCCCCTAATATATAGGGGCTTAAAGTGCAATGTGCTAAAGTGCTGAATTTTTATCAATATATCCCAATGACAAAAACCATCAGAACCTTTCAATTGTAAAGGCCTAAAGTGCAATGCTCTAAAGTGCTAAACTTCCATTAATGCATCCCAATTATCAAAAAACCTCCAAACTGCTGTAAACTTTTTTGTTGCCCCAACCCGTTTAGCATATGCTTCTTCGAATTTCCTTATCCTTAACATTTTATTTATCCATTTAGAATAAGATGGAATCTCTTCTGATCTCCAATTTTGGAGAATTAGTGAAGGTGCTACTATCGAGCAGATTGTAATACACGCCTCTTCGGCTTTGGTCAAATCTGACCTTACTTTAGAAAGCCCGAAGAGGGCCACTTCTGTCTCGGGGTCGATCTTTTTTAATAGCCTGGCTTATTGCTAAAAATATTACTCCAAAAGCTTCAAGCTTCGGGCATGTAAAAAATATATGAAGCCAGTCCCCCTCACCGTGGGACTGGCATCTAACGCATTTATTATCCACTTCCACATGACGCTTGTTTAACTTTTCGGAGTATAATAAGCCAGCCACTGTGACAAAAAGGCCATTCTTTTAAAATTGGCTGCTCTCGGGGCCTTACTTCCTACCTGGGCTATGGCCTGCCATTCTTGGTGAGAAAAGGAGCAATTGGTCTCCCGAGTTATTTTCCCCAAAAATTCATCAACCAGGGGAAGTGCCCTACGTTTTATCAACAAAGAGTACCATTTTCCTACCCCCTTTAATTTAGCTTTATATAGGGCATTGACCTGGTCGATTGGAACACCACTTGGTAGGAGATTGTATTTTTTAATAAAGTTTACGATCTGCAAATATTCCAGAAACCCAGGCTTGATTCGATTACCAATTCTAAATAGAACCTCATCCCAAGATATTACTACATTAACAATTAAGAAATGGCCCAGATCCTCAAAGCCACTGTCCTTCCATCTCTTAAGACGACTGAAATGAATTTGCAGACCAAAAACCCTACATTCCTCTAACTTCAGAAAAATAAACCCAGAAGAATTTGTTTGTTTAAAAAAGGACTGGAGTCGATCAGAATAGTCACGAATAGTCTTATAACGGGACTTTTTAGGCAGTTTAGATGTTTTTAAAAAATTGGAATTTGTGTGCCAGACTCACAGATCATTTTTTCCCCAAAAAATATGTATCTATCTGATCATTAGGTTCCAATAGACGTGCTGTAAGGTCTAATATAGCTGCCTTGGATATTTGGTAAGGCTAAACCCCCTTGATTTATCTCCAGTTGTAATATGGGCAATTTAACCCTTGAGGCCTTTTTGTTCCAAGCGAATTCCCTAAACATTGAATCAATTTCCTTAAAAAATTTAGAATATATTTTTAATGGAACATTAATAAACAAAAATATTAATAGGGGAAGAATTGACATTTTTAAAAGTGCTACACAACCAATCAAAGTCAATGGTAACAGGGTCCACTTATCCAGTAGGATTTTAATTTTATTTCGCATGGCAAAATAATTCAAACTAAATAATTGTTCTATATGATTAGAAACAAAAATACCCAAATATCTAATCGGCTCTTCTTTCAGTGCCTGGATTCTTAGATTGGTAGGTAAAAAGTTACAATCCATATGTAGCATTAAAACCCCCGTCTTCTCTTGATTAATTTTATAACCTCCTATTTGTTCAAATTTACTAAATTCTAAAGAGCTTCTTCCACAATCTGCTTTTCCGGGCATAGATACATTATTATGTCATCCGCAAAAGTTTCAGCTTGGCCATCCCTTCGATTGGGGCTTTAATCAAGGGATTTCCACTGATTTTTATTGCTAGGGGTTCAATGAAAAAAATAAAAAGCAAGGGTGACAACGGACACCCTTGTCTAGTTCCACGGTTTATTTCCACAACCCCTATTGAATCTCCATTAACTATAACCCGGGCACGGGCACCTTGATAAATGTTTTTCAACATATTTAATACTTGAGCCAAGATACCAAATTTCCCCAAACCAAAAAAAAGTGCATCCCAGTTGACCAAGTCGAATGCTTTTTCAGGGTCGACCGAAGTAATAAGAATGGGTATTTTATTGTTAGTCGCATAATCAAGAGCCTGAATTAAAAACCCAGTATTGGTAGACATGGACCTTCCTGCCACAAACCCAGTTTGATCACAATGAATCAAATCCTGAGCAATGGGGGTAAAGCGTTGTGCCCAGATTTTCATTAATATTTTAAAATCTGCATTGAGAAGGCTAATTGGCCTGTATGAATTTACATCTTTGCCATTTTTCCCCTTTTTAACAAAGCTAACCAATATAGACTCCTTAAAACTTGGGGGAACGGAACCTCCCTGTTTGATATTATTAAAAAGTTTTGCCAAAGAAGGGGTCAACTCTTTAAAAAAGGTTTTATAAAATTCAATTGGGAGTCCATCGGCTCCACAGGCTTTAGCCCCTGCAATAGATTTTACCACATTTATAATTTCTTCTTCCGAAATATCTAGCTGGAGCTGATTCACCATTGACCCTGATAGAATAGGGAGATTAACCTCCTCAAAATAATTGATAATTTGATTAGCTCCAGCTTCATATCTGGTAGTATATAACTGCGAGTAATGATCTAAAAAAACTTGAGCTATTTCTTCTTTATCCGTTAACGAGGTTCTTGTCTTAGGGTCAATGATTTCAGTGATCATGGCTGCTTCCTGTTTTGTTTTGGTAGTTCCGGCAAGCATCTTGCCGACCATTTGACTCTCCTCGTACACTCGCTGTAAATATGTTCTGGAGCTGGCAATCTCTTCTAATATAAAAAACTCCTTCAACTCGTATTTGGCCCTATCTATCTGGGCTCTGGCGTCCCCCCAGTGGGTTGTTTATATCTTAATTTTGTTGTTTCTACCACTGCCTGCTGAAGTTTGAAAATTTTCTCTTTCCTATATTTAATTTGAAAGGCAGAAAGAGCAATCATTTGCCCTCGAAGGGCTGCCTTAAACCCCCCCCAAACTGAAAAAATGTCTGCCGTGTTCTCATTTATCTTAAAAAATTTGGCAATCCACTCCTTTGTGTCAGCCACCCATTGGGGATCCTGCAGGAGGAGACGATCCATCTGCCACCTGGATCTTGGCCTCCTGCATATCCCAATTTACACTTCAAGTTTAATAAGAGAGTGGTCAGAGAATGGATTAATATCTATGTCGGAGGTCATATAGCCTAGGGATTGCGATATTAAAAAAAAATCAATTTGGGATGCCGTATGAAATTGATTCGAGTAGCAGGTAAATTCCAATTTAGATGGATTAGCATCACACCAAGGATCTATCAAAATATGTTCCTGTCTTAATACTTCTATCACCTTTTTGGTTTTGGGTTTAAGCTCTTTTTTATTTTTATTCGAAGTATCTTTCTTTAGGTCCTGAATAAAATTAAAATCGCCACCCAAAATTACCTTCCCAGGTACCCCCTAAGTATATCACTAATCTTTAGCAGGGCTGTGATGTCATCTACAATGGGACCGTAATAATTAATAAAATATAATCTCATGCCATTTAATTTGGCCTCAACCCATATCCATCTCCCCTTGGGATCTCTCAGAATTTGGCCAAATTCCCAAGGAAGACCCCTGCAAAAATATACAGCTACTCCTCTTTTAGCCAGTCCTGCCGAAGCAAAAAAGGCATGCGAATACCACCTAGGAAGGAATAATCCTGGGAAGTTAGTTTTTAGGTGTGTCTCCTGCAAAAATAAAACCTGTGGTGAAAAAGAAGCTAACCATCTAATTAGAGCCCCATATTTCTGTTTATTTAATATCCCATTTACGTTAAGTGAAAGAATGCAGCACTTACTTGTCATTTTTAAACCATATAACTGTAACCCTACCGACTACATCAAAGCTTCTCACAATCCTGACCATTTTTCCAATCATATCCCTGCAACTGCTCATTTTACTACTGCTTTTACCCCCACCAACCCTCCCCTCCCCCAAAATGTGGTCTTCTCTAGCCCCGCTAACCACATTGCACCCCCCTTTCTCTTACTGGGATGCCCTGACTTTGCACCCTCAGTGACCGACCCCACCCAGATGACAAAGAGATTTTCCACAGTGAACAGAAGTTGAAAAGCAGATTCATCTTATAACAGTAATCTCTTTCAGGAATTCCTGGGCTTCTTCTACCCGCGTAAATAAGTAAAACTTCCCTTTCACCAGCACCCTTAGCTTTGACTGCTGTGCAATGGATGCCTGAGGCCCCTGCGCTTTAAATAACAATAGCAGTTTCACAAATTCTTTGCGTCTTCGCGCCGCCCCTACTGACATGTCTGAGAAAATTCGACATTTTGTACTCTCGTCAATAGCAAATTGTCTCATCTGAATAGCTTTCGTTAAGACATTTTCTTTGATCCTGTAATCAGAAAAGTTAACTAAGATTGTACGCGGATACTTAGAGTTTGGGAAAGGGTGTGCTGGAACCCGATGGGCCCTAGTTAACGTGAGATCCCCAGCATGATCAGGGAGCACTTTTTGTTTAATAAAAGTTTCGACCCAGCGGAGGGTATTGGTCCCTTCACTCCCCTCTGGGACTCCTACTATTCGAAGATTTGACCGGCGTGAGAAGTTCTCCAAGTCTTCTAATTTTGACTCAAGAGTGATCTTATCTGCTGTCACCTCATTAACTTTCCGCATAGTGGCGCTCATCTGCTCCTCCAAGTAAGCAATCCTTGATTCTGCCTCGCCGATCCTTGCCGGGAATCCAGCAATAGATGCCTCAATTTTTTCCAGCCTTAAATGTATTGTAGCAGTCTCTTGTGCCTGGGATTTTTTCATCTCCATAATTTCCTCCAATATTAAATTCAGGAGATCTTTCACTTCCATTTGTTGCGGGCTGACATCGGAGGAAGGGACCTCAGACTTTTCAAGGTGATTCTCATTTCTCCGTCTTACTGGTTCCCCTCCTTTCTCTACTACAGCACCCGACATATCTTTGGAAATCTGCTCATTCTCTAGCGGCAGCTGTATTATAGTAGTTTCCAAACTTGAGACTGGTTCGGAAAAAGACTGCTGAGCGGGTATAGTGAGTGTGGCGTCTTGACTTAAGGGGCAAAGTACAGAATCCCCTTCCATTAGATCTACTAGAGCTGGGGAAATTGCTGAAACAGTCACTGAGGATATCACGGAGGGTTTCGTAACAAGATGTGTAACCTCATGAGGTGGAGTAATATGCAACCCTTCAAAAAGATTGAGAGTTATATCATCCTTGGGGGCTACCAGAGAGGCTGAACTAATTAGCGATGGACCCTGAGTCGCAGGAGGCTGGATATTCTTTTTAGTGAACAGGGGGAACGTTGCACTCCCGGTTGCTCCCGTGGTCAGTCCCTTAGAGACCTCCACAAGAGTTTTAGATGCGGGGTGGGAATCACCTCTTGTGGTGGCGGTAGCTCTTGCAGGGGATATATCGCTGATTGCAGCCCCACGTGTTCTTCTGTGGAGCTCTCTGAACTGGAACTTACTTCAGATTGGTTCGTGGAGACAGGGGTTTTATTACAGAAGAAGCCCCCTTCACTTGTATTAGGCGCTTTTGGCTTTCATTCCGGTAGCCACCTCAGCCCTGGCTACCGCATTAACCTGCCTTTGATGTCTTCCCATTGGTACCAGTTTATAGATTTCTTCACCCTTGTTGCTGTAAAAAACTTGCGGTACGCCAGCAAATACACCAAGCACCACTCGCCCCCTCTACTGACTTCCTCAATGCGATACCAACACTCCTTATCCTGTTCGAGCCCTCTCGACTCCGCTCCCTCAGTCACAGCCCACTCAGAATGAAGGCAGCCTTCTCCTAGTCTGATGCTTCAACTACTGTTGTTCAACTTCAAGTCCCTGGAGCTAGCTGCTCGAATTGTGCCTTAGTTTAGCAAAGTCTTTGCGGGACACAACAGAATTGCAGACGAGTGTTTGCTGCCTCAGTCAGAGGCTCTTACCAATCAAGGTATTCAGGAAGAAGGCAGCTCACCACTCTCCGTCTTCGTCGATATATCTCCTCTGCCTCGGTATTTAAAGCCTTGAATTTATTTTTTATTTTTTTCCGTGGTGTCCCGCTGCCTCCCGCTGCCTTTCCTCCTCATTCGGTATTTATATACCAAATTAGTTTATTCGCGATTCCTCCTCATCGCGTCCGTGTGCTGTAAGATATTTCAAAGCGCCGCTTCGGGAGAAACTCCATACGGCGTTCCGCGTCTGTAATCACCATTCCTCTCGCCACTGTGGAGGTTTCTCTAGTGGGCGGGGCCTCGGTCACCACAGCTACGGAGAGGCGGGAATCTCCATAGCCCGCCAATATTTACTTTTATTGGCATCTGATAGTGTTCAGTTGTTTCAGATCAAATTCTGCATTTGAACAGTAGCACTCACAGTTTGTTCTAGTTATTGTATTCAAATGCCCAACATTGCCAGTACCTACATTTGGGTCCAGTAGAAGCCATGAATAAGAGGTTAACTTGAATTTCCACCGAAGAGTGTTCAAAGCACTTAAAATTACATACCCAATTGACAGTAAATGTTAAGGAACAAAGGACCAGATGTACTACTATCTGGATGCAAACTACTGGCCGCAAACTGTGGCCAGTATTTTTGCGTTGAGTAAAGTTTTTAAAGAACCGAACCATTAACTAATATGTCAGTTCTTAAAAATCGGAATCATAGTGGGTCGGAATCCGATCTACCTCATGCATATTCATGATGTAGATCGCAAATTGTCACTCACTACAATTGGATGGTGGCCTGCTGGGGTCAGTGAGGGTCTAGCATCCTTTTTAATCAAATTATTGCGCACAGTAGTTGGTTAGTGTAAAGGCAAGACCATCCTTTGTTACTTAATACCGAAGATCCATAAGGATCCAAATTACCCATTCACATTAGTATCCTCTAGGGGATGTTTATTGAGGACATACTCACTACACCAGTATACAACATAAGGATCCAAGTAAACCGGCCCACTAGGGCAAAAATGTTTCTGAATGTGATTTGAATAACTGCACAAAGTGAATATTTCAGACAGAGGTAGGATGAAATTGTTGACATGTTGGACCAATGGCAGTTGTTGTTCTCAATATTGTTTAGTATTTGGTGATTCAGTACATACAAAGACAAGAGGTGTACCATATTAATATGCGTAATGATGGTGAAAGGACACACACCCACTGAGGCAAAAATGTTTCCAGATGTCATGTGAACAACATTACGAAACGATGAAGTTTAGATTAGTTTGGTTACTTTTCTGTTATGCTTATACCATTCAAAGATGCCCACTGCAATTACCTCACTAGGGGAAGCACGCAAATGTTGTCCTTCACTTATGTTGTTTGTGGGAGGTAAATGTTTGCAAGATTAGCAGGCTTACTCTTGACCCGTGATCAAGGCTGCAGCCAAAATGCATTCGGCAGCAGCTGCTTGTTTCAATAAATGCAAGTTTTGCTGCAAACTCAAGTAGCACAAGTTTCTTTCTAGGCAATACAGGATGGATTGAGGAGTGTGGATATATATGGGCAGTCCCCGCCCCTTGGCGCCGTCAGGAGTGAGATGGGTGGAAACGGAGAAAGGTGACGTATTTGGACATATATATATATATATATATATTTAAAGCTCCAAGGTTTCACCCAGCTGCCGAACTCTGGACGGGTGCTTTGTCCTGGTAACGTGAGGGTGAATCACGTGAAAATATTAAAGCTAAAAAAACAGGCAAGGAGCACTCACGGGACATTCATGATTTCTTCTGAGCAAATGCATTTTGGCTTTCTGCCTTCTTCAGTGCTCATTAAAACTTTATTGAGAGTCACACATGTTTAAATTGCTGCAAAAGTGATTTCATTGGTGCAACGTTCAAAAATGGCAAGCAACAAAGGACTGTCAAAGTTCTTGGTAAAAATGCAGGTATTTATGGCAGCCATATTAGCATGTATATTTACTGCTCACACCAGATGGAAAACATTTTGTTTTTCCTTCCATTTAAAGTTCTTAAGTCTCTCATAGACAGTGCAATATTAATCTTTGCATAGGGTAAAAAACGAAATGTTCAAAATGTAGCTTCCATGCAGGCAAATCCACACTGTCCTTTGTGAAATAACAGCCATCGTAGCCCCAAACACGGTGCCTGGTGAACAATCAGGAAAAAAGGAAACCTGTGGGAAAGGATGCAATTTGAAAACCACGACAGAGGTGAGGGACAGAGAGATTGTTCACCAGGCACCAGCCACTCAGCCCCCCTCCACTTTAATTTTTTTTATTTAAAAAAATAAAAACAGAAGGCCGGCCCCGGGAGATGGGGTCCCCGGGGCCATAACTGGCCTTAAGAGGGGGGCCACGTAGCCCCTTCCACAAAATATTACAGGCTGGCCAGGCCCCAGGGGATGGGGTCCCAGGGGCCAGAAGTGGCCCTTGGGAGGGGGGCCATGGGGCCCCCTTCCCGGCAAAAATAAATTAAAAAAACGAGGCCAGGCCCCGTTTTTTAATTTTTTTCAATAAAAAAATGCTCAGGCCCTGGGGGATGGGGTCCCCAGGGCCCAAAAAATGTTAAGAGAAGGGGGGCCACACAGCCCCCCTTCTAACAAACGGGAAAAAAAACAGAAGCCGGCATCTCGCCGGAGGCCCTGCCCCCTCGCCGGAGGCCCCGCCCCCTACCTGCACCACTCTGCAAACGCGCCTCCTGGTGCGTTTTGGGTTGGGGGAGGAAGTCCCCTAGAACCTCCAATAAGCCAATAAGCCCCACACAGAGGTGGTCTGAGGCCACGCCCCTTTTTACACCACTCTGCAAACGAGCCTCTTGGCGCATTGCTGGTGGGGCAATGAGGTCCTCTTGTGTCCTGAGGACCTCAGGACTAAAGTGGACTTCATCCACCAAGCAGCAGTGCGCCAGGAGTCGCGTTTGCAGAGTGGTGTAAAAAGGGGGCGTGGCCTTTGAGCACTCTCAGCAATCAAGCAGTATGGGGCTTACTGGAGGTCACAGGAGGGCTAGTTTGCCCCCAGGGGCCCTCAGGAGGAAAGGGGACTTCATCCTCCAACCAAGAGCACGCCAGGAGGCGCGATTGCAGAGTGGTGGAGAAAGGAGGGGTGGCCTGTGTCCACCTCTCAGCAATCCCACTGTGTGGGGCTTACTGGAGGTAAGAGGTAGGCTAGTTGGCCCCCAAGGACCCCCACCAGCGATGGGGACTTCAATCCCCATCCACGAGCGCACCAGGGAGCGCGTTTGCAGAGTGGTGGGCAAAGGGGGCGTGGCCTGCTATGAGAACTTAGCAATCCTGCTGTGTGGGACTTACTGGAGGTAATAGGAGGGGTAGTTGGCCCCCAAGGATGTCCTTGGGGGCCAACTACCCCTCTTGTTACCTCCAGTAAGTCCCACACAGTGGGATTGCTAAGACGTCTTCGGAGGCCATGCCCCCCTTTCTCCACCACTCTGCGAACGCACCTCCTGGCAGACTACGGGATGGGGGAGGAAGTCCAATTTACTCCTGAGGGACTTTGGGGGCCAAGAAGCCCTCCTGGTACCTCCTGTAAGTCCTACGCAGCGGAATTCCTGAGCTCTGGTCGGAGGCCCAGCACCCTTTCTCCACCACTCCGCAAACGCGACTACTAGTTAAAGAAGTGTTTGCAATGTAATAGGTTTCGCGTTTGCGAGAGTTAGAGCTATTGGCGTTGTAAATGTAAAAGCTTTTTACTAATGTTTTTTGGAGTGGAGTGGATCTACGTTGTGTGTAGTGGAATTATGTGGTAAGTTGTGCAGTGAAATTATGTGGATGGAAAGTATGTGGTATTTATTTTATAGGAATTATGTAGAGTGGGATTATGTGTTATGGAGAGTAATTATGTGGTATGGTAGTCTGTGTTGTGGAGTGGTAACCTCAGGTTTAGTCTTCATCGTTTCCATAGAAGCTCAACTATGAACTCAGTGAGACAAAAAAAGAAGGAATCACTGAGGAGCACTTGTGTACCTAGTCAGAGGTATGAGCAGGACCACTGGAATTATGCGACTGTTTGGCTGCACCGACTTTCGCACAATTATACATAATTCATCATCTGCTCCCTAATCTGCAGATTTGAACAAATAAAGCCTTGTTTCTAGCTCAAACGGCTCAAACGTTACCAAAAATGCAGCGGCAAGTGTTACAGCGTGGTGGAAGGCCCTTTGCAAACCTAGAATGGTCACCTGTTACTTATTGCTAAATGTGGGTGTTAAATTGGTACTAATGGTATGCAAGCCTCTCTTGCTTCCTTCTGCGCCTCTCTTGCCTCTTTCTGCATTTCTGTTGCTTCTTTCTGCACATTTCTTTCTTTTTCTGCACTTCTCTTGCCTCTTTCTGCAAATCTCTTCTACTTTCTGCACCTCTCTTGCCTCTTTCTGCACCTCTTTTGCCTTTTTCTGCACCTCATTTTCTTCTTTCTGTAGCCCTCTTGCCTCTTTCTGCACCCTTCTTCCCTCTTTCTGCACCTCTCTTGCCTTTTTCTGTACCCCTCTTATGTCTTTCTGCACCCTTTTTGCCTCTTTCCGCACCTTTGTTCCTTCATTCTGCACTTCTTTTGTTTCTTTCTGCACCTGTCTTGCTTCTTTCTGCACCCCTCTTGCCTCTCTCTCTACCCCTCTTCCCTCTTTCAGCACCTCTGTTGCTTCTTTCTGCAGTTCTCTTCCTCTTTCTGCACCCCTCCTGCCTCTTTCTGTACCCCTCGTGCCTCTTTGTGCACCTCTCCTACCCCTTTCTGCACCCCTCTTGCCTCTTTTTCCACCTCTGTTGGTTCTTTCTGTACCTCTTTTGCTTCGTTCTGCACCTCACTTGCTCTTTCTGTACCCCTCTTGCCTCTTTCTGTACCTATGTTGGTTCTTTCTGCACTGCTCTGGCTTCTTCATGCACCTCTATTCCAAATTTCTGCATCCCTCTTGCCTTTTTCTGCACCCCTCTTCCCTCTTTCTGCACCTCTCTTGCCTCAGTCTGCCCACCTGTTCCCTCTTTCTGCACCTCTTTTGCCTGTTTCTGCAACTCTCTTGCCTCTTTCTGCACTCCTCCTGCCTCTTTCTGTACCTCTCTTGCCTCTTTATGCACATCTCCTGCCTCTTTCTGTACCTCTCTTGCCTCTTTGTGCACATCTCCTACCTCTTTCTGCACCCCTCTTGCCTCTTTTTGCACCTCTGTTGGTTCTTTCTGAACTGCTCTTGCTTCTTTCTGCACCTCACTTGCCTCTTTCTGCACTTCTCTTGCTTCTTTCTACACCTCTGTTGCTTCTTTCAGCAATTCTCTTGCCTCTTTCTGCACTTCTCTTCCTTCTTTCTGCACCACTCCTACCTCTTTCTGTACCTCTCCTGCCTCTTTCTGCACATCTCCTACCTCTTTCTGCACCCCTCTTGCCTCTTTTTGCACCTCTGTTGGTTCTTTCTGCACTGCTCTTGCTTCTTTCTGCACCTCACTTGCCTCTTTCTGCACTGCTCTTGCTTCTTTCTACACCTCTGTTGCTTCTTTCAGCACCTCTCTTGCCTCTTTCTGCACTTCTCTTCCTTCTTTCTGCACCTCTCCTGCCTCTTTCTGTACCTCTCTTGCCTCTTTCTGTACCTCTGTTGCCTCTTTCTGCACCTCATTTGCTTCTTTCTGTACCCCTCTTGCCTCTTTCTGCACCCTTCTTCCCTCTTTCTGCACCTCTCTTGCCTTTTTCTGTACCCCTCTTATGTCTTTCTGCACCCCTCTTGCCTCTCTCACCACCCCTCATACCTCTTTCTGCTCTTCTGTTGCTTCTTTCAGCACCTCTCTTGCCTCTTTCTGCAGTTCTCTTGCCTCCTTCTGCACTTCACTTGCCTCTTTCTGCACCTCTCTTGCCTCTTTCTGCACCTCACTTGCTTCTTTCTGCACCCCTGTTGCTTGTTTCTGCACCCCTCTTCCCTCTTTGTGCAACTCTCTTGCCTCTTTCTACACCTCTCTTCCCTCTTTCTGCACCACTCTTGCCTCTTTCTGTACCTCTGTTCCTTCTTTCTTCACCTGTCTTGTCTCTTTCTGCACCCTTCATGCCTCTTTCAGCACCTCTGTTGCTTCTTTCTGCAGTTCTCTTCCTCTTTCTGCACCCCTCCTGCCTCTTTCTGTACCCCTCTTGCCTCTTTCTGCACCTCTCCTACCCCTTTCTCTACCCCTCTTGCCTCTTTTTCCACCTCTGTTGGTTCTTTCTGCACCTCTTTTGCTTCGTTCTGCACCTCACTTGCCTCTTTCTGTACCCCTCTTGCCTCTTTCTGCACCTCTGTTGGTTCTTTCTGCACTGCTCTGGCTTCTTCCTGCACCCCTGTTCCAAATTTCTGCATCCCTCTTGCCTTTTTCTGCACCCCTCTTCCCTCTTTCTGCACCTTTCTTGCCTCAGTCTGCCCACCTGTTCCCCCTTTCTGCATCCCTTTTGCCTGTTTCTGCAACTCTCTTGCCTCTTTCTGCACCCCTCCTGCCTCTTTCTGTACCTCTCTTGCATCTGTGTGCACATCTCCTGCCTCTCTCTGTACCTCTCTTGCCTCTTTGTGCACATCTCCTACCTCTTTCTGTACCCCTCTTGCCTCTTTTTGCACCTCTGTTGGTTCTTTCTGCACTGCTCTTGCTTCTTTCTGCACCTCACTTGCCTCTTTCTGCACTTCTCTTCCTTCTTTCTGCACCGCTCTTACCTCTTTCTGTACCTCTCCTGCCTCTTTCTGCACATCTCCTACCTCTTTCTGCACCCCTCTTGCCTCTTTTTGCACCTCTGTTGGTTCTTTCTGCACTGCTCTTGCTTCTTTCTGCACCTCACTTGCCTCTTTCTGCACTCCTCTTGCTTCTTTCTACACCTCTGTTGCTTTCAGCACCTCTCTTGCCTCTTTCTGTACTTCTCTTCCTTCTTTATGTACCTCTCCTGCCTCTTTCTGTACCTCTATTGCCTATTTCTGCACCTCTGTTGCCTCTTTCTGCACCTCATTTGCTTCTTTCTGTACCCCTCTTGCCTCTTTCTGCACCCTTCTTCCCTATTTCTGCACCTCTCTTGCCTTTTTCTGTACCCCTCTTATGTCTTTCTGCACCCCTCTTGCCTCTCTCTCCACCCCTCTTACCTCTTTCTGCACTTCTGTTGCTTCTTTCTGCACTTATCTTGCTTCTTTCTGCACCTCACTTGCCTCTTTCTGCACATCTCTTGCCTCTTTCTGCAGTTCTCTTGCCTCCTTCTGCACTTCACTTGCCTCTTTCTGTAACTCTCTTGCCTCTTTCTGCACCTCTCGCCTCTTTCTGCACCTCACTTGCTTCTTTCTGCACCCCTGTTGCCTGTTTCTGTACCTCTGTTCCTTCTTTCTTCACCTGTCTTGTCTCTTTCTGCACCCTTCGTGCCTCTTTCAGCACCTCTGTTGCTTCTTTCTGCAGTTCTCTTCCTCTTTCTGCACCCCTCCTGCCTCTTTCTGTACCCCTCTTGCCTCTTTCTGCACCTCTCCTACCCCTTTCTCTACCCGTCTTACCTCTTTTTACACCTATGTTAGTTCTTTCTGCACCTCTTTTGCTTCGTTCTGTACCTCACTTACCTCTTTCTGTACCCCTCTTGCCTCTTTCTGCACCTTTGTTGGTTCTTTCTGCACTGTTCTGGCTTCTTCCTGCACCCCTGTTCCAAATTTCTGCATCCCTCTTGCCTTTTTCTGCACCCCTCTTCCCTCTTTCTGCACCTCTCTTGCCTCAGTCTGCCCACCTGTTCCCTCTTTCTGCATCCCTTTTGCCTGTTTCTGCAACTCTCTTGCCTCTTTCTGCACCCCTCCTGCCTCTTTCTGTACCTCTCTTGCCTCTTTGTGTACATCTCCTGCCCTTTTCTGCACCTCTCTTGCCTCTTTGTGCAAATCTCCTACCTCTTTCTGTACCCCTCTTGCCTCTTTTTGCACCTCTGTTGGTTCCTTCTGCAGTTCTCTTCCTCTTTCTGCACCCCTCCTGCCTCTTTCTGCACCCCTGTTGCCTGTTTCTGCACCCCTCTTCCCTCTTTGTGCAACTCTCTTGCCTCTTTCTACACCTCTCTTCCCTCTTTCTGCACCACTCTTGCCTCTTTCTGTACCTTTGTTCCTTCTTTCTTCACCTGTCTTGTCTCTTTCTGCACCCTTCGTGCCTCTTTCAGCACCTCTGTTGCTTCTTTCTGTAGTTCTCATCCTCTTTCTGCACCCCTCCTTCCTCTTTCTGTACCCCTCTTGCCTCTTTGTGCACCTCTCCTACCCCTTTCTGCACCCCTCTTGCCTCTTTTTCACCTCTGTTGGTTCTTTCTGTACCTATTTTGCTTCGTTCTGCACCTCACTTGCTCTTTCTGTACCCCTCTTGCCTCTTTCTGTACCTATGTTGGTTCTTTCTGCACTGCTCTGGCTTCTTCCTGCACCTCTGTTCCAAATTTCTGCATCCCTCTTGCCTTTTTCTGCACCCCTCTTCCCTCTTTCTGCACCTCTCTTGCCTCAGTCTGCCCACCTGTTCCCTCTTTCTGCACCTCTTTTGCCTGTTTCTGCAACTCTCTTGCCTCTTTCTGCACTCCTCCTGCCTCTTTCTGTACCCCTCTTGCCTCTTTATGCACATCTCCTGCCTCTTTCTGTACCTCTCTTGCCTCTTTGTGCACATCTCCTACCTCTTTCTGCACCCCTCTTGCCTCTTTTTGCACCTCTGTTGGTTCTTTCTGCACTGCTCTTGCTTCTTTCTGCACCTCACTTGCCTCTTTCTGCACTTCTCTTGCTTCTTTCTACACCTCTGTTGCTTCTTTCAGCAATTCTCTTGCCTCTTTCTGCACTTCGCTTCCTTCTTTCTGCACCACTCCTACCTCTTTCTGTACCTCTCCTGCCTCTTTCTGCACATCTCCTACCTCTTTCTGCACCCCTCTTGCCTCTTTTTGCACCTCTGTTGGTTCTTTCTGCACTGCTCTTGCTTCTTTCTGCACCTCACTTGCCTCTTTCTGCACTTCTCTTGCTTCTTTCTACACCTCTGTTTCTTCTTTCAGCACCTCTCTTGCCTCTTTCTGCACTTCTCTTCCTTCTTTCTGCACCTCTCCTGCCTCTTTCTGTACCTCTCTTGCCTCTTTCTGCACCTCTGTTGCCTCTTTCTGCACCTCATTTGCTTCTTTCTGTATCCCTCTTGCCTCTTTCTGCACCCTTCTTCCCTCTTTCTGCACCTCTCTTGCCTTTTTCTGTACCCCTCTTATGTCTTTCTGCACCCCTCTTGCCTCTCTCTCCACCCCTCTTACCTCTTTCTGCACTTCTGTTGCTTCTTTCAGCACCTCTTTTGCCTCTTTCTGCAGTTCTCTTGCCTCCTTCTGCACTTCACTTGCCTCTTTCTGTAA
Organism: Calotriton arnoldi; assembly: GCA_963921515.1. Lineage (NCBI taxonomy): Eukaryota > Metazoa > Chordata > Amphibia > Caudata > Salamandridae > Calotriton > Calotriton arnoldi. The sequence goes on from CAWUFW010013086.1 coordinate 173,560, forward strand.
CTCTCTTGCCTCTTTCTGCACATCTCTTGCCTCTTTCTGCACCTCACTTGCTTCTTTCTGCACCCCTGTTGCCTGTTTCTGCACCCCTCTTTCCTCTTTGTGGAACTCTCTTGCCTCTTTCTACACCTCTCTTCCCTCTTTCTGCACCACTCTTTCCTCTTTCTGTACCTCTGTTCCTTCTTTCTTCACCTGTCTTGTCTCTTTCTGCACCCTTCATGCCTCTTTCAGCACCTCTGTTGCTTCTTTCTGCAGTTCTCTTCCTCTTTCTGCACCTCTCCTACCCCTTTCTCTACCCCTCTTGCCTCTTTTTCCACCTCTGTTGGTTCTTTCTGCACCTCTTTTGCTTCATTCTGCACCTCACTTGCCTCTTTCTGTACCCCTCTTGCCTCTTTCTGCACCTCTGTTGGTTCTTTCTGCACTGCTCTGGCTTCTTCTTGCACCCCTGTTCTTAATTTCTACATCCCTCTTGCCTTTTTCTGCACCCCTCTTCCCTCTTTCTGCACCTCTCTTGCCTCAGTCTGCCCACCTGTTCCCCCTTTCTGCATCCCTTTTGCCTGTTTCTGCAATACTCTTGCCTCTTTCTGCACCCCTCCTGCCTCTTTCTGTACCTCTCTTGCCTCTTTCTGCACATCTCCTGCCTCTTTCTGTACCTCTCTTGCCTCTTTGTGCACATCTCCTACCTCTTTCTGTACCCCTCGTGCCTATTTTTGCACCTCTGTTGGTTCTTTCTGCACTGCTCTTGCTTCTTTCTGCACCTCACTTGCCTCTTTCTGCACTTCTCTTGCTTCTTTCTACACCTCTGTTGCTTCTTTCAGCAATTCTCTTGCCTCTTTCTGCACTTCTCTTCCTTCTTTCTGCACCACTCCTACCTCTTTCTGTACCTCTCCTGCCTCTTTCTGCACATCTCCTACCTCTTTCTGCACCCCTCTTGCCTCTTTTTGCACCTCTGTTGGTTCTTTCTGCACTGCTCTTGCTTCTTTCTGCACCTCACTTGCCTCTTTCTGCACTGCTCTTGCTTCTTTCTACACTTCTGTTGATCCTTTCAGCACATCTCTTGCCTCTTTCTGCACTTCTCTTCCTTCTTTCTGCACCTCTCTTGCCTATTTTTGCACCTCTGTTGCCTCTTTCTGCACCTCATTTGCTTCTTTCTGTACCCCTCTTGCCTCTTTCTGCACCCTTCTTCCCTCTTTCTGCACCTCTCTTGACTTTTTCTGTACCCCTCATGTCTTTCTGCACCCCTCTTGCCTCTCTCTCCACCCCTCTTATCTCTTTCTGCACTTCTGTTGCTTCTTTCTGCACTTATCTTGCTTCTTTCTGCACCTCACTTGCCTCTTTCTGCACCTCTCTTGCCTCTTTCTGCAGTTCTGTTGCCTCCTTCTGCACTTCACTTGCCTCTTTCTGTAACTCTCTTGCCTCTTTCTGTACCTCTCTTGCCTCTTTCTGCACCTCACTTGCTTCTTTTTGCACCCCTGTTGCCTGTTTCTGCACCCCTATTCCCTCTTTGTGCAACTCTCTTGCCTCTTTCTACACATCTCTTCCCTCTTTCTGCACCACTCTTGCCTCTTTCTGTATCTCTGTTCCTTCTTTCTTCACCTGTCTTGTCTCTTTCTGCAACCTTCGTGCCTCTTTCAGCACCTCTGTTGCTTCTTTCTGCAGTTCTCTTCTTCTTTCTGCACCCCTCCTGCCTCTTTCTGTACCCCTCTTGCCTCTTTCTGCACCTCTCCTACCCCTCTTGCCTCTTTTTCCACCTCTGTTGGTTCTTTCTGCACCTCTTTTGCTTTGTTCTGTACCTCACTTGCCTCTTTCTGTACCCCTCTTGCCTCTTTCTGCACCTCTGTTGGTTCTTTCTGCACTGCTCTGGCTTCGTCCTGCACCCCTGTTCCAAATTTCTGCATCGCTCTTGCCTTTTTCTGCACCCCTCTTCCCTCTTTCTGCACCTCTCTTGCCTCAGTCTGCCCACCTGTTCCCTCTTTCTGCATCCCTTTTGCCTGTTTCTGCAACTCTCTTACCTCTTTCTGCACCCCTCCTGCCTCTTTCTGCACTTCTCTTCCTTCTTTCTGCACCCCTCCTGCCTCTTTCTGTACCTCTCTTGCCTTTGTGCACATCTCCTACCTCCTTCTGCACCCCTCTTGCCTCTTTTTCACCTCTGTTGGTTCTTTCTGCACTGCTCTTGCTTCTTTCTGCACCTCACTTGACTCTTTCTGCACTTCTCTTGCTTGTTTCTGCACCTCTGTTGCGTCTTTCTGCACCTCTGTTGCCTCTTTCTGCACTTCACTTGCTTCTTTCTGCACCTCACTTGCCTCTTTCAGCACCTCTGTAGCTTTTTTCTGCAGATCTCTTGCCTCTTTCTGCACCTCATTTACCTCTTTCAGCACCTCTGTTGCTTTTTTCTGCAGATCTCTTGCCTCTTTCTGCACCCCTCTTTTCTCTTTCTGAACCTCTCTTGCCTCTTTCTGCACCCCTGTTCCCTGTTTCTGTACTTTTCCTGCCAGTTTCTGCACCTCTCTTGCCTTTTTCTGTACCTCTGTTGCCTCTTTCTGCACTTCTCTTGCTCTTTCTGCACCCTTTGCACCTCTTTCAGCACCTCTGTTGGTTCTTTATGCACTGCTCTTGCTTCTTTCAGCACCTCACTTGCCTCTTTCTACATTTCTCTTGCTTCTTCCTACACCTCTGTTGCTTCTTTCAGCAATTCTCTTGCCTCTTTCTGCACTTCTCTTCCTTCTCTCTACACCCCTCCTGCCTCTTTCTGTACCTCTCTTGCCTCTTTGTGCACCCCTCCTACCTCTTTCTGCACCCCTCTTGCCTCTTTTTGCACCTCTGTTGGTTCTTTCTGCACTGCCCTTGCTTCTTTCTGTACTTCACTTGCCTCTTTCTGCAATTGTCTTGCTTCTTTCTACACCTCTGTTGCTTCTTTCAGCAATTCTCTTGCCTCTTTCTGCACTTCTCTTCCTGCACCCCTCCTGCCTCTTTCTGTACCCCTCTTGCCTCTTTGTGCACCCCTCCTACCTCTTTCTGCACCCCTCTTGCCTCTTTTTGCACCTCTGTTGGTTCTTTCTGCACTGCTCTTGCTTCTTTCTGCATCTCACTTGCCTCTTTCTGCACTTGTCTTGCTTCTTTCTACACCGCTGTTGTTTCTTTCAGCAATTCTCTTGCCTCTTTCTGTACTTCTTTCCTTCTTTCTGTACCCCTCCTGCCTCTTTCTGTACCTCTCTTGCCTCTTTGTGCACATCTCCTACCTCTTTCTGCACCCCTCTTGCCTCTTTTTGCACTCTGTTGGTTCTTTCTGCACTGCTCTTGCTTCTTTCTGCACCTCACTTGCCTTTATGCACTTCTCGTGCTTCTTTCTACACCTCTGTTGCTTCTTTCAGCAATTCTCTTGCTTCTTTCTGCACTTCTCTTGCTTGTTTCTGCACCTCTCTTGCGTCTTTCTGCACCTCTGTTGCCTCTTTCTGCACTTCACTTGCTTCTTTCTGCACCACACTTGCCTCTTTCGGCACCTCTGTTGCTTCTTTCTGCACTTCTCTTGCCTCTTTCTGCACACACAGGGCTACTTTTAAGCTGACCTCAGGCTCAGCAGTGCACACATGCAAGTGCAGAAAAGGGCTTCTGGCCTCTAAACTGCAATGCCCTATTATATGCTAGGGACTTAGAGGTAGTTTTAATCCCCCTGCCCTATTATGTACTAGGGTCTTACAGGGGAGGTCATGCCAATCACAGGGGTACCCCAACCCATAGTGTACCCTGGTGTATGTAGGTGTTTTCACTGTATTCTAAGTGTCTTTCAGCATAGCACTGGCTCCGGGCCTGGTTAGTCAGAGTCAGTTACCACCAGTACCAGTCAGCATAAAGTTGGAGGCACAGAATGACTTTGCAACAAGGCCTCTTTCTGCACCTCTGTTGGTTCTTTCTGCATATCTCTTGCTTCTTTCAGCACCTTTCTTCGTCTTTCTGGACTTCTGACCTCTTTCTGCATTTCTCTTCCTTCTTTCTGCGCTTTTCTTCTTCTTTCTGCACATGTCCTACCTCTGTAGGCATAGTTAGAAATTAGCATTTAAAAAAACCTTTGAAATTCATTGAAAAAACCATAGGTTTCAGGGACAATATTGTTAGAAATTATGATTTAAAAAACCTTTGAAATTCACTGAAAAAACCATAGGTTTCAGGGACGTTATAGTTAGAAATTATGATTTAAAAAACCTTTGAAATTCACTGAAAAAATCATAGGTTTCAGAGACGTTATAGTTAGAAATTAGCATTTTAAAAGTGGCTCTGTGTGGCAGGACTGCTTTTAAAAAGTAAATTGTGCCCAAACTCGACTTTTGTGTTTTGGGCACTTAAAAATGGTTAACCTACAATGTTTGGGCATATTAGGTACCCCCAGGGTCTCCCCTAGGTGTTCCAGGGGTGGGGGGTCAGGTATCTATAAGGTGGACCCTTATAAAATGAGTTTCATATACTGTGGGTAAAGTGAAATTGCACATTTCACTCCCCACATTGTGATATAGTGCTGCCCAAAATCGACTTTGGTGGTAGGAGCACTGTGGAGGGAGGATCTGCAATATATTTACATATTCAGAACCCCTAAAGTCTCCCCTAGGTGTTCCTGGGGTGGGGGTCCTGTAGATATATGTAGCGTACTTATAAAATATGTTTTTATAAGCCCTGGTGCTGGAAAAATGGCCCAAGTAACTTTTCCCATTGCAAATCCCATGCCATAGGTTAACATTGGAAAAGATTATTAGTTAATAACTGGAGAAAGAAAAGCCATAAAACTAGGATTAAAGGACTCTGTAGAATGGTAATGATAAATCCAACAATATGGTATTGTTGAATTTATTGTAAAATGTACAGACAAGAAGTTATAAGACTTTTTTGTCTGTAAGCCAAAATTCAACCCTGTACTGCTCTGCCCTGATTGGTCAGAGATAAGTGGGTGAGCCTCGCTGCTTTGAAGAGGTGATAAATGATCCCTGGGGTTAGGAAGCCTCTCAGGGAGGAGAGGTTACTGGGCATAGGAATGCCAGAGCAGGGGGAGGAGTCATAAACCATGGTCTTCAAAGGAAAGAGAAGGCCTCAGAGTCATTTACAACTTTAAACTGTTCACCTACAGCCAGATGCTAGGCTTAAGGAAGGAATGTACAGATGCAAGGGGGAGAGACTATGGAGAATAGCCATCCTAGGGGTGTCTAGCCAGCTCTTCTCTCCCTGCTGAAAGTTCTGACATATTGAATTTTGGAAGAATAGTGTTTTCTGGGTTAGCATGTTGCCACACTCTGCAGGAAGTGGTCAGACCTTTGGGTGGAACCCTGCAGCTCATTGGACAGGAGTGCCCTCCTGCTTGACCACAGAGAACACTGAATAAGTATCTGAGAGGGGCGGTGCCTCTCAGATCTGCTGCTTGAAACTTAAGAGAATCAGAAGGGTCTGTGCTGAAGAGTTTGATGTGTATTTTCAAAGGCCTGCGCCTTTTTGCACCATTTGAAACTACAGCCTTGGGGATCAAACCTGCTTCAAAAGGACTAAAGAGTGGATTCCCTGCAAGCTACAGGTTAACAGAGCTCATCTGGACATCACCACAAAGAATCCCCAGCCTGCAGTACTACCAGTGGATTTGTAAGGGTTTTGTTCAAGTGGATTGTGGGAATTTAAGTTTCACACTTTCAAGGACCCTCTTGGAGATTCCAGAACCTTGGAGTGTGTGTGTTGGATACTTTGGGACCCGCAAGAAGAACTTCAGGAAGGAGTTCTAACTGGACCCAGCCTGCTGGAAGGGACTGCACAAAACTGGTGAGAGATCCTCCAGAACAATTGCTAAAGGTGAATATGTCCCTGTCAGAGGCAACGGAATGACTAAAAGGGGCATGGTTGGTTTCTCAGCACTAGAAAGTGACTAATCTTTAAAAATTCATATCTCTGGTTCCCTACAGTGGATTATTTGCGTTTTGGTGTCATTTAAAAGATAAAAATATTTCCTATTTTTATAAATTGGTGTTGGATTTTTATTTTGTGTTGTATCTTAATTATTTACTGAATTTGTGTTTTTAAATGCTTTACATACCTGTCTTTGAAGTTAAGCCTGCCTACTCGCAGCCACGTTGCCAACGGTTGAGCATAGGAATAATTTTCTAAGACCTATTCTGAGCCCTATACTGTGTTAGTGGCCTTATTGCCAGTGGCAGACCTACATTTGCCCCTACCAATAATCCACTTTCTAACATTTGGTGCTCAGCGGTGTGGATGAGGACTTGCGTTTAAAGAGTATACCTTTCAGTAAAGTGAATTAAGATTGTAAAAATCCTCTAAATTGCCTTAGAACAAAAGTTTTGAGTTTTATTTTTGGAATTTGGACTAAACTGTTTTTAATCCATTGTTTTGATTTTTCCAAATTGTTCTAAGTCTGTTGTGCCTAGTTATTGTGACCCAAAACTAGGGAACCATGGAGCTAGACCTGGCTAAAGTGTCCCAGTTTGCGGTGGGTGATCTTAGGGTACAGTGTAGGCTTAGGGGGCTGCCTGCTTCCAACAAGATTAAGAAGGCAGGGTTGCTTAAGTCCCTAACGGCCTGGGCTGGGGTAGCTGAGGAGACTCAAGGGGGGATGGAGGATGAGCCCCCAACCTCACCCCAGAGGGGAGTGAGGATGATGCCTCTTCCATTTATTCTAGTGTTAGCCATATGATTCCAGATGGTGGGAGGGGGGAAGGGTCCCTTACTCAGGAACCACCACTGTCCCTTGCAGAGAGACAGCTTAAGGCTCAATTAGCTTTGATAGCTTTGGAGCAGAGGAAACTAGAATTGGCTGAGAAGAGTTGGGAAGGGAGGAGGCGTTGAAAAGAAATGGTGGCAGTGAAAATGATGAAGATTTTGAAATGTCCAGGGGGGGGGTGGTCTTGATCACAAACTTCCACTTTTGAGGGATTGTTTAATTTGTTTTTCAAAGAACATATTTTGACTCATTGTGCAGAAGAGAAGTTACGCCAGTATCTAGTGAACTCTAAGCTGACAGACCCCAGAGAGCTGGGAGAAGCAGCTGATGAGTGAGTGAGAACCCGGTTTTCCATTCAACACCCGGGTGGTGATCAGAAGAAAGGAGGACAGGTCCCTCCCCAGATCCAAGCCCAAGGGAAAGAAGGTCAAAACCAGAAGGAGTCCGCCAAAGACCCACAAAAAACTGCACAAGGAGGGGGGGGCCCGAGCCACCCCAAATTCAAAGGGAGGGGGTATCAGGGAAAGAATGGTAGGTTCTTTGATCCCTCAATGGTGGGTAAGTGCTTTGACTGTAACCAGCCGGGGCACAAGCAGGGAGATGCTGTCTGCGCCAAGAAGCTGCCCCCTAAGGGGCCATCCACAGGGATTGCCACTGTCAGTGTAGGGGTGGAGAGTGGTGCCCCAGAGAGGGGTAGTCAGGTGGTGGAAGCAACCTTAGTGTCCCTGGGTGGGTCGACTATTTCAAACCTTGCTGCCTTACCTCCAAACATGGACAAGTACAGGCAGAGGCCTAAAGTGAATGGGACTGATGTTGAGGCTATCAGAGACACAGGGGCTAGTGTAACTATGGTCCTGGATGAGCTGGTGCCTCCAGGGAAATTGCTACCTGGTGAGTTTTACCAGGTGACTTATGCAGACAGCACTACCAAACTCCATCCTATGACTGTGGTGTATTTGGAATGGGGAGGAGTGACAGGCCCTATGAAGGTAGCTGTGTCAACGGTGCTCCCAGTCCAGTGTTTACTGGGCAATGATCTTGAAGCCTCTCAGTGATCAGAGGTAGAGAGAGGACTCCATATGAAAATATTGGAGCTCCCAGAGTGGGTATGTGCTGTGACTAGGTCACAGACTAGCCAACAGGGAGGGGCTGGACACTTGGACCCTGGAACAAAGGGCCAAACATCCAAGGACAAGGGTACTGGGCCTGGTGAGCCAGCCCAGGGAACTCCAGAGGTGCAGGAAGAATCTAACCCTGATGGGGAGGATCTGGCCTCTGAGGGAGGGACTCCATCCCTGCCAGAGCTGTCAGATTTGGCAGAACTGGCAGGAGCAGGTGGACCCTCCAGAGAGGAGCTCAGTAAGGGACAATGAGACTGTCCCACCCTTAAGAGCGTGAGGTGGATTGCTTCTAAGCAAGAGGAGGGGGATGACAGTGGGTTTCACAAACTCTAATGGGAAGATGGACTGCTTTATACTGAGGCCAGAAACCTCAAGGAGGGGGCCACCAGGAGGTTGGTGGTGCCCCAGAAGTACAGAGAGTTCATCCTGACATTGGGTCATGGTATCCCCTTGGCAGGACATTTGGGACAGACAAAGACATGGAACCGGTTGGTGAACCATTTCTACTGGCCCCATATGTCTGAAAAGGTAAAGGAGTTTTGCAGCTCCTGTGTCACCTGTCAGGCCAGTGGCAAGGCAGGGGGCAAGACAAAGGCTTCCCTAATACCACTGCCAGTGGTTGGGGTTCGTTTTCAAAAGGTGGGGATGGACATTGTTGGTCCCCTGGACCCGCCTACTGCATTAGGGAAAAGGTATATGTTTGTAGTAGTGGACCATACCACTAGGTACCCTGAAGCAATCCCTCTTAGAACCATTGCTGCTCCTGCAGTGGCTAGAGCACTGCTTGGTGTGTTCACCAGAGTGAGTTTTCCGAAAGAGGTGGTATCAGATAGGGGCACGAGCTTCCTGTCCAGCTATCTGACTGTTATGTGGGATGAGTGTGGTGTCAACTACAAGTTCACCACCCCCTATCACCCACAAGCAAATGGTCTTGTTGAGAGATTCAACAAAACCCTGAAGGGCATGATAAATGGGTTGTCAGAGAAACTCAGGAGGAGATGGGATGTTCTCCTCCCATGCTTACTGTTTGCCTACCGGGAGGTGCCACAGAAATGGGTTGGTTTCAGTCCCTTTGAGTTGTTGTTTGGACACCCTGTGAGGGGGCCATTGAGCCTGCTGGGAGAGTCTTTAGAGAAGCCACTTAAAGAAGCAAAGGACAATGTGCTTGACTATGTGCTAGGCCTGAGATCTAGAATGGCAGAGTACATGTGCAAGGCAAACAGGAAACTGGAGGCCAGCCAGGAGCTCATGAAGCACTGGTATGATCAGAAGGCTACTATGCCTGAGTATACTCCAGGACAATTGGTGTGGGTGTTGGAGCCTGTGGATCCCAGGGCCCTCAATGACAAGTGGAGTGGGCCCTATCAAATCTTAGAAAAGAAGGGTGAGGTTACCTATTTGGTTGACCATGGCAACCCCAGGAATCCTCATAGGGTCCTGCATGTGAATAGATTGAAACCCCACCATGACAGGGCAGGTATGACCATGTTACTGGTCACTGATGAGGGAGTGGAGGAGAAAACTGAGCCTGTGCCCGACCTTCTCTCCACTAATGTGCAAGATGGGTCAGTGGAGGAGGTTGTACTCTCCCCCAAGTTAACAGAGCAGCAGCACAGAGACTGTAAGCAATTGCTGGAGCAGTTTGCTGGCCTGTTCTCTTTGACCCCAGGCATCACTGAGTGGTGTGTGCACCACATTGACACTGGTGACAGCCTACCTGTCAAAAATAAACTGTACAGGTTGTCCGACCATGTCAGAGCCAGCACTAAAGCTGAGGTTGCTAAGATGCTGGAATTGGGGGTAATTGAACCGTCTGAGAGTCCATGGGTCAGTCCAGTGGTGCTGGTACCTAAATCTAATCCTCAGGGGGGACCCAAGGAGTTAAGGTTCTGTGTGGACTACAGAGGATTTAATGCAGTCACAAAGACTGACGCTCACCCTATACCTAGAGCTGATGAGCTTATTGACAGGTTAGGATCTGCTAAGTACTTGAGTACCTTTGATTTGACTTCAGGTTACTGGCAGATTGCCCTTACTCATGGCGCAAAGGAGAGGTCAGCATTCTCCACACCGGAGGGACATTATCAGTTCAAGGTAATGCCCTTTGGCTTAAAGGATGCACCTGCCACCTTCCAAAGGTTGGTGAACAGGGTCTTGTCTGGGTTGGAACAGTTCAGTGCAGCTTACCTGGATGATATAGCTGTATACAGTTCTACCTGGGGAGATCACTTAAGCCACCTTGGGAAGTGCTTCAGGCCATGCAGCAGGCAGGCCTGACTATCAAGGCAAGTAAGTGCCAAATAGAGCAGAGTTCTGTGGTGTACCTGGGTCACCTGATAGGTGGGGGCCATGTACAGCCTCTCCAAGCTAAAATCCAAACTATTTTGGATTGGACAGCTCCTGTTACCCAGACTCAGGTCAGGGCATTCCTTGGACTGACAGGGTATTATAGAAGGTTTGTTAAAAATTATGGGACCATTGTGGGGCCCCTAACCGAACTCACTTCTAAGAAGAGGCCTAAAATGGTGTATTGGACCCCAGAGTGTCAGAAGACTTTTGACACTTTGAAAGTTGCTATGTGTTCAGCACCAGTGTTGCTGACCCCTGACTACACAAAGGAATTTGTGGTTGAGACAGATGCTTCAGAACAAGGGATTGGGGCAGTGTTGTCACAGCTAAATGAAGAGGGCCTTGATCAGCCAGTTGCCTTATTAGCAGGAGGCTTCTTCCCAGAGAGCAGAGGTGGAGTGCCATTGAGAGAGAGGCTTTTGCTGTGGTTTGGTCCCTGAAAAAGTTTAGACATTATTTGTTTGGGACTCACTTTCGTGTTCAAACTGACCACAGGGCTCTCAGATGGCTCATGCAGATGAGAGGGGAGAATCCCAAGCTGTTAAGGTGGTCCATTTCCCAGCAGGGAATGGACTTTACAGTGGAACACGGACCTGGGGTTGCCCATGCAAATGCGGATGGACTTTCCAGGTTTTTCCACTTAGCTGATGAAGACTACCAGGGTGTAGGTTAGTAAACCATCACCTTTTGTTTGGGGAGGGCTGTGATGCAAAGTCATCCTGTGCCCTGGGCACCCCCAACTTTTTGCTGACTGGTACTGGTGGTAACTGACTCTGACTGACCCTGGGCTCTGCCTAACCAGGCCCAGGGCCAGTGCTATGCTGAAAACACTTAGAATACAGTGAAAACACCTACATATACTAGGGTACACTAAGGGTTGGGGTACCCCTGTGATTGGCATGACCTACCCCATAGGGCCCTAGTACATATTAGGGCAGGGGTATTGAAACTACCTATCAGTCCCTAGTATATAATAGGGCATGGCAGTTTAGAGGCCAGCAGACCTTTCTGCACTTGCATGTGTGTACTGCTGAAGCCTGAGGTCATTTTAAAAGTGGCTCTGTGTGGCAGGACTGCTTTAAAAAAGTAAATTGTGCCCAAACTCGACTTTTGTGTTTGGGGCACTTAAAAATGGTTAACCTACAATGTTTGGGCATATTAGGTATCCCCAGGGTCTCCCCAAGGTGTCCCAGGGGTGGGGGGTCAGGTATCTATAAGGTGGACCCTTATAAAATGAGTTTTATATGCCCTGGGTAAAGTGAAATTGCACATTTCACTCCCCACATTGAGATAAAGTGCTGCCCAAAATCGACTTTGGCGGTAGGAGCACTGTGGAGGGAGGATCTGCAATAATTTTACATATTCAGAACCCATAAAGTCTCCCCTAGGTGTTCCTGGGGTGGGGGCCCTGTAGATATATTTAGGGTATTTATAAAATATGTTTTTATAAGCCCTGGTGCTGGAAAAATGGCCCAAGTCACTTTTCCCATTGCAAATCCCATTCCATAGGTTAACATTGGAAAAGTTTATTAGTTAATAACTGGAGATAGAAAAGCCATAAAACTAGGATTAAAGGACTTGGTAGAATGGTAATGATAAATCCAACAATATGGTACAGACAAGAAGTTATAAGACTTTTTTTTGTTTGTACGCAAACATTCAACCCTGTACTGCTCTGCCCTGATTGGTCAGAGATAAGTGGGTGAGCCTGGCTGCTTTGAAGAGGTGATAAATGACCCCTGGGGTTAGGAAGCCTTTCGGGGAAGAGAGGTTACTGGGAATAGGAATGCCAGAGCAGGGGGAGGAGTCGTAAACCATGGTCTTCAAAGGAAAGAGAAGGCCTCAGTGTCATTTACAACTTTAAACTGTTCACCTACAGCCAGATGCTAGGCTTAAGGAAGGAATGAGCAGATGCAAGGGGGAGAGACTATGGAGAATAGCCATCCTAGGGGTGTGTCTAGCCAGCTCTTCTCTCCCTGCTGAAAGTTCTGACATATTGAATTTTCGAAGAATAGTGGTTTCTGAGTTAGCATTATGCCACACTCTGCAGGAAGTGGTCAGACCTTTGGGTGGAACCCTGCAGCTCATTTGCCAGGAGTGCCCTCCTGCTTGACCACAGAGAACACTGAATAAGTATCTGAGAGGGCGGTGCCTCTCAGATCTGCTGCTTGAAACTTAAGAGAATCAGAAGGGTCTGTGCTGAAGAGTTTGATGTGTATTTTCAAAGGCCTGCACTCTGAAGTTTGCGCCTTTTTGCACCATTTGAAACTACAGCCTTGTAGATCAAACCTGCTTCAAAAGGACTAAAGAGTGGACTCCCTGCAAGCTACAGGTTAACAGAGCTCATCTGGACATCACCGCAAAGAATCCCCAGCCTGGAGTACTACCAGTGGATTTGGAAGGGTTTTGTTCAAGTGGATTGTGGGAACTGAAGTCTCACACTTTCAAGAACCCTCTTGGAGATTCCAGAACCTTGGATTGTGTGTTGGATACTTTGGGACCCGCAAAAAGAACTTCAGGAAGGAGTTCTAACTGGACCCAGCCTGCTGGAGGGGGCTGAACAAAACTGGTTAGAGATCCTCCAGAACAATTGCTAAAGGTGAATCTGTCCCTGTCAGAGGCAACAAAATGACTAAAAGGGGCACGGTTAGTTTCTAAGCACTAGAAAGTGACTAATCTTTAAAAATTCATATCTCTGGTTCCCTACAGTGGATTTTTTCATTTTGGTGTCATTTAAAAAATAAAAATATTTCCTATTTTTATAAATTGGTTTTGGATTTTTATTTTGTGTTGTGTCTTAATTATTTACTGAATTGGTGTTTTTAAATGCTTTACATATCTGTCTTTGAAGTTAAGCCTGCTAGCTCGCAGCCACGTTACCAAGGGTTGAGCATAGGAATAATTTTCTAAGACCTATTCTGAGCCCTATACTGTGTTAGTGGCCTTATTGCCAGTGGCAGACCTACATTTGCCCCTACCAATAATCCACTTTCCAACATGTATATAAAAAATATATATATTATATGTATATATAAAAAATATATATATATATCATGTGAACAAGGCCTTCTGTAGGCCGAAACGCGTCATGGCGGTGGTGCAGAGCATTCAATAAATCCTGTGCACTGAATTTATGGGTCCACGTTCGTCTGTTTTCCTGACAGTTGGATGCTGCGAGACGAAGTCTGCAATATGTATATATATATATATATATATATTATCTACTGGCGGTCGCCAGTAGATAGTTATAGTTAAAACCTATTTTCCATAGGAAATCCGCAACATTCTATTTGAAATAACTCTTGCGTCGGTTGACGAATCTTCGCGAAATTTTCAAACTTTATGGCCCGCTCCGGTCCGCTCCTACCCTGAAAGTTTCGGGGTGATTCGTCAAGCGGGGGCCGAGAAAAAAGGGGGGTCCCAAAACGTGTTTTCCCCATTCATTTTCCAAAAGGAAACTTTAGCCACGGCTACAGCCCGAACTGCTGAACGGAATTACACAAAATTTGGCAAAGAGGTAGTTCTTGGTTCAGAAAGAACCCTTTTTGTTAAATGGTGTAAATCCGTTCAGTAGTCGCGGAGAAATTAAAAAAATAAGTCAAAAAATCAATTTCCCATAGGAAACTTTATGCAAGGTTACAGCCCGAACTGCTGAACGGAATTACACCAAATTTGGCAAAGAGGTAGTTCTTGGTTCAGAAAGAACCCTTTTTTTTAAATGGTGTAAATCCGTTCAGTAGTTGCTGAGAAAATCAAAAGTAAAACACATATATATCTGGGCGGAGCCTAACCACACATGTCATCGTGAGATCTGATTGGCTGTCAGAACTTCATCCTGGAATTGCTGGCAGCCATCTTGGGACCAATATAAATGATAGTACCCCATTGAAATGCATTGTAGTGAATCGAAGATTTTGAGGGTTATCAAAAGGAGAACTATAAAGGGTGATAACAGACTTTAGTTACATTAGAATTCATTTGTTGATGGTACCATACTAATTTCAGGAATTGTGGTGTGTTCTAAGGTGATTTTACCCTGTGAAAAACCTTCTGCTGGGATATCATGAATCATGTTTGGGAGAAAACTATTTTCACATGCTTGTCCCATACAGTTTTGGAAGGTGCTCCAGAAGCTAAAATGAGAGCATATTTTCTGTAAATTCACATTATCTTTCTCAGTCATGTGAGAATGAAGTCTGACATTCTCAGTAAAACATGTACATCCAACAAGGGCAGAGACTGTCAGTTGATTCCTTTGTGTTCTACTGCAGCTTCCCAGAGTGTTCTAAAGAACAACTAGAGTGCTAACAGCCTTACTTATGACAAAAGTATGGCACACCTGAAGCCATCTTGATTGGAATAAACTGATAACACTTAAAACATTTAATTTAAAAAGGAACAAAATGAGGGGTTCATTTTGCCATAGAAATTATGGTTAGTGCTGTAGAAAGAAAAATTAGGACATGTTTTAAGTGAGATCTCAAATATCTTCCTGTTATATTTCAACAGGAGCAGCCTGTCAGTTGATGCCTTTGTGTTCTACTGCAGCTTCCCAGAGTGTTCTAAAGAACAACTAGAGCGCTAACAGTCTTACTTATGACAAAAGTATGGCACACCTGAAGCCATCTTGATTGGAATAAACTGGTAACACTTAAAACATTTAATTTAAAAAGGAACAAAATGAGGGGGTTCATTTTTCCATAGAAATTATGGTTAGTGCTGTAGAAAGAAAAATTAGGACATGTTTTAAGTGAGATCTCAAATATCTTCCTGTTATATTTTAACAGGAGCAGCCTGTCAGTTGATGCCTTTGTGTTCTACTGCAGCTTCCCAGAGTGTTCTAAAGAACAACTAGAGTGCTAACAGCCTTACTTATGACAAAAGTATGGCACACCTGAAGCCATCTTGATTGGAATAAACTGGTAACACTTAAAACATTTAATTTAAAAAGGAACAAAATGAGGGGGTTCATTTTGCCATAGAAATTATGGTTAGTGCTGCAAAAAGAAAATTTAGGGCATGTTTTAAGTGAGATCTCAAATCCTCTTCTATTTCATTAGAAAATTCTGACATGCAGACTGAAACAATCACTTTCAATACCAGCAGTAGACTTCCAGTTAACTCCTTGGTGAGCAGTAGCTTTACTACAGTGATCTAATGAACAACTAGAGTGCTAACATTCAGAATTTATGGCAAATGTGTGACACATCTGAATGCCTTCTTGATGGAATCAAAGTAAAAAACTGAAAGCATTTCCTACTGAGGAGACTGTAGTAAATGAGGAAATTAGGAACTTCATAACAAATAAGTCTCCCAAGATGGCCACCAGAGAAAAAAGAGCCCAAATGTAGCACAAATATCACCCAGAGGTAGCCCACGTATAGCCCAATGACAGAAGTGTGCAAAACACTTTTTATTTTTTGGTTTTTGCAGTTTTATATAGTGCAGACTGGTCAGGTATTGGAGTGCTTTACATGAGCATTGGTTACATCACACAAGGACAAATTCATGTTGGTTGACCCCTACACTACCCAAACACCACTGCACTACCCTAAACCCTAAAACACTACCCCCAACACGACCCCCTTCACTACCCAAACACAACTGCACTACCCTAAACTCAAAAACACTACCCCCAGCACGACCCCTACACTACCCAAACACCACTGCACTACCCTAAACCCTAAATCTACCCCCTACACTACACAAATACCACTGCACTACCCTAAACCCTAAAACACTAGAACCCAGCATGACCCCCTACAGTACACAAACACCACTGCACTACCCTAAACCCTAAAACACTACCCCTATACTACACAAACACCACTGCACTACCCTAAACCCTAAAACACTACCCCAGCACGACCCCCTACACTACCCAAACACCACTGCAATACCCTAAAACACTACCCCCAGCACGACTCCCTACACTACACAAACACCACTGGACTACCCTAAACCCTAAAACACTACCCCCAGCACGACTCCCTACACTACCTAAACACCACTGCACTACACTAAACCCTAAATCTACCCCCAGCATGACCTCCCACACTACACAAACACCACTGCACTACCCTAAACCCTAAAACACTACCCCCAGCACGACCCCCTACACTACCCAAATACCACTGCACTACCCTAAACCCTAAAACACTAACCCCAGCATGACCCCCTACACTACCCAAACACTACTGCACTACCCTATACCCTAAAACACGACTCCGTACACTACACAAACACAACTGCACTACCCTAAACCCTAAAACACTACCCACAGCATGACCCCCTACACTACACAAACACCACTGCACTACCCTAAACCCTAAAACACACACTACACAAACACCACTGCCCTACCCTAAACCCTAAAACACAACCCCCAGCATGACCCCCTACACTACACAAACACCACTGCACTACCCTAAACCCCCTACACTATACAAACACCACTGCATTACTCTAAACCCTAAAACACTACCCCAGCATGACCCCCTCACAACACAAACACCACTGCACTACCCTAAACCCTAAATCGACCCCCAGCACGACCCCTCCACTACCCAAACACCACTGCCATACCCTAAACCCTAAAACACTACCCCCAGCATGAACCCCTACACTACCCAAACACCACTGCACTACCCTAAACCTTAAAACACTACCCCCAGCACTACCCACTACACTACACAAACACCACTGCACTACCCTAAACCCTAAAACACTACCCCAGCACTACCCCCTACACTACCCAAACACCACTGCACTAACATAAACCCTAAAACACTACCCCCAGCACAACCCCCTACACTACACAAACACCACTGCACTACCCTAAACCCTAAAACACTACCCCCAGCACAACTCCCTACACTACCCAAACACCACTGCACTACCCTAAACCCTAAATCTACCCCCAGCACGACCCCCTACACTACCCAAACACCACTGCACTACCCTAAACCATAAAACACTACCCCCAGCATGACCCCCTACACTACACAAACACCACTGCACTACCCTAAACCCTAAAACACTACCACCAGCATGACCCCCTACACTACTCAAACACCACTGCACTACCCTAAACCCTAAAACACTAACCCAGCACGACCCCCTACACTACCCATACACCACTGCACTACCCTAAAGCCTAAAACACTACCCCCAGCACGACCCCCTACACTACTGCACTACCCTAAACCCTAAAACACTACCCCCAGCACGACCCCTACACTACCCAAACACCACTGCACTACCCTAAACCCTAAAACACTACCCCCAGCACGACCCCTACACCACCCAAACACCACTGCACTACCCTAAACCCTAGAAAAGAAACCCCCACCCCATGCCCAATCCCCCTTACCTCTCACTCCTCGTGGTTCCTCTCTCCTCGTGGTTCCTGCTTCACGTCGTCTCTGAGGGGCGGTGCACGTCGTTGTGAGGAAACGGAACAGCCTCTGTTTCCTTACAACGACATGGATAGATCTACATGTTTTTTAGAACGCATGGTCATTTACCATACATACCTTTACAACAAAATTCGTTGTAAAGGCATGCGTGGTAAATGACCATGCGTTCTAAAAATGCGTAGTAATGACTTCATGATGTACAATGCATGCGTGGTAATGCATGCGTTGTAATGGTATCGCAAAGTAAAAAAGTCGTTGTAACAGCTGTTTACCGATCGAAGCTGGCCCCTGTTCTTCAGTGAGACGTTTATTTGATTAATTAGGAGGAAGGAATGTGTTTTTTTACCGAAAAGTGCATTCCCGGCTGTTGTATTGTGAAAGTGTCCGCGTGGCCTGGTTTCACTTCCGGTGAGAGAGTGGAAGAGTCTGTTTGGATCTAAAGGAGTTCTGTTGTTGGACGGGGCCGGCGCGACATGTCATCAGAAAACATAGCTAATGGAAAGCGTCCTCCCTGAAGTGTGGAGCAGTGCCATGAGAGGTCAACGAGTGTGCGTCCCACCGCAGTATGACCGTACCGCGTGACCCATGTGCCACCTCCAGGGTACGGGAGGCAGAAGCGGCATCGCAGGTCCTCTTGAAGACCGTTGTAGCACTAATTCTACATTTTGGTACTAGGGCATTTTAACTTCGTTGTTCCTGCCAGATACAAAGAGAAGATCCTGTGTTATTCAGTGCCCTCGTTACCTTTTTTGTGGGTTGTGGTGCTTGTCACTTCACTGCCCCGCCGGTGCACACGACTGGGCACCCCACCTCATGTGCCATCTGCAGGGCCTCTGCCCTCGGATCACTGGTTTCGGTTTCTGGAGTGGCAACATAAACAGTTGCTCCCAAAGGACTAGCCTGAACACTTAGGTGAATATCCCCTGCACCAGCATTCCACGGAAATTCTTTCCTAGCTCTCCCACGTCAACGAGGACGTCATAATAGCACGGCTCCGCTCGCGACACCGTATGACGTCATCGGAGCCATAAGAGAACCTCGTCGGCGTGCTGACGTCAGTTCCACCCATTTTTTCCGTGCCACCGAGGCAAACAGGGGACCGAGACATTTTCACATGTATACATAGTATAATAAATATATATATATTCACTGAAAAAACCATAGGTTTCAGGCACGTTATAGTTAGAAATTAGCATTTAAAAAACCTTAGAAATTCACTGAAAAAACCATAGGTTTCAGGCACGTTATAGTTAGAAATTAGCATTTACAAAACCTTAGAAATTCACTGAAAAAACCATAGGTTTCAGGGGCGTTATAGTTAGTTGGACATTTCACTCTTACAAAACCATAGAAATTCCCCCGTTATAGTTAGTTCAGCTAACTATAACTCGTGCATCCCACAATGCACTGCTGATGACGTCACATATTACATCACTCATGACATGGTCAGTGACATCACTCATGACATCACTCATGACATCACTGATGACATCTCAAATGACATCACTGATGACATCACTGATGACATCATCCAGTGAATGTGTGTTTTTCTGAAAATTAAATATGTTTTATATATGTATATCTCAAGGTCGATGGAAGAATAAATGGGTATATAAGTGTCTAAATGGATGATTTTGTTTTGTAAAATTGATTGTATAACTGACTAAGTGTATCTTAGTGAATACATGGGTTAGTGAGTAATGTTTAAATATGAAAATATCTGTATCAGTCTCTCACTTTGTGTATAAGTGGCTGCATGGGTTGGTGAGTAGCTACATGAGTGTCTATATGGGTAATTAGTTGGTTTTGAGTATCGGTATGAGTGTCTGAGTGTCTGTATGGTTCGGTGGGGGGTATTACTTAGTGCATAGATGCATGAATGAGTGACTCACTGTTTGTATGTGTTGAAGACAGCATGTGTGCAGGACTGTATAGGTGGATGAGTATGTGTATGGGTGTGTTAGTGAGTGAATGACTGTCTCAATAGTGTCTTTATGAGTAACTACATATGTTTTAAACTAGTATATGTGAGTATTGGTGTATATAAGTGAGTATATGTGAGAGTGAGAGATTGGAAGAGTTCCTGTACAAATAAGTAGGTGTTTCTATAAGTGATTGTTTAAGAGAGTAAGTATGTGTAAGTTTCTGTAGAAGTAAGTGTGGTAGTGTGTGTATAACTGTATATGCAAGTAAATGGATGTTTGATACTTTGTTTGCATGTGTGACTATGTGTGTGAGTAACTCTATGGATGAGTGGCGGTGTGTAACAGGATGTATAGGTGTATGAGTACATATGATGAGTGAGTACATGTATGAGTGACTGTATAGGGACTGTTGGTGAATGAGTGGATGTGTGTGTAGATCTTGGAATTACTGAATAGGTGTGTTGTAACTGGTATTGGTATGTCCATTGTTTTGAAAATGTTAGTTTGTATTTTTGAGTGTGTGTATCAAAGGTTATATTAGGGTGAGAGGAGGTCTGCCACTCTATCACAAGGATGATGTCATCAGTGATGTCATCAGTGATGTCATTTGAGATGTCATCAGTGATGTCATGAGTGATGTCACTGACCATGTCATGAGTGATGTAATATGTGACGTCATCAGCAGTGCATTGCGGGCGCGCGAGTTATAGTTAGCTGAACTATCTATAACGGGGGAATTTCTATGGTTTTGTACGAGTGAAATGTCCAACTAACTATAACGCCCCTGAAACCTATGGTTTTTTCAGTGAATTTCTAAGGTTTTTAAATGCTAATTTCTAACTATAACGTGCCTGAAACCTATGGTTTTTTCAGTGAATATATATATATATATATATATAATATGTGTATACATATTTTTCACTGAAAAAACAAAGGTTACAGGGACGTTATAGTTAGGAAATATAATTAGAAATTCACAAAAAACTGAAGGTTACAGGGATGCTATAGTTAGGTTCAGATTTTCGCACACAAAACCTTATAAATTCATCAGTTATAATTATCTCATTATATTATATAAATTAACTATAACTTACTCCCCCGCCATGCACAGTTTTCTCATCAATAATTTTACATCAAATGTTGAAGTGATATTATCAATGACGTTATAGAAAATGTCATGAGTGATGTAATATGTGGAGTAATTAGCAGTGCATGGCCACGCCATGCCGCCAACCCCCTGCATGCAGCCAACCACGCGCTGTGCTTGGCCTTTGGCCAAGCGCTGTGGGGAGTTAGCGTCAGTATATGGCCTGTGGCCAGGCCCTGTAGCCAATGCCCCAAAGGCAGTCACCTGGCAGGCCCCCTCCCTGGGCAGCTTTTGACCATAGGGACCTTATACCCCAGGGCCGGCACATTTTTTAGAGGGAGAGGGGCATGGGGGCACCCCTCCATGGGCTGATTTTGGCCCAGATGCCCGGCAACATATTTTAGGGGAAGGAGACTCGAGGCTCCCCTCTCCAGCCTGATTTCAGCCTTGGGGACCCTATCCCCCGGGGCCCGGCACTATATTTAATGGGGAGGCGGAGTACACAGCCCGCATTCCTGGACCACTTTTGGCCCCAGGAACCCCAACTTCCAGGGCCCGGCACATTGTATGTTGTGAGGGCACAAACCCTAATCCCTGGACCAATTTAGGCCCCTGGAACACCATCTCCCAGGGCCCCGCACATTTCTTTAGGGTAGTGGGGCATGCAGAACCCCTCCCCAGCCCAATTTCAGCCCCTGGACCCCATCTCTCGGGCCCGGCACATTTTTAAATGGGGAGGAGGCACGCAGCCCCCCTCCCTGGGCTGATTTCAGCCCCAGGAACCCCGTTTACCCGGGGCCTGGCCCTTGGCCCACTCCCCTGCTAAATATCATCCAGGCCCCGGGGAATGGCGTCCCTGTGGCTGAAATCAGCCCAAGTCTGAAACAATCTCCCCCTTCGCATCCGACGAAGCCCGACACTGCACCAGTTCAGAAAGGACCTCAAAACCTGGCTCTTCGAATGACCACCGGAGCAGCTCACATACCCCGTGCCTTGAGACCCTCATGGGTTAGTAGTGCGCTCTAAAACCTCTGAATGATTGATTGTGTTGGGCCTTGTGCCCCCATATCAATATTAATAATTACCCCTGGGACCTGACCCATGCAGGGAGGCAAAAAACAAAAAAGTGCTTGTTTTGTTTCTCAATTTTCCAGTGAATCTGCAGATCCTCTGTGAATAAATTTGCAGCAACATTAAAGGAAAAAATATATTTTTGTCCCCCGGCGGAGTCCCTGTAGGACCCCACCACCAGGACTAGAGGGTCAGGCTATTCTTACCCTTCCTCTTGTGGTTTTTGTTTTACATTTTTCTTGGGATTCGGGCTAAGTCCCAAGATGGCTGTCAACAGTTCCTGGTTGAAGTGGTGGCATTCAATCAGATCTCAGCATGAGAACTGTTGGATCCGCTGACCTTCTGCATCTCTAGATATGATTACATCTTTTTCTATTATTTAAAACCAAATTACAAAAAAAGATCTTTCTGGATTAAGATCTAGCTTTCTGCCAAATTTTGTGTAATTCCTTTCAGTGGTTCGGGTTGTAGTCGTGTCTAAAATCCCTATGGGAAATTGCATGGGCAAAATGTGTTTCTGGACCCTCCTTTTTTTCTGACCCCGCTTAACGAATTACCCCGAAACTTTCCAGACAGCAGCTGAAGTGAGTGGCAAAATAGTTTTGAAAAGTTTTTGAAGATTCATCAAACGGCGCCAGTTATTTGCAAAACAAAAATGCTTTTCCTATGGGAAACTAGGTCCTAACTATAACTACCTATTGGCGACCGCTAGTAGGTTATATTTATAACAGGCCCAGTAGCAGGCATCATGCTGAAATGTCTGCCATGGAAATCTTTTAATTTTGCACTTGTGTTTGCACTATATTAGAGGAGCTTGACTAAGTTTGGCACAAACAATAAAATTCAGACCTGCATGGACTAAACTGCTGTGGAGTGTTTTAGTGCTTGGCATATATTCACAAAAAAACTGAAAGGTTACAGGGACGTTATAGTTAGGCTCAGATTTTACACGTACAAAACCATCGAAATTCAGCAGTTATAGTTACCCGAGCTAACTATAACTTATTTCCCATAATGCACTGCTAATTTCCTCACATATTACATCCCTCATGACATGGTCAGTGGCATCACTGATGACATCATCCAGTGGTTGTGAGTGTTTTCTAAAAGTTTCTGAGTGTTAAACATATATACTAAGGTACCACAAAAGTTAAGAGCTGCTGTATGTCTGGGTGTGTAAATGACTGTTTGGGTGAGTGACTGGTTGTGTAAGTGACTCTATGGGTGTGTGAGTGGCAGTTTGAGTGGGTGTTTGCTAAACTTAATGAGTGTGGGACTGGCTGCATTGGACAGTGACTGTCTGAGTGGCTGCATGGGTGATTCAGTAGACATGTGAATGCTTGTATGGATATGTGAATGGGTATGTAAGTGGTTGTGTGGGTGTGTGAGTGGCTCTGTAGATGATTAAATTGGTGTGTCAGTGGTTGTATGGGTGTGTCACTGAGTGTATGAGAGGTAGTGTGGGTGTGTGAGTGGTTCTGTGGATGATGGAATAAGTGATGTCATCAGTTATGTAATTTGAGATGTCATAAGCAATGCATTGCAGGGGTGTATGTTATAGTTATCTCAGGTACCTATAACTGCAGAATTTCTATGGTTTTGTGCATGTAAAATCTGAGCCTAGCTATAATGTCCCTGTAACATTTGTTTTTTGTGCATTTCTAAGGTTTTTATTAATAGTATTTCCGAACTATAATGTCCCTGTAACTTTTGTTTTTTTAAGTGAATTTCTAAGTTTTTTTTAAATTCTATTCCCTAACTATAATGTCCCTGTAACCTTTGATTTTTTCAGTGAATTTCTAAGGTTTTTTTAAATTCTATTCCCTAACTATAATGTCCCTGTAACCTTTGATTTTTTCAGTGAATTTCAGTTTTTTTTAAATTGTATTTCCCAACTGTAACCTATAACCTTTGAGAGTATAGGTCGGTGAGTGGGTGTGTGAGTGGCTGCATGGGTCTGTGAGTGGGTGTGTGAGCAGTTTTGTAGGTGTGTGAGTGGCTGTATGGGTCTGTGAGTAGGCGTGTGAGTGGCTATATGGGTCTGGGAGTGGGTGTGTGAGTAGCTGTATGGTTTGGGTACTGGGTGTGTGTGGGGGTATATGGGTCTGTGAGTGGGTGTGTTAGAGTTTGTATGAGTGGGTGGAGGAGTAGTTTTGATGGTGTGTGAGTGGCTGTATGGATGTGTGAGTGAGTCTGTGAGTGGCTATATGGGTTTCTGAGTGGGTGTGTGAGTGTCTGTATGGGTGTATGAGTGGGTGTGTGAGTGGATTTGTGAGTCAGTGACTGGGTGTGTGAGTGATTGTACGGGTCGGTGAGAGGCTGTGTGAGTAGATGTGTGTGAGAAGGTGTCTGTGTCCTGCCAGTCATCCTCATTCAAAGCACATGCAGCAACTCACATTACCTCTCACAAAGATCATGTAAAAATCCTCACGCCAAAGTATAGGTAATAGTATTTGTGTCTAATTCTACATGCCTGAGTACAAAAATCCCCTAACAGATGAGACAGTGCACGCACCACCCACTCCACACTGCAATACTGCAGCATTCACACTTGCTTACATATGCCTCATGAGTTCTCACACCTCTACAAGTGCTATAATCCCCACACCCTTGCACCTTGACAGTACTCGCATGCCCTGCTGCCTGTAATGGTTGAAGAACTCCATGCAGGCTTGGATCCAGCACAAGATCCATGTCTCCTGGGTGGGCATGGGAGCACAGAGACTTGAGCCGAGGAGAGTCCAGTAGCACAGTACAACAGCCGAGGACTCATTGATGCTGGTGGAGATAGTGTTGATGATAGTGGACACATTAGACACCATGATGCTGTCCTGGAAGAACTTGGACATATTGCAGCCAAACCTCTGACAGCAGCCCATGGTGTTCAGCACCAGTGCAATCTCTAGCAGGTTCATGCAGTCCGGGGGCCAGTGCTGCGTGGACAGGCTGTAGTAGTGCTGCTCATGCTGCTTGCACTCATCCAGACCGGCTATGGACGACACCTCCTCATGGATGTAACTGTTCGCATCATTAGAGTCCGTATTCAGAGCCATAGAGGAATGTGATCCTCCATGCCAAGGGGGGATGTATTTGGGGAGCCCCACCTCTACTGATTAGGGGATGAAGAGGCTCTGACCAGCCCACAAGCATCATAGCATGTCCTGCCAGATTCCTGGTAGGTGCAATGCTGCCTTCAAAGACTGAGGCTGGGTGGTGCTGTCAAGTGCTCGGGAGCACTGTGAGCCGGTGCTGCTTAGCAGCTACTGCTGGGTCTGGGTTCCGGGATGCAGTGCCCTGTGGGCTGCTAGCAAGTTCCTGGGATCTTGGATGCTGTCTGGCAGCCAGTTCAGGGTGGGGGCGAGGCGCTGCAACAGACCCTAGGATCGGACTGTTCCAGCTCCCGGAGCGTAGATGGAAGGCGCTGCAGGTGCGCTGGTGCTGCTGGCAGGCTGTGGCTGGGGAAGGCTGCTGTGTGGCTCAGTGGGGACTGGGTCCGGGTCTGGTTGTGGACGGGGCTGGTGGCTCCCTAGGTGGTCTGGACTGGCTGTGCTCACAGAGCCATCTCGCTTCCCTCCTGCCCGGGGTATCTGCGCTCAGTGCTGCTCAGCATTTTTCAGCAGCCTCATCAATATCCACCTCTATGACCGAGGCACTGACATCAACACCTCCAGGGGGGGATGGGAGAGGGACCCTGAACAGGGGTCTGGCTGGAATCCTTAACCTATGCCCATTGCTGGGGAGTACCTTACATGGTGAAGGAAGAAGGAGGGGCAATGGATTTCTTACAGAGTGTGGGGACATGCGCATGGCGCACAGGAGTGAATCCCTTAATGAAAATGAGGACTTCACATAGGGAACCGCGGTGATCCCTTACACAAAGACATAGTGGAAAGAATCCCTTACAAGTTGGATCAGTAAATCCTCTATTATGCATGGGAAGGCAATTCCATACAGGGTGAACGGACATCAATATATTAAAAAAGCACCTGGGAGGTGTTGGTCCCCAGGACTCAAAAGAGCCATATGAGGGGGGCCCGTGCACCCCTCTCTTTTAAAAAAAAATATTCTCACATGCCCCCTGAACCTGGCTATACTGTGAACAAGCGCAGGAGGCCGCACTTTTTAAAAAACAAATTGGAGTAAATTCCCAAATCCTTCATGATTTTTGCCGCAAACATTTGAAAAAATGCTTTTTGGGCTAGGCAGGGTCCCTTGGGAACCCCAGCACCAGGCCTAGGGGGTCAAGATATTCCTACTTTGCCCCTTCTCTTTTTTTTACATTTTTCTGTGGGACTCGGCTGAGTCCAAGTCCAAAGATGGCTGCAAACACTTCCTGGTTGAAATGTTGGCAGCCAATCAGATCCGTGCACAAGATCGGGAGGATTCACGGAGGTGACGTAACCCCAGATATACAAATTTGTTTTTTCTTTAATATCTCTAAAACTAATGAACGGATTTAAACCAAGTAACAAAAAGGGATCTTTCTGGCCGAAGAGCTAGCTTTCTGCCAAATTTGGTGTAATTCCGTTCAGCACTTCTCGCTGTAGTCGCATTCAAAATCCCTATGGGAATTCACATGGGAAACACACTTTCTGACACCCCCATTTTTCTTGGCCCCACTTCAACAGATCACCCCAAAATTTCCATGCAGAATGAGACCCACTGGCACACTATTTTTTGTAAAAGTTCGTCAAGATTCGTCAACCGGCACCAACGATATAGGCAAGTCCAAAAAAGCTTTTCCTATGGAAACTAGGTCCCAACTATACCTACCTACTGGTGACTGCAGTAAGCAGTGCAAGGTACAAAAATTTAACAGGGTTAGACTGGACTATGAAAGAGGGCAAATATTTAACTTTGCTAAAAGATTTGAGAATATGAGGCAGCATGGATGGAGGGCAACCGAGACAAATAAGAAAAACGCCCAGAAGACACCGAAACAAGTTGAGCTCATTAGAGACTGATACCAATGACGGTACACAAGTTTCAGGAGCAATGGGTGGACAAGTAACCAAAACATCAACTATCACAGAAGAACTTGATTTTTTAAGGCAAGATTGCCGCCAAACTTTGAGACCAAGAGATCAAAGAACAGGAAACGAAAAGCAAGGAGGCGGAAACAACAACAAAGACATGGCACAGTGCAACACAAACATGATGAAAACATGGAGATCAAAATGAGAGCCAGATCAAACACCAGTTCCATTGTAAACGTATCCGATATTATTTTAACAAAATCAGAGAAAGAAACGCTGCTCCTAGGTCTATCATACTGTCCGGTCTATCCCTTAAACCATGCACAAACAAGGATTGACATCTTTAAATTCAGGGGATTGAAATTATTAAAGGTGCATACTCTTGCCAAAAAGTCAAAGCCGCTTGAGATTTTGGGAACATAAACTCAAGAAGAAACTATGACTATTGCTGAATTGGCCCTAATAAGAACTTTGGCTGAGCAAGAAAATGAAAGGATCAGTGGGGATGGCCAAGTTACAGATTTGGACATAATTCAAGAACTCCCTTTAAACCACCATCTAAAACCCTACCAATCACATCTAAATATGTTACAGATATCTTCCATGATCTGGTTATAGATGGGGTTAAGAAGATTCATGTTGAAGCCAACAAGGAAGGAAGGAAGAAAACTGCAGCTACTATGAAATACAGGAATCTAGTCACTAAATTGCAAAAGAGCAAGCAAGTTGTTATAAGGAATTCTGATAAGGGTGGGAATCTTGTACTGTAGTCAATGAACATGTACTTACAAGAAGCCTACAATCAATTGAACGACAGGAGCTGCTATATGAAGTGCAATTGGCACATATTGTTTCATATTCAACAAGAATATAGCAAAGAACTCGAAGGGTGGTGGAATGATGGCCTCATTAATCATGAAGAACACCTGTTCTTGTGAAATGAAAATCCTAAAACACCAGTAATGTACATGATTCCAAAGGTGCATAAAAATTCTTTAGTACCTCCAGGATGTTCAATAATATCTGTCCAAGGCAGTTTATTGGAGAACACATCAAAGTATATCAATTTATTTTTTCTGCAGCAACATGTAAAGAATTTTTTCTTCTATGTGAAAGATAATGTGGATTTTTTTTGGTTAATATACGATATCCCCCATGGAGGACGATTATGTTTTGATTGCACTAGACGTTACATCATTATATACTAGCATACGCCATGAGGATGGTTTCAAGGCTATGAGCTATTTCTTACAGAGCAGAAAGATCAGCTTGTATAAGCACACTCAAATGATCCTTGCAATGGCGAAGAGGTGCAATTTTGTCCTGTTTAAGGGAGAGCTGTTCCAGCATGGCCGTGGGACTGCAATGGGTACCTGTTTCGCCCCCAGTTACGCATGTTTGCATGTGGGCTGGTGGGAGGAACAGGTACTCCGCAGAAGCCATGGTGAAGCGTTGGTTGATCACAAAGTGGTGTGGACCAGGTTCATAGATGACCTGTTTGTGGTGTGGAGGGGGCAATGGAATGTGATATTCCTTGATTTGGAGGTGTTCATACACAATGGGAAGTTGGGAACATGTTTGCATCAGGAGGAATCTGCAGGTAATACTACGTTACGTGCAACAAGTTTCCACCCCAAACACATCAAAATTAGCATCCCATAAGGGGAAATGCTCCGTGCTAAAAGAAACTGCAGTACACAAGATGATATACAAAAATGTCAGGAAGAGATGAAAGAAAAGTTCTTACAGAGAGGGTACAGCCTTGAGTAAGCTCAAAGGTCAGCAAACAATAAGACCTGAGAAACAATTCTGTTTTCAAAACAGAAGAGGAAACAAACAACTGATAAATAAAAAATGAGATTTATAACCACATATAATGTCCAAGAAAAAAAATTGGGTGCCCTGTTGAGGAAGAACTGGCATGTCATTAAAGCTGACCCAATAATAGGCACACAGGTACCAAATTGGCCAAAAATCACATACAGGTTAGCACCCTCACTCAAGGATGCACGTGCACATAGCAGTCCAGAAGTTATAGAGAGGGTGACTCAGGCAGGTTTTAAAAAATGTTCAAAGTGTAAAGTCTGCAGCATAGGCCAAAACACCACTACATACCTGTCACCATTCACCATTCATCATGGAGCAGATCACTATAAAGAGAAAATACAATTGCAGAGCACAGTTCGCAATTTATGTATTGACATGCACCTGCAACTTGAGTTACGTTGAGTTGTGTATAAGAAGATCTTGCAGCACATGTGTGCTGTAGCATGCAATGACCCAACGTATCCAATTGCATGATATGTGCAGCATATCATCAGAACAACCTCAATCCGATAAAGTATTATGTGATTGATGCTGTACCCCCCCTAGTAGGAGAGGTGGGGACTGGGTGAGAGCCTTAATGGAATGGACAATGAAATACATTATAAATCTTAATTGCAAGGTACAAAATGGCCTCAATATCGATTAGGAGTTACATTTCTGCCTTTAGAAGGGAAGAGGATGACAGTAATGAATAATTGTTTGCCCACATGGGCAGGAGTGCAATTATAAACAACACTAGTGGTGTGACCAAAATGGAGACTTTTTATTAATTATTTTGTGCGAACAGATCAGTAATATAATACCCTAATGTATTGAAATTATAATTGTTCATGATAATGATTGTGATACATGAATTGCAGTTATGTATATTATTTGGAAGATTGCCCACCTGGGCTTAATGAAAGGATTTCAAAAGTAGGTTGATCCCCGCAATATAGATACGATGAGGAATGCATACTCCATGATTGGTAGCATTAGCAAACAATAATGTTAATAATTTAGCACCACTGTCTTGTTAGGGGGAGCCAATTCATGAGGGTATATGCAGAAGAAAAGGGACAGAAAATATGTATTTAGTACCTGCATAGAGGACACCGAATGATCATAAGAATCATAATGATAATATTGATTAATGTACTGACAAAAATCATGATAGATTTTGTTTTGAGATGCATCAAAAATGAAATATGAAAGATAAATGTGAAACAAACATGATTAAATATTGCTTAAAAAATATGAAAAAATATTTTTCACATTACATCATGTTAACAATGGGGGATTCTTAAAAATAAGTCTCAGTCATGTAACTGATTTGAATGGCAAATGTGATCTCTTTATTGGCTTACATGAAGTAACCAATGGAAAAAAAACGTAAAAGCGGGGATGCCAAGTGACCAAGACCCCTGTGTACGGTCGAAATGCGTTATGGCGGATGAAAAATAAAAGGAGAAAAACTGCAGTGAATGTCTGCCTCAATCTCTTTGGATATTAAGGATTGTGGATATATATAAATATCAAAACGAATCCTGTAGCTGAGATGAAAGTCAAAACTGGGCACAGACACCGAATATTCCTCAGTGCAAGGTTTATTTATTTAGTTCACTCATGTCCTTGACGCGTTTCGGCCAAAAGCAATGACCTTGCTCACATACGAGCTGCATAGTCAAACAGTTTCTTTTATATTCACCACGTGATTAAGGCATGTTGACAATGGTAACTAACAACAGACTACTGCTATCCCGAATCACTCCTTTTCCTGTAGAAAAAAGCTAGTAAGGACAATTTGATCAATGGGTATTAACGGGTGCAAGGTTAATAAATATATATTTGAATGCAAAACAAAATTGTAATTATATAACTCAATATGTTATACTTTGCATTAAAATAGACAAATATATTATTTAAAAACCATGTTGATAAAAACAATATGTAAAGTGCATGTGATGAAAATGTCCATGGTCAACTTCAATGCTAACCAATTATATGATCACCCTTGGGATGAGGCAATTAATTGTATTGAATGTCTTCAAATACCTTTGTATTCATTATATAAATACACTCAATAGATAAGTACATTTACTATATTGAAGAAACAAATTTGAGCCCTTAGTGAGCTTAGTTATTGTTCTTGGGCTATCCCAGGCTGATTAAAACCTCAACTGAAAATGACAAATAACATGCAATTTCCATATCAATCTTTGTAACAGTAATGTGGGGTATGAGTTTGCCTCAAAAATTATCCTCTCCTTCAAAAAATTATTCACCCAATTACAACAATAACATAATAAATCTACTTGGAGGAATCTCAATGCTGCTAGTCATATGCTTAAACCATAGAAGTCAACTGCTTAAATGCTATGTACAAAAAGTGCATTATTATGGAACTTATCTAGCAGCTTATCTTAAATGGATTTTTTTTTAGTCATACATTTTTGCATATGTCTCATACTAAGGACACACATTGGCATCCTAATTTCAATATTGTCTACTCATAGAAATTTTGATGATCTTCACTAGCGTTCAGACCATTAGGCGATTCAGAATCAAATTCTAAAATATAGCGGGTTTCTAGTTGATGCAACAGTTTTTCACGATTACCACCTCTCCTCAAAATGGGGATCGCGTCTATAACAAAATACTTCAAACAATTTAGATTGTTGTTATGGAATTGTTTGAAATGACGCGCCACTGGGTAGGAGGGGGTCTGAATTAACAATTGCCCTCAAATGTTGTAACATTCTAGCATGCACTTGCAACTTGGTACTTCCCACATACCGAAGCTTGCAAGTGCATTCCAGGACATGAACAGCAACGTCAGTTCTACATGTAAATAGACCTTTCAGTTTTACTGGTCTAGCATTCTAAGCTGGGTGGTATTGAGATGTATTGACCCCAAAACAGCAAGCCCTGCAGGAACTACATTTAAAAAAAATCTTTTCTAGATGAAAGCCAATTGGTAGTTTGGACTATTTAAGGGCTGCTTTTAGTCAGTGCATTGTTCATCGAGAAAGGTCGTCGAAAAGTTATATTTGGTTTTTTGGGGAGTATCGGGCTTATAGTTGGATCAGTAAGTGCTATTGGCCTTTGTTTGTTTATGATAGATCTTATTTGTTTCTCTTGTTTGCTGTAAGTAGTGATTAGTCTAATATTGGTCTCATCACTATCATTGTTAGCTTATATATATAGCAAAAACAGTACCAATGAAGATGCTCACTCAGGAGACAATGCAATGAGACGTGAAGTTTTACTCCAACACGTTCATGATGTGTTTTGACTGTCTAGTGTTCTTGCTCATATGATACAATTCCTAAACATGGGGCTGTGTATAAATAAACAATGAAATAAACAAAGGACACTCTGCTTCAATTGCCATTGAAAGTGCTGCAAATGCAGCTGCCATGCAGAACTTGGAATATGCTGATTATATGGAAATTAAATTAAATTGAATACAGTGAAAACATATCGGTGAATAAAGATATGCCTTACACTACATATCAGATAAATTGTCTAAGAAATTGTCACAAAAATGAAACGTTAAAATGCAGCATGTAATCATAGCCTCAGGCCGAGATGATTCTAGAAATGATCCATCATTGCCTAACCAATAACATTTTGCTTTTCAATGGCATACTATATAAGCGGGTACTCAGTACTGCCATGGGAACGTGTTTCGCTCCAACTTTTGTGAACCTGTTACTTGGTTGGTGGGAGGAGGGCTTATTCAATGACACCGATGCCGTTCCCGAACTTCAACAGGTCGTTCTTTGGCTCAGGTACATCAACCACTTGTTCATCATCTGGGGAGGCACCGAATAATCGGCCACCCGTTTTACGAGCAAACTCAATGACAACCCTTACAACTTCATCCCCACGCACACCATCAATAAAACCATTGCTGAGTACCTGGAGGTCAGGGTCTAGATCATAGGGAATGAGGTGCACACTAGCCTTTTCATTGAGCCCATCATCGGTAACCGACTTCTCCATTTCCTGAGTGGCCACTTGGACACTTTCAATTGTAGTATCCCGTACGGGGAGCTACTGAGGGCAAGGAGAAACTACAACACGTATGATGCATACAAAAAGGAGGAGTCAGTAGTGATGAGCAGATTCAGAGAACGAGGTTACCCCCAGTGGGTTCTCAACAGAGAGATTAACAGAATGAAAAACGTTGGTAGAGAACATACCCTTTTTGACAACAACAGGAACATCGATCCAGGTACATTCTCCGATTTGAGAGTTATGATGACTTATAACAGCAGTTCTAAAAGCATACATCATACGCATACGCAAATGCAAAAATTGATCCCACCATAGGCCACACCATGTGCGAAAGACCTAATATCACCTACAGGAAGTGACGTTGTCTGAGGGATATGTTAGTTCACAGTGACACCGCTCTTACGAACAAGACCCAGGAACACACCCTACAAGGCTTTTTTCCTTGTGGCAACTGTAAAGCTTGCATTAATAGTAGAAGCAAGAGGGACTACTATCTTCCCAACGAAGTGAGGAACTGTTAAATCACTCAGTTCCTCACCTGTAGTTCCCAGTACATGATATATGCGCTAGAATACCCGTATAACCTAAGGTATGTAGGCCACACCACACAGATGGACAAGAAATCTGTCCTTGAACTTCTCAGAGCCATCAAGAATTGCGACTCACATTATTCTGCAACCAGACATTTCCAAGACAAGCAATACAGTGATGGGAACAAACAAATCTTTTTTGCCAATTAGCAAATTCCACACAACCCAGGGGTGAAAGGACTCTCAGACTCAGAAAAATTGAATCCAGGTATATACTGGAACTGGACGCCAATTGCCCTGGGGCTCTTAACTTGGATGAAGAACTGAGTGTGCATTTGTATGATTATTGACCCCGCTGATGTGTAACCACCCCTTGACATCATGCTGACCTTGTATGTGAATTTTAACTTTTGCCATACTGTTGTTTTTCAACATTTTAATATTCTTTCTATTGTGTTTTATTTCAGGAGGAAAGGAAGGGGTTCTCAAGCATGATAACAAGTCAGCCGGATGGGTTCCCCTACTCTTTTCTTCATCTTTACTGTTTGGGGTGTTACTACATGTCACAGATAAGATTGTTTTGACTTTTCCTCTTATTTTTAATTTAAATGCATTGTTTCCTTGTGATTGTATAGTACATCTTGGTCTGGCATTTTTCAGGTGCTGCACCAGACAGTCTGTTGCCTCTCACTCCATTTCCAGTGATGTGGCTTCATTCTGGTTACCCTTAGATTGAGGTGACCCTTTATGACAAGTGGACGTATGTCTGTAATTGCCCACATGGGCAAGAATGTTTGGCATCTCAATGTCCTTTTGTTATTGACCATAGCAACATGACCATCAGGCACTTACTGTCCTAGGGTACTTGTCCCCTCTCCCTTTGTAGGCATCCAGCAGAGAGGCCTCCATTTATTTACTATAAATATATACTATTTTTCACTTACACCAGGTAACGTTGGACCCTCCATTACTTTGATAATATAATGATACATTCCTTCTTACTCGTAAGGAAATTACAAAGAATCTGAGAAAATGCAGGGGAGGCACCTTTCAGATCTGAGGCAAGGCCTAGGCAAATAGGTACTTGTTTGTAAAACAAAATGTATATATATCATTGAATGAGCCTAAAGTTTTTCTTACGAGCTGCAGAAGGCTGGGGTTGCCCAAATGCCAGGGGTTGCCAAATACCAATGTTTACTACTCGTGCCACCACATGCCTCTTTCTTCTACCACCCTACACCTCCTGTCTTTTCGTCACACTCTTGCAGGTTCTTTTACCGCTGCTTTCACATTTTCTCACTGTTTTCTATCTTTCTCTTCCTCCTTCTTTCTCCCATTTTTGCTTTTCTTTCTCTAGCTGTGCATCAGAGTCTGATGATGATAAATAAGTTTCTAAAATTAAGTGCTGGTGCCCACCAGCTGCAGCCACCGCAGAAATTAACCACAGCTACTGAGCCACTGATCAAGCACTTGAGTCCAATATACGTTTGAAAGTGGTGCCAAGTGCTGTACTGGTGCCAAGGCATGCACATGGATACCTTTCCTCTAGCTACCTTCTAGAATGCATGTCACATACAAGTGGGGTATAAATGCTTTCAAAGCAGTACCCTTCCTGTTTATTTATCTCCCTCTCGCAACTTATTTTTCATCCCTGCGTTCTCACTTGTCACTGTCTCTCTTTCCTTCTTTCCCCATTTCTGTCTTCTTCTCTCTCTAAGGCAGGGTCCATAAAAATGAGTTTTATGAAAATCCAATTCTGTTCAGGATTTGAATAACTTAGGTAATGCAAGGCTCAAAGCTGCCAAGCCTAAAACATGAACTAATGGCACTCACCAACTACAAACCTAGTTTAGCTAACCCAGTATTAATTTAGAGGCGTGTCCGGAAACTTCCTAAAACTGAATTGATGATTACCAAAAAGAGATTCTCTACAGCATATGTGTGGATTGGTTTACTTTTCTTGTTTCTGCTTGATGAGCACTCTGAAGTAGCTGTAATTCAACATGCAGTGTTTTCCGAAACATGACGTCACATGATCATCCCACTGTCCCATGTTTAGCTCCTCAACAGACAGAACATGGCTCTTCAAATGCTGTTTGCCTTCCCTTTCTACCGCTGCACTCAGTGTCGCCCAGGCCACGAGTAGCAAAGGGCGCCATAGCGCAAGCCTTGCATAGCAACTCCTACAATTGGGTACTCCATTTTGATATCCATGGTTGCAGCCAACTAATATTTTCTCTTTCCTGAGTGACCTTCTGAGGGTTGTTTTCTGTTTCATTTGTGCAAACAATGCACCATTCAGCATTCCTTGATTCATCTGCATTCACACACTTTCCTTCTCTTGTATCATTTCCTTCTCTACTGTGTCATTTCAGATCCAGTAGTTCCCATAGTGGCTAACTGTGTCAATCTTTGATCCTATGGTATTTTAACTTTTAGTCTGATGAGATGGCGTTTCCCTATTGATTAAAGTGTTTGAAGAAGTTCACTACTATAAATCTAACTGAATGTTTTTCTATGTGCCGTCACAGAGATAGGTTGCTCTCAAGAGCTTACAATGTCACAATATTTGGATGCTTTCTTTTCCTTTTCTTTCCTTTGGTCTTCTCACTCTGTTATGGGTATTTGTAAAGCATACTATCACCTGCAAGGGTATTCTGGTGCTGAGCAGGTGTATGTGCCTAGCCCTGTCTATGACAGTTTGG
Source organism: Calotriton arnoldi (assembly GCA_963921515.1). NCBI lineage: Eukaryota > Metazoa > Chordata > Amphibia > Caudata > Salamandridae > Calotriton > Calotriton arnoldi. The sequence goes on from CAWUFW010013086.1 coordinate 209,274, forward strand.
TTAATAGAAAACCCAGGTCTTCATCTCCTTGTGGAAGAGAAGAGAGGAGGAGGATTTGGTGTTGAGTAGGAGGCTGTTCCATTCTTCAGAAAGGAAGAAAACACCTGTCCTCCTGAACTGGTACTGTGTATGTGTGGGATGCATGGAAGTAGGTGTCCTGCGGAGTGGAGGTATCTGAGTGGTTGGTGGAAGGAGATGTGACTGTTCAGGTAGCTGAGGCCTAAGTTGTGTAGTACCTTGAATGTGTGTGTAAGGAGTTTGAAATGAGTGTATTTATATATCAGGAGCCAGTGGAGCACCCTTAGGTGTAGTGTGATGGGAGTTCTGTGTGGGAGGTTTAGGATAAGTCTTGCTGCCAAGTTTTGAATGGCTTCTAGTCTTCTAGTGAGTTGTTTGTGATCCCGGCATAGAAGATGTTCTCATAGTCCAGCTTTCTGTGTGACAGTTTTTCTAGTGTTGCGTGGTAGCCATTTGAAGATCTTCCCCAGCATCTTCAGGGTCTGGAAGCAGGATGTAGTGACTGTGCTGATTTTTGAGCTCAGGTTGTTAGCTGTTGACGATTATCCTTAGTTCCCTGGCATGGGTGCTGTGTGTGTGGGTCTGAATTCAGCTGGCCAGCAGTTGGTGACCTCAAGGGGAGATGTTTTTGCCAAAGATCACTACTTCTGTCTTGTCAATGTTAAGCGTGAGACAGTTGGCTTTCATCCAGTTAGCGACTATGGTCATGTGAATGTATTTCTTGTGTAGAGATTCTTGTCTGAGAAGGAGAGTATGAGTTGTGTGTCTTCGGCATAGGAAAGGATGTTGATTTTGCGTGTGCAGATGACGTTGGTGAGAGGGACCTAGCATGCTTTGAAGAAGGTGGGGCTGGGCGATGAACCTTGAGGCACTCCACAGGTGAATTTGTGGGCTTCCAAGGAGAAAGGTGCTAGGTTGACAGCATGTGTTCTATCTGTTAGGAACAGATCCAGCGGAGAGCAGCTCTCTGGATGCAAATCTCACGTAGGCACCTAATGAGGATGGGGTGTGAGACTGTGTCAATTACTGCAGAAAGCTCCACTATGTATCTCCTCTGTCAAGTATCATGCGAATGTTGTCTGTCGTGGTGAAGACTGCTGTTTCTGTTCAGTGACTGGTCCTGAATCTGGACTCTGTACTGTCCTTTTCTCTGGCTACCCTTTATAAAACTCAAAAGCATATTGTGACTAAATATATAATTCATAGATTGAAAGATCTCTACTTACCTTCAGTGGGCGCCATTGCAGCTTAATGGGATATTAGTATGTCCCTGTTTACAGTTGAAACAGGCCAATGGACAGAATGGGCCTGGTGCACCCCTACGGCGTGAGTCTCAGTGCGAGCTAAGAAATTCCCCCCTGTCCCTGCCATCTGGTAGCAGGGGGTATTTCCTTCTTTGTACTAAGACCCATGCACCCTTGATATACTACTGAGAAGCCTGGTTCCCAACACAGCTAATTGTTACATGTGTACTCTTATGATCTAGGTATTGTTATTTCTCTACTACAGTTGCTACTCAGAATAAACTTTCTGAAAAAATTCATGACACTGTAAAGGAAGCCAAACATTCTCTTTGACAATGTGAAACGAAATGGAGACAAACCTACTCCATGGAGTCTAGAGTAGAACACAACCAGGAGCGAAATCTGTGCAATAGAACTCTAGACAAGGCTAATTGTTGGAGTTACTACTCACTGGTTATGAATTAAACCACACACACAAACAATCTTTAAAATATTTTGTGACCTTCAGCAGCCCTTTCTCCAAATTCAAGCCATTCCTCCTTCAGGAATTGTGAAATACCCTAGCCTTCTACATTGCTGTTATGAGCCAAGATTGTCATGCACATGTATCTGATCTATCTGGCAGGAAGAATGTTTCCTTGTAGGTAGCAGCGACTCCTCTAAATTAAAATATTTTAGCAAAAAGCGTATTACATCAATTTCTGGATCCTTTCAACCCCTGACAAATGACCGACTACTGAAAGCAGTGGTTGAAACCCAGTCCTCGGGTTAGCTACTCAGTCCTAGTCTGTCACACATTTTCAAGCAGATGCAGGCAGAACCGATGAAGACACCCTCTTCTTTGAGCTTTTACCCTGCCCTTGGTGGCATGGCTGTGTGAGGGGGTGAACCTAGATCAGCAACTGCTGTGGTCTGAGTAATCATTGTATCATGGCCTCACTTTCCCTTCAACTACGGAAATCAGGCAGCGGCTGCTCCTCGGTTAAGGCAGAGGGGAATCACCCCACTGCTTTTGAGCAGTGCAAAAATAAAAATATAATGATAATAACAAAGGTTATTATCCTTTTATTTTTCCTCGCTTACTTCCTGCTGCTGAGCTGAGAGGGGGGGGCTGTCCATTCTGACACGTGGCAACACAGCTGCAGGGAGGAGGAGGAGTGGTGGCACTGCTTCAAGTGCGCACGATGGTTTGGCCAGCCGTTTAATTTAAGGCTGGCTAAACCGTAATGTGCACTTAATCTCTCCACTTGAGCTGTGCTTTACTGCCGAGTGGAGAACAAGCATAGGGTCGTAGTCCCTAAGTGAGCTCCTAACTATGGCTCTCACACCAATCACGGTGCTGCTCTCATGCTGGGTAATACCAGCATGAGAGCAGTGTCTGGATTGGCGTAGGGAGATCTGTGCCGGGAGTCAAGTAGCAGAGGCCTGAAGAGCACTGACGCTGCATTATTTATTTAATTATTTTCCCCCGAGCTGCCCTTCCCTGCGCTGCCCACTCCGCGCTGCTTCACCACTTTAATACCTCTGCAGTCGCCACTGTACCCAGGAATGATACTGTTGTGTGCTGTGCCCTGGTAAGTGAAAGATTTTCAGTGTAAAACATGACTGAAACTATTTACAGCTATTCCAAGCATAAGGGATGGAAAATGAGGAGCCTTCCAGAAGATTGACATATATGCATGTTTCATGTTTCATGTCGCCTGTACCCTGAGGCAAATGTGATGTTTTTTTAATTGAGAAAATGACTTATTTACCCTAATATTTTTTGTTACTTGAGATCTCAATTTCTATCACATAGTTTGCATGAGACACCTTCCCAGCTTCGCAGCTCAACTTGACATCACATGGCGGGGGAGTGATGAGACCACCCAAACATTCCACTCATGTCAATCACACTAACATTCTACACGGAACACTCACACTGGCTGAGCAGCTAGTTGGAAGATGAAAGGGAACATAAAAACATAACCTGAGGATACTACACCGTGCCCCAGCTCCATTTGCCCTGCCCCTACCACCTTATGCCCCACTATCAAAGCTGTTAAATGTGACGCTATGCTTGAATCCAACACAGAAAAAAACTGACACCACATCTTACCACTCACATTTTTCTGCCCAACTCCCTTTCACCACCACGCAGTGATTGTTTCAGGCAATACATATTTCTACATTTTTACTTAAAAGGATTACTTTGCATTTATGTGTGTATTTATCTGTATCTATATATACACATATGTAGGTATATAAGCACACAGACATTTAAGCATTTTAAGCAAACATATATATTTATATACTCATACACAGATACACATGTGCAAGTATGTACACACTCTTCACAGTTGCCCATTGCAGATGACCCCACCCGTTTTACCAGTGGTTCATTGTTTGCCCCCCTCTTCCCGAACACAAGCACACCTTAAAACACTTCTAGAGACACTGCTGTAGCAGTAGGGTGAGTAGGCCTGACAAAAGGGGGTAGCAAACGGAGACGGCGCTCGCAGCCCAGACCCCGCCAGACGGCAGGGCACAAAAAGAGACTAACAAGGGAGCGAGTTGGGGCCTAACTCTGTGGAGAGGCTACCCCCACACGCAAAGGGGCGTGGAAACCAACAGAACAATTTTGACCCCAAAAGCGGCAAGAAAGGAGATACGCCTATAAAAGAGCGGAATAACGAACTGTCACGGTGATTAACGATTGCATGATATGCAAAGGAGGTATGACAAGCAAATGATTTATGACCAACGAATGATGGATGACAAATGATTCACCACAAAGTAACGCAAATGATTTATGACGCCCAATTTATGGCTGTTCATGACACAAATAATTTATGGTACACAAATGATTTATGACACATGATGTACAATTCTATGATATGCAAATGAGTTATGACAAACAAATGATTTATGACCGGCGAAGGATTTATGACAAGTGACAGTAATGATTTAAGACGCCAATTTAGGGCTGTCATGACGCAAATGATTTATGATAAGCGAATGATGTATGACACATGATTTATGATAAGCCATGATAATGATTTATGACCCTGGCCACAAAAAGTATGCCCAGTGGATGGCAAAATGAGTATGCATATAATGATAATGGTACTAAAACTGCGACCAACAACGACCACAACAAACTACAACTCGTGTTGGCTGTCTTTTGGTAATACGTCTGTAAGAAAGTTGGCAGGCCATCCTGGAGTGGGCACAGTGCGGGTGTTATAGAGATGATTAGTTGCACGAAGGCAGTGCCCAATTAAAAAACAAAATATCTTTCTGGGGGTGAACACTTACTGAGCTCATTCAATATTTATGTTGACTGGCCCTGCTTTTTAAAGATAAAATACGAAGCATGTAAAGCCATAACCCTCCCTTGTTAAATGTGTCCCCTGCAAAACACACAGGGAGCGTCCGTTCGCTATTTTTTTCCACAAAGCTTACTTTATTTCCTGCAACACTGAGGGGCATATTTTCAAGGAGCCATCGCCAAGTTAACGGCACTTTATCACAGCCAAAGTTGCGATAAATTTATCGCCCCATTCACAAGCTGGTGTTAACAGCCCATAACACCAGTTCACCCGCGATAGCAGCCCCAAAAAACATCGCCACAGATGACCCCTGAAACTATCGCTAATGAGATGCAGAGTAGGCGTTCCCTTGCAAAAAGCCGCAAAAACACCACTCTGCAACATTCTCAACGACCAGACATATCGGCGATAAGACCACAAAACAGGCGATAAGGCGCGTTAGCAGAAGGAAATTAACACCTGCTCTGACCTGGTGCAAAGTCGGACCACAGCCTGCAACACAAATTGGAGCCCAGCCCAGAGCCACACCTGAAGGGCAACAGATGCCATGGAGCCACTGATCATGCAGCTCGGAGCCCCAACAGGGCCACAACACCCACCGCCAACACCCCCAGGACCCCCCCCCGGCCCAAGACATGCCACATCAACTACACGGAATCATGTACCAAATAATCCACCTGATGTCGCACAATCGCATTTGGTGACATGCATGTGTTGTCACAAAAATGAGCATCACACATTCACCTTCGATGTAACAAATGAAAATGTATTCAAAGAAACACAGAACAGAAATGAAGACACATGGCGGCTCCCCTCGGGACAATCAGTAGGTCGCAGCCTGCAAGACAAAAATCATGATGAGAAGGTGTGTCTTGCGCACATCAGAGGACAGAGAGAGAGCGAAGGAGAGAGAGAGAGAAAGAGAGGGAGCGAGAGAAAGACGGACAGAGAGGGGGAGTGAGAGGAAGATGGACAGAGAGGGGGAGCGAGAGAAAGACAGACAGAGAGGGGGAGCGAGTGAAAGACGGACAGAGAGGGGGAGCGAGAGAAAGACGGACAGAGAGGGGGAGCGAGAGAAAGACGGACAGAGAGGGGGAGCGAGACACAGATAACAGAAGAGATGGACAGGGAGAGAGACTGCCGACAATGCGCACCCAGGCCACACTGCTCACCTGCTGCCACCGGTGTGTCTCCAACCACGTGCCGGCATGTAGTGCAGTTCACCAGGTCACACATCTGAAACAGATCCGTCATCTGAAACAGAGTCCAGATACATGAATGGCAAAGTACATACAATTGCACAAGACATCATCGCCTGTCCGCCCCTGTGCACCCAGGCAGATGTACCCCAGCCCCTCCCGCCGCCCAGCGGTGCATGCCCGCCCCTGCGCACCCAGGCCTCACTGCTCACCTTCCGCCCTTGGCATGTAGCAATGAGGGCCCACCACGTGCCGCAGCAAGCCACATGCCCAGGGCCCGCGGACATGGCACCCTCCACATCATGCAGCCCCGCTCCGCAGGCCACCAGGTCTCACATATGATTCTGGGTCTTGATTTCGCCATGGCAGAGGACATACCAGTGCACCCGGCATCATTGCAGGCTGCACAACCGCTCAGCCCTTGAGGTGCCACTAACTCTGTGATCTGGGATGCGACGCCACGTGGTGGTAGGCCCGTGCTGCCCGCTGGCTCTGGCCTACACTGCGGTCCAGCAGGGCACACAAATCCTGAGCAGTCCGGACGGCCGGACGGGGCATCATCGCAGGCTGCACACCCGCTCAGCACTTAAGGTGCCCCTACCTCAGTGCACCCAAAGCCACCGTTCCGTGGCGGTGTGCCTGTGCCGGCCGCAATGTATCCGGTGCCACCAAGTCTGTGTCCCAAAGTCATGGACCCTGTATGATTGGGTATCGTGTTGCGGACGCCATCATGTCACCTCAGGTCCTGGGGAATGTGATGTTGCAGGGCCCGAGGCCCTCATGCCTACATTAACACCACACAGATGCACCCAGATAGAGAGTGGAAATGGCGTCGAGCACGTGCGCCCGGCCCTTTTTATTGGCAGGGTCACATGTCCTGTGATGCGTGTGCTGGATGGGTGTGGTGTGGGTGTAAACCAGCCGTGAGGGAGTGGCTGTGGCATGCGGACAACTAGACCTGTGAGCAGCAGATCACTACAGGAAAGACATGGGACATGTAGCGTTGCCGTCCCCCTGTGAGCGTAAGCGAAGTGGGCTGGCCTGGCGTATGCCAGTCCAGCGTAAGGGTTTGTAAATGACCCCGGGGCCCTGGGCGTGGTTCCGTACTGGGCTGGACAAGGAAGTAACTCATGCGTGTGTCCCTGTTGTTGTGTCAGCGCCACCCGGACCGCATTGGGCAATGTGTCACCCTGTGACCCCTGTTCTACGACATGAGCCACATGGACGTAAGAGGAGTCCAGTGAGCCTACATTCATCCATACTTCCACACTTGAAAGACCATAGACATGACACATCTGTGTGAATATGAATGTTTAATGCACATTCAGTGGAGTGTTGCATCTGGAGCAGTACAGGGCCATGCAAACCCCACATGACGATGTTGTCCCATGGAGGGCCAGCCAGGGTCCTTCAGGGAATGACAAGTCCAAAGGAAGAGGAAGAGTTCAGTCCGCAGTCTGATTGCTGAGTCAATGGCGATCAAACAGCATATGGCAGCCCATGTCGAGGTCCAAGGTGAGTGTCGCAGAGTGCATCGGGGGACAGTGGAAGGTGATGATGCAGAGGGCAGTACCAAGCTGAAGCCGGACCTATGGATGAGATGCATGCTGCTGCGTCCTTCTTACCACGAGGGCAGAATCATCCGCATCTTCGTTCTCTGCTGTTTCATGTGCCTCACGTGTGGGTGGTGGTGTTCTGTCTCCAGCACTGTGTGGCAGTGACACATCAGTGGCCGGAGGTGGAAGGTCTGCCGCACTGTGTGGCACTGACACTTCAGGGGGCGGAGATGTGGATGGAGTGGTGGCAGCAGCATGCATCCACACCAGGCCTTGTGGCAGCAATTCCATGAGGATGGTCCTGAGGTCATTGAGGAACCCAGCTACCTCTCGCTGGTGTGCAGCCGTGGCAGCCGCTCGTTCCACATTCGCCCGCTCCATGGTCTCCATTAACCTCTGCATGTTTCCCAACTCCCGTGTGACATCGCTAGAGCCACTCTGACTCGACAGTTGTACTATTCTCTGAGTCAGGGCTCCAGCGATGTCAGCCATGGTCCGTTGGAGAGCATGGAGCAGACTGTGGGTGTCCGTTAGGGACCGTGAGTGGTCCCTGATGGGACTTAGACACCCAGGTATGGCATCTAGTTTGTCTGCCATTTGGTCGAAGCCCACCCGCACCTGTTCAGCCAGATTCTCCTGGCACCCCAAAACACGGCGTTGGAAGGCCATGTTTTCTTCGTGGGGGTCCTGGGAGGCAGCAGTGGTGGTGGGTGCTGCCTGCTGTGTGGTCTGTGCAGGGAGTGGGGTCTCCGCGTAGCAGCTGGGCTGCCCAGCTCCTGGAAGTGGGCTGCGTAGGCTGTCCACGAGCAGTTGGAGGGTGTCAGAGTCGAAGCTGTGGTGGTCCTCTTCGTCTCCAGAGAAGAGAGGGTCGGGCCGCTCTGCAGGAGGTGTTGATTCTCCCTCTGCAATGTGAAGGGGAGATGCAGTTTAACAATGTGTCGTCCACATGTATGTTGTCGCATTGTATATCTTTTCATACAGACAGCATGACTGGGTACATTGTGGCTGTTTGGGAGGAGCTGCCTCTTTGATGGGGAACAGTGGACATTTCGACAACAGACGTGTGTGTGTTTGTACTTGTACATTATCAACTCACATTTCCCTGCAATGCCAAATGTGATTGGCCAGTGTCTGCACCCAACCGGCACCAGTTGTGTCCTGTGTTCTGTTGTAGGTGTTTTGCGGATTGTGTCACATCGTTGTCAATGTAGATGTGCTCTGCATGTGATGTGTGTGCTGCATTTTGGGGGAGTCGCCCCTGCAGCTCAGATTTTGCTGCCCCTTATCCCTTTCATAAGGTGTGCCTTTGACTTCTGTGCTTGTACAGTGCTGACATGTTTCATACTTGGGTACATTGGTCTCTTGGTGGGAGTTGGTGGTCTGGGGCATGGTTTGTCTGCAGATGTGCTCAACTTAATTGTGCATGTGTGCCATTGTGCCCATCTCCCCCATCCCCCCAGGCACTGGTCATTACTCACCCTGTTGCTGTTGTGTTGGGTCCTGTTGAGCAGTGTCCGGTCCCCCAACTCCTGCCACCGTCTCCCCACTGATGACTGTGGACACCATTTCCTCCATGTCGTCCAGCTCCTCCTGTGGCGCTGGGCTCCCACCTCCAGTCTGCATTGCTGCCTTCAGGTTGTTGGCGAGTTTCAGCTTGGTTTTGCGCTTAACATCATTCCAGCGCCTCTTGATCTTGACCTCTTCAGCACTCCGACTGCATTCACCTTGTCCACGATGGACTGCCATAGTCCATTTTGTGTTGCCAATGACACAGTGGAGGTGACGAACAGTTGTTGATGGTGTTCTATCACCTCCGTTATCAGGATCCTGTTTTCCTGCAGACTGAACCGCTTCTTCCTACTCTTCTTGTCCTTGCCCTTCCCTGACCCCGAAGTCCCAGGATGGTCCTCCGGGGGTATTTTGGGGTTCTGGTTCTCCTCCGTACTTGCTCTGGCAACGTCCATTGTGCTTCGCTGTTGTTTGGCATTTGTTTGTCTGGTTTTTTTCTACTTTTATGGGGATTGTTCCCGCCTGACGCGTGTGAATTGCAGGCCTGTAGCTGGGTTTCGCTGATTTTCGTATCGCGATTGGCCTCATCGCAGCTTTTTTTGCGTTCGTGTTTCGCATTTTTGCGGCATGGCGTTGATTTTAACGCGGTCAGGTGACGCGTTATCTGGAGACTATTGCATGGTACCGCCGTGTTGTGAATACTTGGTTAACACGGCGTCAATTTCCCGCGATAGACTGCTATGTTGAAGGTTGCGTTAAGCTACTTTTGCGATGGTTATCACACGTTCTTGAGAATATGCCCCTGAATGTCTCTATAAAGAAACCACCATACTAAAACTAAGTGTAATTAAATAGCATTGGTTTTGGTTGCGTTGCCCTAAAGGCTGCAGTATTATGAGCCAAAACACGTATATATATAATTTACAATTTTACAATTTAAAGTTGTATTTAAAACCGTTCCTGTAATACATAAGTGCAAGTGGGCACTAACGCTTATAAATCTGACTTCCATGGCAGCGTGAGTATAAATAGTTGTGATCCCAAATTTACAAGAGCCAAAATTTGGTTAAGCTTATGGTGTGTTCACCCACCCTCTGGTTTGCGGCCCCTCTGCACACTTAATAACAGCAAATCACTCTCATTTCACCTCAACTAAAAGCTAACTGCCTCACAACAGTTATGTTTGAGAATTGGCAGCGTTCCAGAGTGAAAAGAATTACTTCTGCTCGCAGCATGATAAATGCATTAGCAGAGACAATGTCCTCCCAAAGCTACTCTATGGAAAGTATTTGACGGAGGCCAAATGCGAACATGTTCATTCAAAGGCTTTGGCTGGCCTACTGAGTTAGCTGAGTTCACAATTGCTATCGAGGGTATTGTAAAAAGTGTGCCGTTGGTAAAAACCATCACATCTCTGACATTCCACCATATGCAGGGCTATTGCAATTTTTAAGCCAAGGGCACTTCAAAATGGGTTGTCCTAAAGCGACGCTTACTCAAAATGGCTCACTTTGGTGGTTTGAGATGACTTGTGAGTGAAATGGACTCGTATCACTCAAACAAACTCATTCATTGGATTTGGGAGTGTGGAAGGGAAAATGGAGGAGGATACGAGGTTCACTATAGGACATAATTACAGATATTACTCTAGAACAGTGGTACCCAAATGATTTTCACCTTTCAGAATAACAAACCTTGGCGACCTACCTACCTTTAATGGACATGAGGAGGGGTGATTTTTGAATGTAACTAATGCATCATGTGGTAGTGTATTGCCATTTACAGACAGCACATTTCCCATTGAATTGGCCACTCACTTTGTGCAGATGAAAAGTTTTACGGATCAAACTTTATAGTGCATACATGATAATGATAATGTGGGGACATGTGGTTTCTGTGAAAATATATAATTTGTACATCACCATTTAAAGTGATGTTTTGATTCTATTAAAATCTCTGTTTTCAGCACGCTTCAGAATTACAATAAAATGTTCATCTTCATTTTTCTTTCCTAACTGCTGAATATATACAGTTCATTTACAGGTATGTACATTTTGTTGTGTGTTGAATAAACAAAAAAAATCCTGAGATTGCCACATAAGTCACTTTAATAACTCCTTTCACTTTGCAGTCAGAGAAAGAAAAGTAAACAATCCCATGATAAAAGAAAAAGAAGCACCTTGTCAGAAGACATAGCCTGACATTTGACCTCTGTCATTGAAGCATACAAATGTGCTAAGATAAACACAGAATTTAGGGCCAGATGTCTGACCATTTAATTTTGCATGTCTCTAATTAGCAACTTGCAAAATGTGATGTTCTAATGTGTCTCAGACACAATTAGCGATGCCTAATGGGGTCGTAAATGACCTATCTCATCAATATTCATGAGGTAGGTCACAATTTCCGACCAATTGGAATCGCCTGTAATCACAGGGTTGGTAGCCTGCTGGGGTCAGCAAACCACCATGTCTGTGAATGTTTTTAAAAAAAGGCAATTTTTGAGGGAGAAATGCAGCCCTTTTTCCTTAAAGGAAAACAGGATGCATTTAAAACAGAAATATGAAAAGTTTCCTTTTCATTCTGTGTGATCACTGCCTGCTCTTAAAAAATGTTGGAGTCCACATTCACAAAGATGAAGGGGTTCCTTGAACCCCTTCCGGTTTGCGAATAGGTTACCACCTCCTTCACGGAGTTGGTAAAATATGAATGTTTTGCAACCCCATTCCGGTCGCAAAACATTCATACGTGCCCCTGTGGCTCGCTATTAGGAAGTGACACCTTTGAAACTCCCCTTCCTAATACCAACTCTCAAACCCTATTTTGCAACTTGGTAAAAGGTTTCTAATTCGCAAAATGGGATTAGTACATTGCAAAAGGCTCTGTAGCCGTCGCAAACGGCCTAATTCTCCTTTTGTAACCTCTAAAAGCGGTCGTACATCTGGCCCATGAAGGCATCTTTATTTCTTACTCTAACTTTCCCGACCGACCGGAACCAAAAATCGGCTCATGACTGGCTCTTAGTTTGGGACACACTGCTCTTGAAGGAGTGTGTTGCAAACTAAAAAAAATGTTTGCGTTGTTGCATTTTGTGTGGGTTTTGTTTTGGAGATGTTAAGAATTTTGTGCTCAATGCCCAGTGTAAAAAAGCATGAGCAGGCTCACCTCAAGATGGAGTTCTTTTAGCAAGAGTTGTGATGTAGAATTTTGGTTGAAGTATATGAGGGTCCCTATCAAGGTGACTTTGATTGAAAAACACACTGTCTGGTACCCAGATACTTAAAAGGAAAGAGTTTGCAAAAACACACTGTCCTGTACCCTGATACTTAAGAGGAAAAGGGATCAAAAAGAAAATGATGAGTGAATTAAACCTATTTCGTAGTGAACACTTATATAATTTATTGAGGGCACACTATGGTAGATTAAGGCAGCAGTGGAATTATTCAATCCTTGGTAATAGTCAACATGTTTCAGCCATGTGTCAAAGATCCATAAGGGGTCAAAAGGCTTTCTTCGGGACCTTGACCCATATTGAATAGTCTCCCAAGACATACAGTTTGGGCTACAGACAGGAAAATATGTATGTCCAGAGGAAGTTGAAGCGGACATGTGGAAAAAAAGGAATATAATATCAAATTAGACAACACTGAGACAGAAAGTCTATGGTGGATTTGTTTGAATAGGTAATATGAAGAATCCTATCAATGGTGTATCCTAAAATGACAGGAAAAAAAACACAACAAAACACATAACAGCTTTATTGAAAACATGGACCTTTCCATTTAGGGTATTAATATTGCTTGTACATTGGAACACAAGCAATATTCTGAAACAGTAAAAACCATTACACCATCCCGTACACTTGTGAGCACATCTAAATAGGAAAGCGAGTACATTATATGACCCCTTGAATGTCAATGCAATATTAGCAATCATTTTATAAATCAGGGGAAAGGTTGAAATGATTCTTGATGAGTTGTCGTCACAATCACAGTGTTTAGTGACTTATAGGTTTGAAAGTAGTATCATTCACAAACTAAAAATTGGGGTTAGTTGTCGCTCAGTCCAAAGTCAATTATGATTTAACACAAAATGAAATACACGGTGTGTGTGATAGCCTTCCATAAGGACTAATAAGTTGTATTCTTGAATTCATCTTTCGGGAAGGTGGACATTTTAATAGAAGGAAGTGATAATGACCAATACCTTGTAATTCAAGAATGAATGTTACGTACAAAGAACATGAATATGAGGAGCGTGTAGCATAAGGATTGCCATGAAATGTCAAAGTTCATGCCTCATAACTTTGTCTGTAAAATAATATCCATCTCTGTTCTTTGGAATCAGCATTTGGGTGGCCTTTCTTTGAGGCATTGTGGGATGCACCTTTTCTATGATTGACCATTTTAATTGGTCCTCTTTGTGACCCAGTTAAAGATAGTGGGCAGTTAGTCTGGTAGAACATCTTTTGCAACTGAAAAAACTGGTCAAAACCATATGCCACAATTCACAAGGACAAGGTAAATAACATTTTGACTACTGTATCTGGTGTGATGTTATGATGCACATATGCTCTTGTCAAGGGACACACACTGCAGTTACAAAAATGGTGATTACTTGTAATACGAGGGAGACCCCAAAGAGTCAGTTTTCCAACATGATCTGTTGTGCATTTAGGTCTTGCATGCATTAATATGTATTTTAAGTTACTGTCATGTTTGAATGCAAATACAGTTTGTTTTGTAATTCCTACTATCATTGTTGCCTATTGCCAATGTTTTCTGATGGATTTCTGCAGGTCTTTCGACATTGTCTGGGAAGGTGCTTGCTCAGTAAATATGTAATGAAAATATTTTGGCATAGGTTCCAACAAGTACTCTGTGTGATTGTTATGGGAACCTTTTCTAGCACTCTTTATGACATTTGAGGAATAGTTTTTGTTTCAGAGTTTGTCAGACAGGATAATTGCTTGTTGGTCAAATCTATCCAGGGAGGGACACCATATTATTCATAAAAATGCGCCAAAAAGTAAGTTCTGTCTCTTTGAATGGGGGTGTTGGCAGTCATACTAGAGCAAAGAATTCTGGCCAGTGAGTATGGTATTGACTTACGTAGTTAAGGAATCATCCTGTTGAATGATTAAGAGATAGAGGAAAGGGAGGCTGGACTCTTATTAGGTAATGGGGCATGAAAGAGTGAAAATAAAGTAGGAAATAAAAGAGGTTCATGCAAGGCAGCAGAGGCATTTGTGGAGACAATTAATTGCAATAACATCAACTTACACTTACAGCACACATCAGTGAAAGGGAAGTCAACTTCCTAGATTTGAAGGTACATAGAAGCAGTAAGGCTTGAGACCATGTAATATTGTAGAGAGACAGCGGGTAATTCCACGCTTCATGCGAGCAGTTTCCATCCAAAGCATCTCAAGGCCAGCATCCCTTTTGGGGAAATGCTGAGAATAAAAAGGTTTTGAAGCACTCCAAGTGAGTTGATAAGATGTCATGAGGAAGCAATACAGAGATTCATTGAGAGAGGTTACAACAGGGACAGTTTGGTGAAAACGGTAAAGAAAGTGGATTAAAAAAGTAGGGAATCCATACTTTTTGACAATAAGGAAAAGGATAAGGCCAAAAAGACCATAAGGCTGATCACCAAATATAACAGTCACGAGAAAGAGGTCAGGACTATTATAAAGAGACACTAGCATTTAGTGAAAGAAGATCCCATCCTTGGGCCCCTATTGTATAGATCTCAATCCATTACTTACAGGGGGGCTTTCTAGATGAGGGATGCGCGGGTCAAGAGTAGTCTTGAGGTGGTTGAACAGACTAACTGGCTACAGAAAAGAAGAGGCTTCAGTAAATGCAGCAAGCCTAAGGCTTGCAGCATAAGTATCAATACAATGGAATGTTAGTCACCACTCAGTGATACTTTGAGTGAAATTGAGGGGCCCTACAATTGCAAAACTGAGTATGCCATTTAGTTGTGTATGTGGACTAAGATATATAGGCAGCACTGTGCTGCAGGTCCATATGCGAATTCTGCAACACATGAGGACAGTAAATTAAAAAAAAAGCAACATACCGAGTAGTACGCCATATATTAGAATGTCACAGCAATGACATTCAATGCCTCAGATATTTTGTCATAGACGCTGTACCGTAAAATTTGAGAAAAGGCAATCAGGAGTGATTGCTAAGGCAAAAGGAAGCATTGTACATTGTCAAACTTGATACCAAAGCACCAAATGGGTTAAATTTAGGGGAGGAATTATACACTTTTTTATAATATGATTTGCGGGTGAGAATAAGTGACAGATGTCATGGAGAGATATATAGATTGAGAGACCGGGAGAACATACAGAAATTTTCTTCATATTACTGACTAGGTATACTGGACACATATTGCAATAAGGTTAGCGATGGAGGTAATCATGGCCAATAGATCAGATTGCAGAAGTCGGTGTACTCAGAGGGTTTTGTAGAATTTTTCCACTTGGGCTCAATTGTGTCAGCAAACCAACTGAGTTAAAAATTGAAAATTAAATTATTTTTTTTAAATGAAACATGTTTTCACACAATGCAGATTGGTGGCAGTGTCGAATAATGTATAGCATCTCTGAGGAGTAAATGGAAATTGAATGGTAGCAATGGCAAATGCTGCAAAATGTATTTTACAAAAGCTGAGAAATAAGATGTGGATTATTATTTGCACTTGTGATTGTTCATGGTAATTCAAGAATAACGATAATAATGAATTGCAATATAAATGTGAATTAACATTTAAATTTTGTATTTTAACCATGTGGGGGCACATGCATCAACACTCCGTCAAGCGATTCCTTATTTGCGAAAAATAAGGATTCGCAATTAAGAAATCGCTATTCGCGATGCATGTACAGATCCGTTAAAATATAGCGATTCGCTACAAATCGCTAAAAAACACAAAATACACGACTGCGATTCGGAAAAATAGAAATTAGCTAATACCGAATTCGGTATTAGCGGAATCGGTAATATCGAATTCGGTAATAGCTAATTCGCTAAAAACGGGTCGCACGAGGAGCAGGCTGATGACATCACAACCAGGAAGTCATCCAGCCCATGCTTCATTCAGTGCCCTGAAGAGCTCAGAGGAGGAGGCAGAGGACTGAAGCTGAGCTGAGAGACTCCACCCTCACAAGCCAGCTACACTACACCTAGCCAGGATGGACAACAATGCAGAAAAGTCAACTGACACGCCCAGGAAGAGGAAGAGAAAGTTCTCAGAGAGGGAACTGGAACACCGGATAGAGGGGGTGAGCAGCAGCCACGACAAACTGTTTGGCAAGTTGTCCCTGAAGGTGCCAGAAGCTGTGAAGCGCAAAATATGGCTGCGAAGGTAAATGCGACGCTGGGTGGTAGGAAATTTGTGTCAGCCCCGTGATGCCACAACTTTCCCACACAAAAATGTGTGAAAAAAGTTATTTATTCAGCAAAATTTCAGGTTTGCAGTGGATTCTGGGTAAGAAAACGTTGGGGGATCCACGCAAGCCATACCTCCCTCGAATCCCCCGGGTGTCTAGTTTTCAGAAATGTGTGGGTTTGGTAGGTTTCCCTAGGTGGCCGCTGAGCCCTGGGCCAAAAAGTCATGGGACCCCCCTTGCAAAACCAGGTTGTTTTGTGATAGGCAATTTTGATTTCGCCTCAATACGTTTTGGGCCCTTGCCTGTCGCGGGTACTTGGGCCTCCCACACGAGTGAGGCACCATTTTTATCGGGAGACCTGGGGGGATGCTTGGTGGTAGGAAATTTGTGTCAGCCCCGTGATGCCACAACTTTCCCACACAAAAATGTGTGAAAAAAGTGATTTATTCAGCTAAATTTCAGGTTTGCAGGGGATTCTGGGTAAGAAAACGTTGGGGGATCCACGCAAGCCATACCTCACTCGAATACCCCGGGTGTCTAGTTTTCACAAATGTGTGGGTTTGGTAGGTTTCCCTAGGTGGCCGCTGAGCCCCGGGCCAAAAAGTCATGGGACCCCCCTTGCAAAACCAGGTTGTTTTGTGATAGGCAATTTTGATGTCACCTCAATACGTTTTGGGCCCTTGCCTGTCGCAGGTACTTGGGCCTCCCACACGAGTGAGGCTCCATTTTTATCGGGAGACCTGGGGGAACGCTGGGTGATAGGAAATTTGTGTCAGCCCCGTGATGCTACAACGTTCCCACACAAAAATGTGTAAAAAAAGTGATTTTTTCAGCTAAATTTCAGGTTTGCAGGGGATTCTGGGTAAGAAAACGTTGGGGGATCCCACTAAGCCATACCTCCCTGGAATCCCCCGGGAGTCTAGTTTTCAGACATGTGTGGGTTTAGTAGGTTTCCCTAGGTGGCCGCCGAGCTCCGGGCCAAAAAGTCATGGGACTCCCTTGCAAAACCAGGTTGTTTTGTGATAGGCAATTTTGATGTCGCCTCAATACGTTTTGGGCCCTTGCCTGTCGCGGGTACTTGGGCCTCCCACACGAGTGAGGCACCATTTTTATCGGGAGACCTGGGGAAATGCTTGGTGGTAGGAAATTTGTGTCAGCCCCGTGATGCCACAACTTTCCCACACAAAAATGTGTGAAAAAAGTGATTTTTTCAGCTAAATTTCAGGTTTGCAGGGGATTCTGGGTAAGAAAACATTGGGGGATCCACGCAAGCCATACCTCCCTCGAATCCCCCGCGTGTCTAGTTTTCAGAAATGTGTGGGTTTGGTAGGTTTCCCTAGGTGGCCGCCGAGCCCCGGGCCAAAAAGTCATGGGACCCCCCTTGCAAAACCAGGTTGTTTTGTGATAGGCAATTTTGATGTCACCTCAATATGTTTTGGGCCCTTGCCTGTCGCGGGTACTTGGGCCTCCCACACGAGTAAGGCACAGTTTTTATCGGGAGACCTGGGGGAACGCTGGGTGGTAGGAAATTTGTGTCAGCCACGTGATGCTACAACTTCCCACACAAAAATGTGTAAAAAAAGTGATTTTTTCAGCTAAATTTCAGGTTTGCAGGGGATTCTGGGTAAGAAAACGTTGGGGGATCCCACTAAGCCATACCTCCCTGGAATCCCCCTTGTGTCTAGTTTTCAGACATGTGTGGGTTTAGTAGGTTTCCCTAGGTGGCCGCCGAGCTCCGGGCCAAAAAGTCATGGGACTCCCTTGCAAAACCAGGTTGTTTTGTGATAGGCAATTTTGATGTCGCCTCAATACGTTTTGGGCCCTTGCCTGTCGCGGGTACTTGGGCCTCCCACACGAGTGAGGCACCATTTTTATCGGGAGACCTGGGGAAATGCTTGGTGGTAGGAAATTTGTGTCAACCCCGTGATGCCACAACTTTCCCACACAAAAATGTGTGAAAAAAGTGATTTTTTCAGCTAAATTTCAGGTTTGCAGGGGATTCTGGGTAAGAAAACGTTGGGGGATCCACGCAAGCCATACCTCCCTCAAATCCCCCGGTGTCTAGTTTTCAGAAATGTGTGGGTTTGGTAGGTTTCCCTATGTGGCCGCTGAGGCCCGGGCCAAAAAGTCATGGGACCCCCCTTGCAAAACCAGGTTGTTTTGTGATAGGAAATTTTGATGTCACCTCAATACGTTTTGGGCCCTTGCCTGTCGCAGGTACTTGGGCCTCCCACATGAGTGAGGCTCCATTTTTATCGGGAGACCTGGGAGAACGCTGGGTGATAGGAAATTTGTGTCAGCCCCGTGATGCTACAACGTTCCCACACAAAAATGTGTAAATAAAGTGATTTTTTTCAGCTAAATTTCAGGTTTGCAGGGGATTCTGGGTAAGAAAACGTTGGGGGATCCCACTAAGCCATACCTCCCTGGATTCCCCCGGGTGTCTAGTTTTCAGACATGTGTGGGTTTCAGTAAATTTCCCTAGGTGGCCGCCGAGCTCCGGGCCTAAAATTCATGGGACTCCCTTGCAAAACCAGGTTGTTTTGTGATAGGCAATTTTGATGTCGCCTCAATACGTTTTGGGCCCTTGCCTGTCGCGGGTACTTGGGCCTCCCACACGAGTGAGGCACCATTTTTATCGGGAGACCTGGGGGAATGCTTGGTGGTAGGAAATTTGTGTCAGCCCCGTGATGCCACTACTTTCCCACACAAAAATGTGTGAAAAAAGTGATTTTTTCAGCTAAATGTCAGGCTAGCAGGGGATTCTGGGTAAGAAAACATTGGGGGATCCACGCAAGCCATACCTCCCTCGAATCCCCCGGGTGTCTAGTTTTCAGAAATGTGTGGGTTTGGTAGGTTTCCCTAGGTGGCCGCCGAGCCCCGGGCCAAAAAGTCATGGGACCCCCCTTGCAAAACCAGGTTGTTTTGTGATAGGCAATTTTGATGTCACCTCAATACGTTTTGGGCCCTTGCCTGTCGCGGGTACTTGGGCCTCCCACACGAGTGAGGCACCATTTTTATCGGGAGACCTGGGGGAACGCTGGGTGGTAGGAAATTTGTGTCAGCCCCGTGATGCTACAACTTTCCCACACAAAAATGTGTAATAAAAGTGATTTTTTTCAGCTAAATTTCAGGTTTGCAGGGGATTCTGGGTAAGAAAACTTTGGGGGATCCCACTAAGCCATACCTCCCTGGAATCCCCCGGGTGTCTAGTTTTCAGACATGTGTGGGTTTAGTAGGCTTCCCTAGGTGGCCGCCGAGCTCCGGGCCAAAAAGTCATGGGACCCCCCTTGCAAAACCACGTTGTTTTGTGATAGGCAATTTTGATGTCGCCTCAATACGTTTTGGGCCCTTGCCTGTCGCGGGTACTTGGGCCTCCCACACGAGTGAGGCACCATTTTTATCGGGAGACCTGGGGGAATGCTTGGTGGTAGGAAATTTGTGTCAGCCCCGTGATGCCACAACTTTCCCACACAAAAATGTGTGAAAAAAGTGATTTTTTTCAGCTAAATTTCAGGTTTGCAGGGGATTCTGGGTATGAAAACGTTGAGGGATCCACGCAAGCCATACCTCCCTGGAATCCCCCGGGTGTCTAGTTTTCAGAAATGTGTGGGTTTGGTAGGTTTCCCTAGTTGGCCGCCGAGCCCCGGGCCAAAAAGTCTTGGGACCCCCCTTGCAAAACCAGGTTGGTTTGTGATAGGTAATTTTGATGTCGCCTCAATAGGTTTTGGGCCCTTGCCTGTCGCGGGTACTTGACCCACCCACGCAAGTAAGGTACCATTTTTCTTGAAAGACTTTGGGGAACGCGGGGTGCGTGGAATTTTGTGAATCCACGCAGATTCCAGAACTTTCCACCACAGAAATGTGCGGAAAATGTGTTTTTTTAAACAATTTTTTAGGTTTGCAAGGGATTCTGGGTAACAGATCCTGGTGAGAGCCAGTCAAGTCACCCCATCCTGGATTCCCCTGGCTGTCTAGTTTACAAAAATGTATAGGTTTGCTAGATTTCCCTAGGTGCCGGCAGAGCTAGGGTTCAAAAACTACAGCTAGGCACTTTGCAAAAAAAGTGTCATTTTTCACTGTGAAAATGTGGTGTGTCCACGTTGCGTTTTGAGCCGTTTCCTGTCGCGGGCACTAGGCCTACCCACACAAGTGAGGTACCATTTTTATCGGGAGACTTAGGGTAACACAGAATTGTAGAGCAACTGTTATTACCTATTGACTTTTGATGCATTTCTGCCCTCCAAATGAAAGACAATGTGTAAAAAAGAAGTCATTTTGAAAAATGACCTATAATTCTCATGCTAGTATGGGTACTCCCAATTTCGGAAATGTGCAAATATCTACTGTTTCTAAACTCTATATTTTGTTCCCATTTCAGAAATACATAGGTGTCTTTCATACCAATTTTTCCATGTATAAATGTTCCCAGAATAATTGCTATATACCCGGTACATAATAAAAAAACATTGCAAGACGCTGCTCAGTTATTGGCTCTGGGTTCGTCGGGTTCTTGGTGAACCTACAAGTCCTATATATCGCCACAACCAGAAAGGACCAGCGATGTAACCGTATATTGATTTCAAATAGCTGTCATAATTAGAAGAAGTTACAGGTGAAAACGTTGACACAAATGGCTGTATTTTTTTTAACTAATTTTCAATTTTTCCTATATTTAACTGTTTGTTTCTATAAAGAAAACTTGAAGGATCTACACAAATGACCCCTTGCTGATTTCAGAATTTTATCTACTTTTCAGAAATTTATAGCTTTCCAGGATCCATTATTGATTTCATACCCATTTCTACCATTACCTGGAAGGAGGTTGAAAGCACAAAAAATTGCAAAAATAGGCTATGTCCCAGAAAAATGCCAAAACTGTGTAAAAAATGTTGGTTTACTGACAAAAGTCTGCTCGTCCCTGAAAGCTGGGAAGATGGTGATTTCAGTACCACAATCCCTTTTTTGATGCCATTTGCAGGGAAAAAACCAGATGCCCTTTTTTCGCATTTTTCCCCAAAACCCCAAAATTTAGCTGTATTTTGGCTAATTTCTGGGTCCCCTCTAGGGGAATCCACAAACCCTGGGTACCTTTAGAATCCCCATGATATTGTAAAAAAAGGACGCAAATTTGGCGTGGATACCTTATGTGGTCAAAAGGTTACAGGGGCCTAAGTGCGAACTACCCCAAATATCCAAAAATAGCACAGGTGGGGGGGAAAGGCCTAGCAGCGAAGGGGTTAAAGCAACATAGTCATTTTTGCTCTTCGTGTGTATTTTTAATATTACTTGCCATTGCTCTTCATTTTATGATTAAGCAAGGGTAAAATATTCCTTGAAATGGTAAATTGTGAAACTCGCCTAATTTATTATTTACTCGTAAAATCCTCTCCATAGAGGAAATGGAGGATTTTGTGCCAGACCACAGAAATCCGTCTGTATTTGGGCTTTTTAACCTCGTTGAACTGCAAAATGCTGCATTTTACTGTTGTTTCCCCAATCAGATTATTGGTCTCTTATGCAACCTCAAAAATAAAGCCTCCTTGGCAATGGCAGCTCGTCAGTCCATCCTGGTACTGTAGCCATGTATCTCTCACCCAAAAGAAAGGCAATTCAAACAGGCAGAGCAACCAAGAAAGAACTCGAAATGGGCAGCCAAAAAAGGCCTTTCACCGAAGTATTCGATCAATATACAGGGTTTGGTGTGGAGACAGGGGACCGTGGAGGTGCCCAACAAGCATGCTCTAAATGGCACCTTAGGCGAGGGGTCAGAGTTGATTGACTTTTTGGTCTCTCCCCGGCGTCATTACTTCTTTATCTTTTTTTGCTGGAATACAAAAGAAAAGAGCGGGCTGAGTATGTGAAGGATGGTGTGTCTGGGAGTTTAAAATCAGAAAAAGGAGCCCACTTTTGAGTCACTCTACATACACACACATGATGCTCACAAACAGCATGCATGCATTGCACAATACAGACAGTGCACATGCAATACGCTACATACAGTGACACATGCACTCGCTGTAACCTCCCTCCCTCATGCAGTTTTCCCTTCAGTTCAAGTTAAGTTTACAAACCAATTTTGTCTCTCTCTCTTTAAACAAAGTGAGCTTCCCAGGCCATTGCGAGAAGCCAGGTTTCACGAGCTTCTGTACTAAGCAGTCGATTGTTTTCAGCGCTGCGCAGGACTTAGTATTTTCCAGCAAATCAGTGATGTTCTGATACTCTGCCCGGCCACGGAACTCTGTGGAATTTCACTGAGTTTTTCAGTCACAAACTCTGCGAGCTCTGCCCACCCCTACAAATCACCTGAAAGCTCTGCCCATTTGGCCCCGCCCTGTCCACCTTAGTAATATGCAAAGGTCTTCCTGCCTTTTGCCAGGGTGAACGACAGCTTAACAAAAGGCCCCCCAGCGCGTTTCCTGCCGATTTTGGTGAAACGTTCTTGATGCCGAGGAATAAGAAGACACCCCCACCAAACAAAGAAGCACTTACTTCATATAGTTAAGAGGAAGGAGCCTCGTTAGGTGGAGATTTACCTCTTTGTAGTTTGTTGTTTTCTCTACAGAAGGAATCATGTTATCACAGATTTCTGGATAAATACACACGAGGAACAATTACATTGCCGAAACACACACGTAACTAGAGACATTTCCTTGTGGTCCATTATGCAGCTGTAGTGTATAATACACAGAAGACATTTACTGAGTGAGGTAGCACTTACTAATTAACCAGTAGAAAGTACTCCAGTTGGGTAGACATTTTGTGCAAAACTGTGAACTCTTGTTGGATAAACAGACAGGTGAGCTTCCGTTCTGGCTCTGATGCTCATTTCATAGAAATATACCTCACCAGGAAGCACTTACAGATATAAACATAGCAGGTGCCCCAGTTGTAGCTCCACTTCTGTAAAAGACAAATGATCCTAACTTCTTGGGCTTGGTGAAGGCAAAGCTAGTGTGTTTCCTCTCAAATTCCATGTTGAAAAAGAATATGAAATCCTTAATGAAGGTCAAGGCCGGACTGGGAACACAAACCAGCCCTGGCAATTCTGGTGGAGTGACCTGGGCGGGGGGGATGGGGACGCCAGTGAGAATCAGCACTGCTTCCGCTTTAGCACCGCTGCCAGTTTTGTTACAGGAGGCCGATATTGCAGCAGTGCTGCAAAACCAGCCCCCTGTAACAAAACTGGCCCGCACCCTTCAGGCCCACCGGGAAAACACCTGGTGCCCGCTACTGCCAGTCCGGCCCTGATGGAGGCGAATTCATCATTGATCTATTGGAGCACAATCTGATCTGTAGTGACAATGATGAGTGTTTTTGTCTTGTCCTCTCCTGGTGAGAGCAGAGTCCATGGTTCTCCCTTTTAAATACCCTAAGTATGCAAATGCCCAAAATCCATAGCACCACTCACACACTCGCAGACATACACCGGCACTCGGATACCCACTCACCAACTCACACAGGCACTCATAGACCCACTCACAGACCCACACAGACACTCACACACTCATACAGGCAATCACAGACCCACTAACAGACCCACACAGGTGCTCACAAATCCACACAGGCACTCATACACCCACTCACAGACACACTCACACATCCACTCTCACACCGCTTAAGGCGTTCACACAGACCCATACAGCCACTCACACACCCAGTCACCGTCCCATACAGCCACTCACTGACCCATACAGCTAGTCACATATTCACTCACAGACCCATACAGCCTCTTGCACACCCACTCACTGGCCTATACAGCCACTCACACACCCACTCTTAAGGGTGACAGGTTACAGTTAGGAAAAAAAGTAAAAACACAGTAGAATTTCATTGAAAAAAATAATTTTACAGGGACGTTATAGTTAGGAATTTTTTTTAACAAAAAAGGTAGAAATACACTGAAAAAACCAAAGGTTACGGAGACGTTATAGTTAGGAAATAGAATTTTAAAAACCTTACAAATTAAGTGAAGAAAATCAAAGGTTACATGGACACATTGATACACATTGAAGAAAAATGCTTAAATTTGAAGACCATATAAATATTGTTCTTTTGTTTTTAAATATATATTATTGTTGCCCATACCATAGAGGAAAATTCCTTCAGTTGTGAAATGTACTGTAGATCTTTGCAAAATTCAGCATTTGAAAATTTCCAAAATGGTCACCAATTATGCAATTAATACCTTGTATTGTCCTCTTTCTACTTCAAAGAAAATGTAAATACCTAACTATAATCTGACAAGCAGAATTAATATCACAAGTGGGTGTCTCAATTTGAAAAAACTACATTTCTCTGCTCTCTCTGGCTGCGCCTTCTAATTGTCAATACAAGACTGCCAGGATAGCATGGAGGGTGGTACGGGGGAGTGTTTGCAAGTCCTGATTGATCTACTGGTGTTTACACCTGGCTTCCACTGGCGGCAGTTGCCTGACGTCCCCTAGGGGCCGTGGGAGTGAAAGAGACCCGTATGTGTCAGGCCAGGCACTTGCACCCATGGAGGACACTGAGGGGGCTGTGTCCGGGGTACAGGTCGGAGATTTTCCTAGGGATGAGGTAATCATTGAGGTGTTGGATCTGAACAACACCGACCCGGGCCCAGGATCTGAGGGGGTATTGTGGGGTCAGGGGTCATAAGTGGTGCTTTCTGGACTTAGAGGCACTTTCTAGCTCTGATAGCACTTACATGTTTTAATTAGTTCCCCTGATGTTGATATGCTGAGATGCTTGTCCATGTTGCACTTTCCATTGATATGCTTTAGGTGGATACTGTGGGGTTGTCAGGGTTTTAAATGCTGGCCATTTAGGTTCCTCCTACACAGTGTTTGCACTATGCTAGCAAAATCTCTTGTATTAAAAAAAATCTTAGTGCCCGCTCATTGCTTACCTTTACTTACCATTCATTTGACTGCACTGTGCTTGTGAAATCTCTTTTAAGGTCATTCTGCTGTGGAACATGTCTAAAAATACATTGACAAACCAATAGATTTCCCAGAGGCGAAACCTATTGGCTTTGTCAATGGTTGTTCCCTTCTCCTCCCTTCCCCACCAACTTTTGGGGTATTCCCACTTCTTGGATATGGAATTACTCCTCCTTCAGAGAATTACATCTATGACTGTACTCAGAGAGGAAATATGCCTGCCAAGATTAGGTGAATACCCACAAGGGTGTGAGGATGTTGGTGTTCACCTAATTATGCAAACATCCCCGCATTGCAACCCTCATAATAATAATGAATATATTTAATTGGGCGCATTAAGGTCTCTGTGAAAAACAAATACAGGAATAAAACAATCCACTTTCAAAGCATCTTGAGCCTCAAAAGAGGTTCTGATCATTACCCCTATACCGCCACACCCATGTTTAGAGTACATTTCGGATTGCTTTGGATATTACAGAGATTTCCAGGAGTTTCCAAGGAGTTCTAAAATGTTTTTGGGAATTCCATGTTACTCAGTGCAAAAACATTGTCACATTTATAGAACTGCAAATGTACATTTGTGCATGTACACATGCAATTGCACTTATTTTGTTTATATTTTGTTTCCCCAAGGGGTACAAATTTTCCCCATAGAAATAGACTTCCCCTAGATTTGCATCATATAGATGGGCCACCATGAAAAGTGATTTAACATTATCCATATCAGGAGTGGATTTCTAATCTTTTACAGTGTGATAAGGTTCAGATGGGAAATTATTAATACCCACAATGTGTAAGATTGTTCATGTGCTGAAACTGACAGGGCATTCCAGTCCTGAACTAATATCTCCCTGCCCAACCTCCACAGATTTACTGACATGAAATACTCTGTGTGATTCCAAGCAAAGGCTATGATTATTTTTCTTGTGGAACATTGCTAACTGAGTTAAGTTAAGTTAACATGATTTAAGATGAGGAAAAATATCAACAGTTACAGAATTGGGTGGATGTATAATACAGATGTGGTAATGGAAACAATTAACCCATATATACATATTTGCAGTGCTAGGTTCGAAGAGAAGATGAGCCTGGAGCCTGGATGAAGGAGGTTAACAGAGAGAGATAGTACGACTCTGCTGGGTGGGAGTTCCAGTGCAGGGGTTGAAGTAAATAAATGGATTGAAACCTGGAATCTGCACACAGAGGTTTTAGAGTGACCACAAAATTAAGGTTGACGGAGTGTAGGTTGTAAACTGGGACACGTCTGCTCGTGATTGAGTAGAGCTAGTTTGGAGAGAAGCTGTGCATGGCACTAAAGATCATGATCAGTAATTTGTAGAAAACCTTTTTTGCAGGCGATAAACTGGCTTGGTGATGGTAGCTGGAGGTAGAAGTGTTCTTTTGGCTGGTATGAGAGTGACCGTGTGGAAAAGTTCAGTACCTTGTCCAGCGGGGTAAAAATACGGGGGGAAGACTCACAAGAAGGCAGTTACAGAAGTCTAGTTTTCTAAGGACGAGTGAAGAAAAGTATTAGCTGTGTGAAAAGTGAGAATGCTTGTATTTTTCGAATGTTCAATACCTGAGATGTATCTGCTGTGGCTGTGTTGGTTATAAATGTTTCTGTGCTCATCGAAGAGATAAAATGTACTCTAGGGGGCATATTCACAAGGATTTAACTCCGAATTATCCCCACTTTAATGCATCAAAAGTGGTGATAGAATTAACACCCCATTCACAAGCTGGTGCAAACTGCAGACACCACCAGTATTCCCGTGATAACTGCCCCAAAATTTATCTCCATGGTGGACACCACCAAATAACTCTAATGAGATGCAGAGTAGGCGTTCCCATGCAAAAACACCCAAAAAAACTACATCACAACTTTCACAACGAACTGCCAGATCTGTGAAGCAAAAAAAAAACAGGTGATAAGCCGCGCTAGCACAAGGGATTTTACACCTGCCTTTTGCTGGTGTTAAGCAGGACGACTACCTGCTGCAGGAAAGGGAACACAGCCAAGAGCCACACCGGAAGACCCACAGGTGCCTGGTTTGTGCCCCCGTTCTTCCCCGGCTGCTGGTGGAGACACAAGACCAATGTCTGGGTGGGGTGCCATGTGCAGTGGGGGCTGAGGGCTTGGCTGAAGTACGTGAGCGAGTATGCCCTGCATGGTATGGCGGCCCCTGAAGAGGCCGCCTGAGGCTGGGTCCCAGGGGAGATGTTACCTGCAGTGCAGGCTAACATCGGCTGCAGAGCAGGGCAAGTAAACAGGGGCACAGAGACACCTGGAGGCCTGATTCTGGGAGATGCATGAGCTGCAGCATCAGAGTTGTGGTTGACACCAGCAGCCAGGCGGAGCATGCCTTGCCCTAAGCTGCAGATCCCAGGAGTGGTGGTGAGGGGCCTGGCCCTAGGGGACACGAGAGCTGGGGACGCTGGCATCACTCCTGGCATTAGAGCAGTGGAGGTAGGGGGGCTGCCCCATTTTACTGCCCAGACAACCCCCAATGACTTGGACAGTCGTGCTTTGTTTGGCCTCAGCGGCCCCCTCCTCTTCCTTCTCTCCCCCACCCCGGTGTGAGCATCTGAGCAGGACCCCGGAGGGTGCCTTGCCGGGGGACAGCAGTATGGAGGCAGGGGTGCCAGCCTACTGCACATCCCCACGCGCATGGCTGAAGTGCACGTCCTGTAGATGGACCTGGGGGTGCAATTGACTGCAGTGCAGAGACTTGGCCAATGATCTTTTTTCCCAGCCCTTCCAGCCCCCACGTGGGGGCCGTGTGGATTTCCGGTGGACAAGGGAGGACTGGCCATTATCACTCTGCAGTCACACCATACGGAGGGTTCTTATCATCCACTCACCTTCCCCCGCCTTCATTTACCATTGCTGCAACTAATGCTCACTGCAAACACCCCAATCCCCCCCATGTCGTGTGTGTCAGCCCGGGCTGAGACAGCTTCCCGGGCACACACATAGCCGCACCCGAGTACTTCACAGGTCTTCAGAAGACCATTTACTTACGCGAATGAGCTCATCGCACGTTTTTCTGTGTTGTGGTTCGTTTTTTATCTCCGTCGAGATTGTTGTCTCGCGGAAATTGGCTGCGTTATAGGCGGACTATCGCATGGTACCGCCGTGTTGTGAATTGCATGTTGGCACGGCGTGATATTCCCGCGATAGGCTGTGATGTGAAAAGTTGTGTTAGCGAACTCTGGTGATGTTTAACACACGTTCTTGTGAATATGTCCCTCGGTTTCTGCCTTGTGAATCGGAGTAGGGTATCACGTTGGAAGCAAATTGGGCAGGGGAAGGATGCAGGTGTCGAAGTGGCTGGAAAATAGATTGTTTCCATTTAGGATGAGTTCAGCATAAGTGAACTAAATCTTCCGAGAACTATGGGTTTTATATTTGTTGTGCAAAGGAGGCCTCCATGAAAATCGGGACTTTCATGATGCTTTTCAACACAAGATCCCTATCCTCACCACCTGTTAACAGGAATAAATGAATTCATATCACTTCTCCTCATGGCTCTTCATTGTTGCAAGACAATTCTTCTAAAACCAACTCACCTGTGAGAGAAAACTACATATTGGCAAAAGGAAAACAGGAAACTACAAACTCTATAGTTAGCTCATAATCAGTATCTATGAAAGATCACACTTTGGTTATAATAATTGTGCTGAAGCTTCCTTGTATTTCACTCATATATCTGAAACCTACCCCAACCTAAAGTTCTTGGGAGCCAAATTTGTTTCTCAGATCTTGTGTATAACCACATAGTCATTGGACTGTACTTTGAACTATAAAATATTGAAAGCTTACTAGTGTAGTGCAAGCAACAATATTCTATCAGCTCGACTCGTACATTTCTTTTGGGCCTAGGAATCCAGATCAGAAAGCTAATTCAGAATGATGCCCCTGGACATGTAGTAAGAATTGCCGAGACAACAGGACTTTACACTGCACCAACTCCAATGCTACCCCATCATCCATCTTCCACGAAACTGGAATAATTATCCATCACACACAAGTTCCTGACCTAGAGAAACATGTATATCCGCTAAGAAACTGACAAAACGGAGCAACCATCAAACCATCTGAATCCCCACTGCAGTGACAACATAAACTCTGACCTGATCTGTTGCAAACCTTTTAAGATGGCTGCCTGTGGTACCTCCTCCTGCTACTCACCTATGACATACCTAATCTACATGGATTCCAACAACAAAGGAAGGCTGACCTGCCGAAGTTGACCTTCGCTGTTTAATACTATCAAAATCATCCCTGACATTGGAGCAGAGAGCTAAGAAGCAGGCATCATGCACACACACTCAAAGCAAGAGGCATGCACAGGCATTTGAGCATCAGGATGTATAAACAGATCTCCGAACGAAACAGTAGAATTACCAATATATATATAACAGATCATTGAGAAAGAGACTGTGATCCAGGGATTGGTGTCCGGTGCACAGGCCACTAGCGCTTGGTGGAGAGGCTAGCGTGTTCAAGCAGTCATCCCGCCCTTTAAGAAACTAAGGCCACAGTCACATGAGGGGGCAGCAGTGTACACAGGGTACAACTTTGACCACGGTGCCTGGCAACTTGCATATTGCTTTCTGTGTCTCTTGCTCTAATTTGTCACCAACTTTCCTGTTCCTTGAACTTTTTGTTCTGTTCCCTTCTGAGGCTCTCACATTCCCATTTTCCTTCTATTCTTAACTCCCTCATTGGTGACTGGTGGGCTCCTCTGCTCCCCCTGAAATAGACCAATACATTTTCCAAAGAAATTCTGTCCAACAAGGACAGCTTCCTCATTGCAAATCTGCTACCACCTCCTTTGAGGCGTCAGCAATTTTAATTTTAATTAGAAGAGGACGACTGTTTCATGCCCCTTTCTAATTGCAATTTGGAATGGGTCTGTAAAACCATTTTCAGAGTCGGAAATGCTTTCAGTTTAGCATACAGCAAAATGCCATTTTGCAGTTGGAGACATTTTCATTCAGCAAATGGTAAAGTCTGGAACCACCAAATGGCTTTGTACATCTGGCCCTTTGAATGTGATTTTGGTGCCACACCTCCAAGCAAAATGATGCTTAAACGGAGGTTGAGGAAAACTGTTTCAAAGATGTAATAAACTGCAAAAAATAGAACAAAAATTAAATTGTCATGCTTGATAAGTGCATTATTCTGAATTAAATATACTTCTTAACGTCTCTGTTGTCAAATGTACCCCAATGATTTCGAATTAGTTGATTTCCAACAAGTTAACTCATAGTTCAAGGCATTACTGATGGCAGAAAAAAATTATAAGTAGCCTCGGTTCATTCCCTTCCTCTGGGAAATGAGATATGTGGCCAGTGATTCAAAAAGGAAGCCATGTGCAAAGGGCTGAGATAATTCTGAATTCCATAACATTATTAATACCGAAAAAAAAACAAGAAAAGAAAATACCGTTATAGGAAGATCCTGTTGGTAAGAAATTCCACACCTTCTCAAACCCCCACCTGCTGGACCTTGGTAATGATCAGATGGGTAATTCGCCAGCGGGCAGCCTGCCAGGCAGGAAAGAGGAAACTGTCCCGCGGAATGCGTGTCCTGCTCAAGTCATCATGATGCCGTCTGCGCTCTGCTCTCAGGCACGTGCACACAGACCGGTCCCTGGAGAGACAGGAGGAATGTCCAGTGAATGGAGTTTGTTGCCATCCCGAATTCCACCTGCCAGTATAATTATTCTTGAAGCCTAGGTGCGCTGTGCATTTTATGCGCACTAGCACCCTGTTCTATTCGTAAACCAGTGTCGGAGTGAACATCAAACGGCCTTAGAGAAACAATATGGAATGGAAGCTCACCTTTCAAGTATTACAACGAGCTAAGGATGTCCATCTGTACAGCTTTGTTTTCGAGACCTCCGCAGCGTATAACTGGGACACAATTGTTTTCTAAGTTAAAAAGTTAAATTTTGACTGCTAATTTGGTTTGTTGATCTCAAGAGACACAGGTGACTAATAACAAGATGGCACCTGTCAAAGCTTCTGCGGTCCAGGGTGTTTTTAACAGTGTTTTGAACAAATATTTCACTCATTTCCAGACAGAGCAACAGGAATTACGTATTATTGAAAATTTAAAGATTTTCCCTGCACATTTAATTATGAATAGTTGAAAGCTTGACTGATAAGTGCCCCGATTCTGCATTTAATCACATGGCACATGATGGAAATGCTGCCGAGTACAAATAATGACACACAGGTGTAGGAACAGCTGAAATGTGAGTTCAAGTAAGTTCTCAGCAGTACTGACCTCCCATACTTCTCGTGTGTCAGTCACATCCAGTATGCAAACGAGAAAGGAAGCAATAGTGAAAACAACCGGGGTTTTTATGTGCACGCTGAACGCCACACCGCGCCCAGACCCCGTGCCAGGCTGTTTCATGGTTCTTGAAGCTGTAACTGCTTACTGCACACTATCTCATGTGGTGTCGCTGTTTGTCACCGGTGCCCAAGTGCCATTTACTATTGCAATCCAGTTGGATAGCCAAATGAACTGACATCAGGCACAGATGTCTCTTAAAGTAGCGAAATTGAGCAGTCAGTGCTTACTGTAGGAGGTGGTAGGAGCTTGTATCTCAAATGGAACATGGCACAATAAGTAACCCTGAACTAACTGAAAGTTAAGCCAGTGTTATGTCTTGAAAAAATAATAGGACTTTAGTTACTTGTTCAGTATAATTATTATGAGACGAGAATTATCACCTGTCAGTACCGGCTGGGCTATTGCTACTGAGGCTGGACTAAGGCTGATTTTGATAAGGTTGGTCCCTATCTAGAGTGGCACAGTGAGCAAAAATGACAATTGATGAAATAGGACCCAGAGTAGCTACCAGTGTTTGAGATTAATTCAAATAATTTTCATTTCATTCTCTGTTCCTTTCTCATCTCTAAGTTGTCTGCTTAGGACATGGGTACTCACAAACTTTCTCTCGGGGGCCAAATTTATAGTGTGGTTTGTGGCTGAGGGCCGCACCGGTGGGGGCGGGGTCAGTGGGGGTGGGGGGCGGGGCTAGAGCAAAAAAAAAAACCTGTGACCATGAGGTTGAACACAGGCCCCTGCAGCGGACGCCTTCGTCCACTGAGCCACCGGACCCCGCATACACACATCTCTCTCTCTCTCTCTCTCTCTCTCTCTCTCTCTCTCTCTCTCTCTCTCTCTCTGTCTCCCTCCCTCTCTCTATCTCTCCCTCCCTCTATCTCTCCCTCCCTCTCTGTCTCCCTCCCTCTCTCTATCTCTCTCTCTCTCTCCCTCTCTCTCCCTCTCTGTCTCCCTCCCTCTCTCTATCTCTCTCTCCCTCTCTCTCTCTCTCTCTCTCTCTCTCTCCCTTTGTCTCCCTCTGTCTCACTCACTCTGTCTGTCTCCCTCTCTCTGTCTCCCTCCCTCTCTCTCTCTGTCTCCCTCCCTCTCTCTCTCTGTCTCCCTCTCTCTGTCTCCCTCCCTCTCTCTCCCTCTGTCTCCCTCTGTCTGTCTCTGTCTGTCTCCCTCTGTCTGTCTCCCTCTATCTGTCTCCCTCCCTCTGTCTCCCTCTGTCTGTCGCCCTCCTCCCTCTGTCTCCCTCTAACTGTCTCCCTCCCTCTGTCTCCCTCTCCGTCTCTCTGTCTCTGTCTGTGTCTGCCTCTGTCTGCCACTGTCGCTGTCTCTGCCTCTATCTGTCTCTGCCTCTATCTGTCTCTGTCTGTCTCTGCCTCTATCTGTCTCTGCCTCTATCTGTCTCTGCCTCTATCTGTCCCTGCCTCTATCTCTGTCTCTATCTCTGTCTCTCTCTCTGTCTCTCTCTCTCTCTGTCTCTGTCTCTCTCTCTGTCTCTATCGCTGTCTGTCTCTGTCTGTCTCTACCTCTATCTGTCTCTATCTGTCTCTGCCTCTGTCAGTCTGTCCCTGTCTCTGCCTCTATCTAGCTCTGTCTGCCCCTGTCTCTATCTGTCTCTGCCTCTATCTGTCTCTGCCTCTATCTGGCTCTGTCTCTATATGTCTCTATCTGTCCCTGCCTCTATCTGTCTCTGCCTCTATCTGTCTCTGCCTCTGTCTGTCTCTGTCTCTATCTGTCAGTCTGTCCCTGTCTCTGTCTGTCTCTGTCTATCTCTGTCTCTATCTCTATCTGTCTCTGTCTGTTTCTGTCTCTGTGCCTCGGGCAGTGCACACGTCCTGTGTCTACACGTCCCCGTCACCAGCCCAGAGACAGCCTCCCCCACCCCCCCCTCTCCCTGTGTAATGTAAAAGCCAGCTCGTTTTCTCTCTGAATTTGCTGCTTCCCGGGGTTTGTGTCCCACCACTGGGCCTGGGGTCACATCTGTCCCTGGCTTTAATTCTGACTCTCACCCCCGAGCTCAGATCAAAGCCCCCCTTTGGCGCCAGTCACTCGTCGTGTAGGTATGCATGCATCAATAATATATAACGCCAACCTGGCGGCGAGCATTTGTGCGCTGTGCTGCGAGAGCGGAGACCAGGCCTGAGCTCCCTGGCCTTGGCTCAACCCTCTGACTACAGGCTGGCGGGAAACATCACATCACAGGCTCTTAACGCACACCTCACCCGGCTCTCACTCCCTGCTGCCCTCCGTCACCTCACCCGGCTCTCACACCCTGCTGTCCTCTGTCACCCTCTGTCACCTCACCCCGCGTGTGTGGCAGCCCGGGCTGAGACAGCTTCCCGGGCACACACACAGCCGCACCCGAGTACTTCACAGGTCTTTAAAAGACCATTTACTTGTTAATGAGGCTTTGTTGTATTTCACCTCTTCTTAGCGCCCCTGCATCTCCACTCTGACTAGCGCTGGAATCGCCCGGCCCCCATAGAGCAGAGTCTCTCGGATTCCGCGCTGCTGCAACCGGCGGTGTTTGCTGACACACTTTAAAAAACAAACAAAACACAGGTACGATGTCTGCAAGGTCCGCGGGCCGCCAAGAAAGGCTTGCCGGGCCGCTGGCGGCCCACGGGCCGTACTATGAGTACCCGTGGCTTAGGATGTGATCATTTTCCCAGAGCTATAGTGCCTAGACACCCCAGGGTAGTAGAGTGCTCTATAAATTTTCATTTCAAATATATCACCCATCACTTTTTTGTTTATGCATTTTTTTTATAGTGTTCATGTATAGGCGCTACATTTTTATCTAGTGTAAACCCACATGGTAAATGTTAATCTTTGTAGCCATACTTGAGAGTTAATGGTGGTCTTCCATTCCCACCAGTTTTATTAGTGTGATTTGTAGTTTGTTATAATTCAGCTGACTCTATGTATCACAGCTGCTCAGTTACCAGTAAAAAAAATTAAAAATGCATTCATTCAAACACTCAATATAAAAATAGAGAAGGGCCCACTCAAGTCAATTAAATAATGACATTAAGGGTGCCTAAAGTCTAAATGTCCTGTTCCAGTATAATTGGTTGTATCTGATAACTGTTGTCCAGAAGGAACACAATTCATTTAAAGAAGAAGAATGGCTCAACTGTCCTCAAAATCTTTAAATAAAAGATAAAGTAAAGGGTCATCGCTCACAATGTCACCATCCGGGTCCATTTTAAGGCTCTCTATATTAAAAGCTATTGGGTGCAGTCAAGATTTTCTGGAGACAAAGCACCCACAGTATTGGGACAACCCTTTGGAGCATAACATTGCACTAGTTTCTACTGGGATTTAGTCTTGAGACCTGGGTGGCCACTGCTGTTTCAAACTGTGATACCCCTCGCATCAGAGATCATCATTCATGCAATTTCAGAATCAGGAAGGCCAGTGCCCCTAAATGAACATTAGCACCAAAGCAAACTTAAGAAAGTGAGATAATTAGGAATGGATCTTGGAAGCAGCAGCTATGACTTGGCAAGGTTCTGTGGTGGGACTTTGATGATGAAGGCTTACTGGTGATTAAGGAAAAAAGCTCTTTTGCCCAGGTGATGCACTGTGCATGTTTTTTTTCTACAGACTAGGGGCCATATTATAGAATATGGTGCATTTTCTTGTTAGTGTCGAGGGCACCTTCCGTAAGAGTGCGCCGTATTAGATTGAATGAAATGCCCCCTGGGCAGCCACGAACTGGTGCTGCCCTGAGGGCAGCGCATTCAAGTGAAATGCGTAGCGGCTTTGAAGTAGCCGTTCCATGTTTCACTGTGCAGGTGGCAACCCACCTGCACTTTTAAGAGAGGTGAGAGATCCCTTGCAGTCGGGTGCAGTGAGTGATGCACATGACTGCAAGGAGATGTCTAGGTGGTCCATAGGACCCCCTTCACCCTCTCTAGAGGGCTGCCATCAGTGGGTGCACTGATAGTGTGCCACCGTTTTGGTGGTACACTTTCAGCGCACCTCCTGACAGCTTCTTTACCTTTGCACCTGTGTCTATAACATGTCACGGTGCAAAGGCAAAGAGATTCCCACATTTGCATGGGTCCAAGCCCCCAAGCAAATGAGGGAACGCTCTCTGATGATAGCGCTGGTGCTATATGTATGCCAGCACTATCTGTATTACAGAAGGGGCCGCACAAACGTCTGCGACCTCTTTTGTAATACCAAAGTGCCCCGGTGGCACGCAAAGCGGGCTCAAACGCCTGTTGCACCCCGGGGCACTTTGTATAATTCAGCCCTAGGTGGCCTTTGTCCATGAGACTCTTTAGTCAACATGGCCATGGGCAGATCTTTAAGGTGGTCATGGGCTCATTTCTCATCTTGAAAATCACATAAATAAAGGACTCCATGACTCCAGTGTTTGAATGAGAATTAAGGTGGTCAATCACCAATAAAGGCTCTGACACTGAAGACCTTGGAGTGTTTTTCATAAACATCAGTTACATTTCACAAGTCAATTAATTTCTTTTTATTAGGCACGTGGAGATTAATTGATTTGCCCAGAATCACAGGATGTTGAGCTGGTTCCAAGACTCAAACCTGGTTCCCCAGTTCCAAAGTCAGCAGCTCTAGTCATAATGCCACATCCTCTCCCTTTGATGCAGAGGGTCAGTGTCTGACCTGGCCCTTTTGAATGGTCTCCCACAGATTTTTGCCTTCTGATGCCAAACCTGGCTTTGTTGGCATTAGTACCCTGTGCACTTTTGCGGTGCTAACCAGTGGTAAAGTACTTGTGCTCGCTCCCTGAAACATGGTAAAATTGGTTTACACCTAATTGGCACATTTAATTTACTTTCATTTAATTCACTCCCTAGTAAATGGTACTCCATGTACCCCGGGCCTGTAAATTAAATGCTACTTGTGGGCCTGCAGCACTCATTGTGCCACCCACTGAAGTAGCCTTTTAAAACTTGTCTCAGGCCTGCCATTGCAGCTTGTAGTGCAGTTTTAAACTGCCAATTCAACCTGTCAGAATACATCTTTTGCCAGGCCTAAACCTTCATTTTTAATATGTATATTTCATCTGTAAGGTATGCCCTACAGGCTCATAGGGCAGAGTGTATTATATTTAAAAAGCAAGACATGTGTTCTTATGTTTTACATGTCCTGGTAGTGAAAAACTCCTATTATTATTATTATTAGTGCATTTTATAGAGCGCACGGCTACCTCCAACGGAAGTGTCCCGGCGCTAACGGTAGGTGCAGATTGCATACAGGGACTGAGGAATTACACAGTGTTCTAGGTTAGGCTGAAGAGCCAAGTTTTCAAGGCCTTTCTAAACAAGGGCTCTGTCTTCGCCTTTCGAAGGTGGACTGGCATAGAGTTCCACAGCGAGGCGGTTTTTACTGCAAAAGCCCGACCCCCCATCCTGGCCTTTTTAAAGCGCGGGATCACCATTAGGTCCTGATGATTAGACCTCAGAGATCTTGATTGGTGATATCTCCGAAGTCTATGCTTCAGATATTGGGGGCCAGCGTCACTAATGGATCTAAAGGCCAGTATCAGTGCCTTAAACTCGATCCGTCTCTTGATCGGGAGCCAATGAAGGCTTCGCAGGTGAGGAGAGATGTGATGGCGAAGAGGCACATTTCTGATTAGCCTGGCTGCAGCATTTTGTATGATCTGCAGTTTTCTTAGCAGGTAATCCGGGAGCCCCAGATAGAGACTGTTAGCGTAGTCCAGTTGGGAGGTTACAAGCGCATGGACCACATTTTTCCTGTAGTTCATTGGTAATAAATGCAGGAATTTGCGTAGACTTTTTAATTTCCAGAAACACGCGGAAGAAACTTTGCAAATTTGAGCACTACCTGATAGGCTGGAATCAAATCGGAAGCCTAGGTTCCTAGCTGAGCTCACCGGGTTAGGAGGGGGGTTAAGCTCAGCCGGCCACCAGAGTTCAGATGCGGGAGGAGAGGGTTGGTTAAAAAACAGTACCTCTGTTTTATCAGTATTCAACTTCATGCAATTATTTGTCATCCATGCTAAGATTGTGCGCAGACAGAGTTTAAAATTCATGAAGGCTGCCTCTGTGTGTTCTTTAAAAGAGAAGACAAGCTGAGTATCATCAGCGTACGAGACCACCTTCACGCCACACTGTTCAATCAGTGTGGAGAGAGGGGTCAAGTGCACATTGAAAAGGGTGGGGCTGAGCGCCGAGCCCTGTGGGACCCCGCAGCTGACAGATCTGGTAGCCGAAGTAAATGGACGCAGGAACACATTTTGAGACCGGCCCTCTAAGAAGGTGCGGAACCAGTTTAAAACAGTACCCTTCACACCTAGGGACTCAAGTCTCTCTAGTAGGATCTGGTGTGACACAGTGTCAAAGGCTGCGGACAAGTCCAACAGCACTAACATTGCACATCTGCCCTGGTCTACCGTTTCCCGTATGGTTTCTGCCACTTCCAGGAGGGCCGTTTCTGTGCTATATCCCTTCCTAAAACCCGACTGGGAGTCGTGGAGAAGATGGTTGTTCTCCAGGAACTCCGATAGTTGCATTTGGACAACCTTTTCCAGCACTTTGGCCGGAGCCGGGAGGAGAGAGATAGGTCTAAAAATGTTTAGATCTGATGGGTCCGCATCTTCTTTCTTTAGAATTGGTTGGACATAAGCCGTTTTCCGTGGCACAGGGAAAATACCCAGGCTCAGAGAAGCGTTCCATACGGCATTTAAGACGGGGTTGAGCCGTGGAGCCAGGAGTTTAAAAAAGCTGGCTGGACAAGGGTCGGTCGGGGCACCCGATTTAATTTTACTTAATTCCATCAAAGAGGTCGCCGTACCTAATGGGTGGAATTCCGACCAAGTTTTGGAAAGGTTGGAATTGTCGACTATAGCTGATGATGTAGAGATCCCAGCTAAAGGGAAAGAGGAGTAGATTTTCTGAATCTTGTCATGGAAAAAACTGGAAAGATCTTCACAGAGGGAGGCTGAAGGGGAGATAGTGCTCTTCAAGGCTAACGGCTTCAAAAAGCCCTGAACAATCTTGAACACTTCTTTAGTCAAATTATCTGAAGTTTTAATCTGGTTAGCAACATAATCCCTGATCGTATTACGTTTTAAGATGTGAAATTTCTTTAATGCAAGTTTATATCTGTATTTGGCGTCGGGGTGATAGTATTTCCTCCATGTACGCTCCAATTGCTTACATAAACTTTTCTCCAGCCTAAGTTCAGTGGTGAACGAGGGGGCAGAGGGATTTTTTCTAGACAGTTTCGTGATTTTAAGTGGAGCAACTTTGTCCAAGGCAAGTGTAATCCAGTTATTAAAGAGAGAGGCATCTTGACTGGGCTCTCCCGTCAAAACTGGGACTGTATCATGTAGCACATGATCAATGGCCTCCGATGTAACCTTCCTCCAATTTCTTCTCATTTTGGGTGTAGAACGGACCTGATTATTATTGGAAGGAGTGGTCAAGTGAAAAGGGACTAAAAAGTGGTCTGACCAGGTCAGTGGGAGAGGAGAGTCCACTCTTAAAGAGGAAATGTTGGTAAAAATAAGGTCCAACATATGGCCAGCCACGTGTGTCGGGGCTGACACTTTTTGAACCAAGTTCAACCCTTCAAGGGTATGTAGTGATTAAGCGGCTAATGGGCATATGTCATTGTCCATATGAACATTGAAATCTCCGAGAATAGTGCAATTTGCATATTTTAAAGAGAGGTCAGCAATAATGTTATGTAGTGCAGACCACTGAGCAGCTGGTGAGTCAGGGGGTCTGTATACCAACAATCCAGCAAATGGAAAAGTGGGGATGATTTTAACGCAAAACGACAGTGCTTCAATCATCCCAATATTCTCAATTTTCTTCACCGTGATCTCCCACTCCCTTCTATAAATCACTGCAAGTCCACCCCCTAACCTATTGTCAGGCTGATTGACTGCTGTAATCCTGTAGCCTTCTGGGATGGCTAAAGATAGGTCAGGGTAGGAATGATCCCTTAACCAAGTTTCGGTCAAGAACATAAGGTCCCAAGAATGGGACTCTAAATGATACCAAATGTCATCAGCGTGCTTGGGAAGGGATCTACAATTGACTAGGCAGGCCCTGATATCTGATCTAGTTGTAACAGTAGAGGGGCCGGCCAACTGTAGGGATATGTGTGGAACAAAAATATTGCTTTCTTCCCCCTTTATCCTATTATCCAATGAATAGGAACAGGCATTGCATCGTCCTGCCTGTGTGTCCCACCCCTCTTCCATAAAACCCACATTTAGACAGGTGGGACTGACACATCCCGTTGATGCTTGCATTAGTAATTGTTCCCTGGTCCAGGTGAGGCCTGCTGGGTCCCCACGGGCAGCGTGGCTGGCGCTGGCCGCTGTCCGGCCGCTGTCCGGTCGCGGACGGGCGCAGACGGGCTTGCTGATCTCTATTGTAAGGACTATCTCTTCCTTTGGATAACATTGGGTAACCATATTGCATTTGGTAAGTGCTAACTTTTGATTGGGAGCAGGTAGGATTGTCATGTTTAGACTCAAATGACCATAAAATACTCTCTAATGGCAGAGTCAGATGTTTAGTGAAGTCACAATTCTGAAAATGCCACTTTTAGTTGCCATTATCTTGTCATAACCATTTGTGCCTTTTGCCAGTCTCCTGGGTCACATGACTGTAAATGACTCTGCTATTTGGGGTTTTATATTCCTTCCAGACAGTGACATAAAGGGAATTAGGTGTGGACAGGATGGGTTATCCTACCAGGATGGGTGGGGGAACATTTCAAAGAGCTTGCCTCCAGCACCACAAAGGAAACTGACCCTAGTCTTTACTCACCTCAGCCTTCTTGGAGCCTTAACAGTGGAAGGGAAGAACTTTCCAGGACCAGATGTGGGGTAATATAGGGACCCCCCACTTCAAAGGCTAGCACCAGGGAGTATAAATATTGGACCTCCAGAGCCACGCTTCAGTACTCTCCAGGACCTGTGAACATTACAGAAGAAGGATTGCCTTGTCCCCCCCCCCAGAGGGCTGCCCTGCTGCTTGATGCCTGATTTGTTCTCCAGAGGACTGCTCTGCTGCTACCAGAGGACTATCTGCTACTTGAGGTCTCCCTTGTTCCGCAGAGGACTGCCCTACTGTGTGAAGCTTGCCCTGCTCTCTGAGAAGGAAGAGTGGACCTGCTCACTACATCCCAGGCTAGCCGGAGTGACTCCAAGGGCCAGTTGTCAGACCTCCTGTTCTGAGCTATAGGGACACAACAAGCTTCAGAGGCCTCCCTGCAACTGCCCAGATGACCTGCTGCAACTGGACCTGCCTGGACCTGCAGATGGACGTGCCTGAGCCATTCTGGCTTCTGTTAGAGTGAGTCTCTGCCCCCAAGAGCTCCTAGCCCCAGGTACTGGACCCTTTGGATGGCATCAGAATGAACTCCTATGCAAGCATAGAAGAACTTCTGAAGTTTTAGGCTCTTCGTGACTGTGAATGGGCCCATTCACGCCAAGACTATTCATGAAGACCACCAGCGTGAAGTTCTGGTGAACCTGACTCTTCACTCTACTGCAACCGCCATCAATGGCTGGCAACGCAAGATCTGCAGTTCGTTACGACAGCAACGACAGCCCGCACTG
Source organism: Calotriton arnoldi (assembly GCA_963921515.1). NCBI lineage: Eukaryota > Metazoa > Chordata > Amphibia > Caudata > Salamandridae > Calotriton > Calotriton arnoldi. Next base: position 250,393 of record CAWUFW010013086.1, read on the forward strand.
ACCGCCACGCGAATCTCCAGCAACAAACTTTTGCGATGTACGACCGGATCACTACAGTGATGAGCAAAGCCAGACTTGCTCTTCACGCTTCAGCGATGACCATCCACAATGCTCTCCCTTCATACTGGCTTCTCCACCGCAAACCGAGCTTTTCGCATTGGACTTTGAAAGGTAACTTTTCTAGCGTGACTAACCCGGTCCCTGTATCCAACTAGCGTGCCATCATGGCTGGCCTGAACTTGTGACTTTCCCCAATCTAGCATGACCAGATGACCGTGAGTGGCACTTTGCATTTTTAAGTACTATCTACCTAAAGCTTTAAAATCTCTGGTTCTACTGATTGGATTTTTGTCATTATGGTATCATTGTATTTATTTACATTTACTCAACGTTTCTTAAAAGGTATGGGATTTTTCTTGTGTTGTGTTTTCACTTTATTGCTTTTTGTATGCTACGTAAATACTTTACACAGTGCCTCTAGGTTAAGCCTGACTGCTTTTGTGCTTAGCTACCAGAGGGTTAAGCACAGGATAATTTAGTTATTTTTGTAGGTCATATTGACAAGGAGTGTGGTTGTTGCCTGAGTAGGGCTTCTACCCCTCTCAAACAATAACCTGATTTCTTACATACAGTTTGTATCCTACTTTGAATGTACAATTGAGAAGCATGGACTAACAAAAGTGCTGCTTTGACCTCCCAACGATTGATATGGACCTGGTGCATCCTCCATTCCTCTATTGTGTACGGCATTTATTATGTTTTAGTACCATCATTACAGTGACATGACACCCAATTTTATAAGACATATTTTCTGAAAGAGATACATTTAGTGCAACTATAGATATGCTGTAGGAACATGACATCTTAGGAAGCTTTGTGATTGGATCATTGACAGAAAAGAGAGGACAAAAATATTGTGGGCCAGAATATCGGGTCAAAAATATCCAGGATCAAAACATGGAGAAGATAAGTGTAAAAAGGTAAGTATATATTTACTATTCTTAACTCCACATCTACATACCTTAAAGATATATATATATCGTCACGGTACATATGTGGAGTTAAGTATAGCAAACTTTGCATACCCATAGAAACTTATCTTCACAATATTCTTGTCCTCGATATTCTGGTATGATATTTTGTCCTCAAAATATTTTGGACTCAATATTTTGTCCAAACACATCGTGAACAAAGCTTTATATTCCACATGCAGCACGATGGCTTAGTGAATTAAATGCCTGTTGCTGAGAAACGTGATGATCTTCAAGGTACGTTTTAATGCTACCAAAATAGACTGTGCCTTCTATCCTTCTAGGATAAGTAAATTAGCATCATTAAATTATGTAATAATAACACTTGTTACTTACAGTGCTTAGAAACGTCAGAAGTGAATCATTGTATGAAAGATCAAGCTGTTTTATAATATCCCCAAATGAATTTACTGCAACCAATCAAGGAGATATTTGATTTAACAGGTGTACTGGTGTGAGTATAAGTGTAGAGCAATTGTTTTAAATTATATGCTGGTAAATTTGAGTAAAACTGTATTTTTACAGCTGTCACATTATGAACAATAATATCTCTTTAGAGTAAATGTATATAGATTTCTATATGCCTAGAAGGAGGACAAAGACAATTTCAGAACATATGCTAATTCCTCTCCATCGGAATTTGAAGTTTGCTGTTAACTTCAATAAAAAACTAAATTCTGTATGTGGACTTGCTCCTTGTGCATGCTTATTACAGAACTGTATCTAAAGACAAGTAAAAGGAACACACTGTTGCACTTCACCTTAACAGCGCACACTCATATAAGTAGCCTTAGAATCTATTAGTGGGACAGGGTCTCTGCATTGAGAGAAATTGGGCAAAGAAAATAGTTTCTGAGAGACCTTTCAATGCTTGAGACCACTGGGGTAGTTACAAACGACTGATACATTTCCTTGCCTCTTGACCTGTAAGGGATTATACTGTTGACCTTGTAAGTTACAAAGACATTTGAAACTAGCAAAAGCACATTGGCACATGGTGTTTTTGTTTTTCTCCCTGCAAAGACTCCCACTTTGCACAGCAAAGTATTTGTGAGAGAAAACTTTTTTTCCCATCACACGCACATTAATTTATGTATCCTAATATCTGTATCCTGACATTGTAGAAAACTTAGCAATGAGAGTGTTAGTCTTTGTGGGTGTGAGGAGTAATATAATACAAATTACAGTGAACTGTATCGGAAATGATGGAGCTAAACAAATTTTTTCATTTCGCTTACCCTTAAAATGTACACACTACAGTAAGAAGTTCTAATGTATTTAACATGGCGTTCTTAGCTTTAAAACCTTTGTACCATGAGGACAATTTTAAATAAAATGATCAAAAAGCAATTTTCCTCGTGACAGTTTTCTAGGATTCTATTTTTTGAAGAAGAAAGGGCCCTGTACTATAGGAAAGTTAGATTTGATATGGCTTTTTGATGGTATGCAAGATAAAGGAAGATTTCTTTCTGACATGTCAAGTGGAAGAACTATATTTTTATTATGTTAAAGGGTTTGGGGACTATATTGCCTGACAGGCTGTTGTTAAATAGCAAACTCTCTTTTTTTGAGGGATTCAGGGCCTCATTTATGAGGCCCTACCAGCACTAATGCGCCGCTGGAACGTCACTTTTTTGACGTTCCGGTGGCGCAATGTGCCACTGGCATATTTATAAGGCCACGTAAAGCCACGTTACGTGGCTTTTCATGGCCTTATAAATATGTGCCCCTTTCACGCAGAAAACTAAGAGAAAGGGGCGTTCCATGGGTGTTGCTGGGGGCATTCTTAGCAACATCCATGGCTTTTTGACACTGCCCTAGATTTACGAGAAATCGTAAGTCTGAGGCAGCGTCAAAAACTTATGCCTCCCCAGGGGAGGTGTAAGGGAGGCACAATGAGGGAAAATATCTTTATTTATCCTCGTTTTTACTCTTTCTATGTGTGCTGCATTCTGCAGCACACATAGAAAGAGGAAAAAGCCTCTTGTGATTGTTTTGGTGCAGGAAGGTTTCCCTTCCTGCACAAAAATATTCACCCCACATTGCAGGGACCCTCGCACCATGGTGCAAAGGTGCCTGCGTGGCGCACGGCAGCCCATTGTGCGCCGGCGCAGGGGAAAAGGACAGAAATGTGCCGTATCTAATAGATATGGTGCATTCCTGCCCTTTTCTTTTGCCATAGGGCAGCGCAGCAGCAATGTGTGCTGCGTTTAAAAAAAAACATAAATGAGGCCCTTAATTTTGAAAGGTTTCTGTACATCCAACTCTGCATGGTGAGAGTAGAGCTTGTAAAGTTTGTAAATTGTTACATACGGCTTAGTTCAACCTATTGATAATATAGATATTAGAGGTCACCGTTAGACCACTTTTGATGCTGTTTGGTTCAGTGATTTTGCCAAAGATTTTCAAAACCTGTCTTGTTTGATTAGTTTACTTCAAGTTGTGTGTTATATATTAATACCTTTTTTGCACTTCAACCTGCCCATTGGTGCTCTTGCTTATGGAGTTTGCAAGGGGGCTTGGAATTCAAGTTTACAGTCTTTCCTCTTCAGTTTTTGGAGTGACGCTGGTGGCTTGTGGCTCCGAGTGTGCACTAAATCCAGCTAACCTGACCTCAGGGCCAGTGCTCTCACCCCTAAAAGTGTATGTTTGATTGGCTTATACCAAATTGGCATACGTTAACTTACTTAAAAGTCCCAAGTTTATGGGATTAGGGAGACTCAGGGCCTGCAAGTTAAAGTGTCCCTCAGAGGCTGCTGCACTTATTGAGCCACCCTGAGTGTGACAAAATAAAACATGTCTCACAACGTGCCACTGCAGACTGGTAGAGCATTTTTAAACTGTTAACTCAGCTTTCCAATTTAAACTAAACGTAAAGCCCAGACCTCACTTTTTAATATATATGTCACCCCAACAGGAGGCCTATCGAGTCCTAAGGCAAGGTGCTGTATTTTAAAAAGTAGGACATATATTTTCATATGTCCTAACAGTAAAACCCCAACTTGTTGTTTTTACTGTGGAAAGGTAGCTCTGTTGTTCAGAGTTACATGCTGACAACTCAGCTGTGCTAACTCTTGAATGGGACTACTAAAGTTGGTATTTCAAGGTATCTAAATAATTGTAACATTAAATCCGTCTTCATGTTCAAGTCAAATTTAGTGTAACTTTTGAGTAAAAGGCAATTTTGGAAAGGTGCCACTCTGTTGCCCAAGTTTTCCAGCGGCCATTCACAGATGCTGACCACAAGACAGCCTTCTACCCTCCTGGGGAGAAGGGTGAATGACTTGCAGCAAACTAAACAATAGAGGCTTGCAGTTGGAAGAGTGGTCATATCTTCCTGGCAGCAAGCCATACAGAGTTGGAGCCCAAAAGGCGAGCTTTAAAGGAGAAACTGCCTTTGAAGGGCAAATGGTGGATACATGTGAGAGAGGCTGTCTTTTGTTCTGATAGACAGGTTGGTGTCGGGGATAGAGAGGGGAAAACAGGTGCCAAACAGGCATTCCTGTGGACATGTAGCCCTCAGGTAGCCACACCTCAAGGGTGGGCTTCAAGCTCCACACACCGAGAGAGGGGTCCTGCCATTTTAAGAGTGGGCAGAATATTACACCCTGGCATAGCTAGTTGCCACGATTTGCAGAAAGTCAACATTAGGCAGGAGGGGACCTGGTACCCCATTGCATCCATGGCTGTTAACTGCTGCTTCCCCAGAGGGAACTTTCTGGGCATAAATATGGCACCCTTGAGCCCCACGCCTTTCAACATCTACATGGCCTCGCTCGCAGCCATCGTCGGGAACCACGGACTCAATATTGTCTCCTATACCGATGACACCAAGCTGATTCTCTCCCTCACCAGTGAACCCATAGTCGCAAAGAACAACTTTCACGAACAGATGAAGGCTGTCGCCGCCTGGATGAAGAACAGCTGCCTCAAGCTCAATTCAGAAGACCAAAGCCCTCATCATGGGCTCCACTCCTTTCGCCTGGGACAACTCCGGGTGGTCCGCAGCACTTGGAACCTCCCCGACACCCACAGACCAAGGGCGGAACAAGGGCATCATCCTGGACTCCTTGCTCACCATGAACCGCCAGACCAATGCCGTCTCATCAACCTGCTTCCACATGCTATGCCTGCTCCGAAAGATCTTCAAATGGATCCCCACTGAGTCCTGAAAGACAGTCACCCATGCACCAGTCAGCAGCATAATCGACTACGGCGACGCATTCTATGCCGGCATCACCCAGAAGCTCATCAAGAAACTACAGAACATCCAGACACATCATCAACATCCCCCACTGCAGCCACATCACCAGCCACCTCAGAGACCGCCACTGGCTCCCAGTCAACAAAAGAATCACCTTCAAGCTCCTCACACATGCCTATAAAGCCCTACATAATGCGGGCCCTGCAGAACTCAACCACCACCTCACATTCCACATACCCACCAGAGACCTCTGCTCCACCCAACTAACCCGGGCTACCATCCTATGTATCCGCAAGACTACAGCCGAAGAAAGATCCTTCTCCTACCTCACAGTGAAGACCTGGTCCACCTCAGGCAATCACTGTCATTACCTCAATTCAGGAAGGACCTCAAGACCTGGCTCTTCGACTGAACCACAGCACCTTCGACGGACGAGCAACTCTCTCGCCCCCTAGCACTATGAGGATCTTACTGGTGAGTGTCACGCTTTACAAGCCTTTGACTGATTGATTGACCCCTGGCACCCAGACCTCAAATCATGTCTGCTTTGGATGGAGGACTGACGAATGACTGCCCTACTGTTTCCTCGGCCTAGCACATAGAGGCTGCACCAAAGACTGGACTGCACCTGCTGCTCTTGGGCTAACAAAGAGAGGTACTTGTGGTACCTTGCTCAAGGAAAAGTCACTCCCAAGTCCCAGATAGAAGAGGTGAACTTCAAGAGTCAGTCGGCTGGCTTCCAGTTACAGCCAAAAGGCCACAAAGCTGAAGACGTTCACCTTGGCTAGTCAGTAGCCACAAACGCTTGATCATCACTGACCGTCAACTTGCAGCCTGGGAGACCAAGTTCCAATTCTCAAAAGGTGTACCTGAGTCTGCTGGACCCGGGAGAGTCATCAGAGTGCAGTTTGGTCACCCAAGAAGGACACTAGCCTCCACCAAAGGGGACCGCTGGTTTCGTGGTGACCAGAAACCAATAATCCAATGGCCACTGGACTTTCCTGAACCGATCAGGACTTCGAAGGACTGCGACCCCTGTCTCCAAAGTTGCAGTACACCAAGACCACAGACTGAGTAGTAGCCCCAGGAAGGTCACGGTCGACCACACAGCATTCTACAGCATCCTGTATTCTTTGCATCAGGATCACTCCATTGATGCCCATGGTGGTCCACCATAGAGCCTGGAATTGGACTGGAGACTGCTTTGGTGACACGGTAACTGTTCTATAAATCCTCACTGGCCCCTTTGACCTGCTCCCTGCCGGAGCTGGTCGTCCAACGTGGATGAACACACTTTATAAAAGTTTTACAAAGTTTGTAAAGTTTCCACTAAACACAGTAGTTGAGAAAGCTTGCTTAAAAATCCTTATGTCTGGAGACCTCCAGTGAATTTTAGTTGTTTTGGTGACTAAAAATTTATAAAAATAAGATCTATTTTTGAAATTTGGTGGCATATTTCTTTAGTGTTATGTGACTTTTGTATTTGATTGTTTTAGTACTTCTAAATGCTTTGCACTTGTTCCTTTGTTTAAGCCTGACCAAGATGATATGACCCAAGATGGTATTGTGAGTGTATTACACGGTGAAGTCACACAACCACACCATATAATACATCAATTTCCTCACATTCACTTCTCATCACGCTGTTTACATTTCTTTAGCTTGATTGAAGTTACCTCTTATAATCCATTACTGATGTTATTATGCAGCATTTTTAAAAGACCCTCAGGGTGACTGAAGGTTTGAGAAAAACTCAAGGAACATATTCTCTAGGGGGCCTCAAAGAGAATGGTAAGACCACTGTAATACTTTTCTGGTGACCTTACTATGGGTCTGAATAGTATGACAAACATTTGTCATGGGAATCAATATGGTTCTTCACTCTGCCTAATTTTCTTTCCTTGTGGATCACTTTGTATCCTTTTGGAAGTAGCTCATCGAACAAAGATGAGCTTTTTATGGAGAAGCAGGATGCCTTTGATCACCTCCACATTTCCAGACTAAGTTTTATAGCACTGTAGGTATTCAGCACACCCAGCTTGAAATGGACTATGTATTGGCCTGTTGGTTATGGTGTGAAGTATGGTATTGCTAGACAGGGTAGGCGGACTGACTATGGTTGAAGTTTTATCAGTTCCCCAGATGGCCTCTGAATAATGACAGCATCAGGGTTAAAACAGCTTTGATGTGATCATAATGTCAGGTAGACACCTTGGATGATCTGGAGAGATGGATCCTGTAATTGATTGAACTGAAGACAACAGGGATACTAGCCAGTGGAATATGCCAGACTAGACAAATACCCATTGAGGGACATGGAGATGGTGAGCCTAGTAGAAGACTAATAACATTGTCATCCTCAACGTATGAGTGATGGAGAAAAAAAGTCTCAGCAGAAGAGCTCATCACCTAGATTGAAGTGCACACGACTTACTAGGCGGGGTATATGGATCCTGTGTCCAAAACACCACTTATAGCTATTAATAGGCATCAATGTAGCACAAAAGGTTAGTGAAGTGGGACATGTCACCAACACAGTGAACAATTTAAGAGAAATTGATGGAATCATCTGATGATTAAGGAAGAAAAATAGCATAAGGAGGCCCAGAGCTCATAAGAGCAGTTGGTAAACTGTATGGGTGTTGACATTAGAAAAGCAAATCACAACAAACTGGTTGAGTGTAGATATGTGTATGACAGCAGGCCATATGTAGATATGTGTATGACAGCAGGTCATATGCAGGTCTAAGGTGCTTAATTTAAGACATTCTGGTAACCCCATCTAAATCCATCCAAACTTCTATAGCATATATTTGACAAAATAAACTATTGTGAGGACCAACATCGCAATAAATATCTGTCATCTGTACTGTAAAGACGGTCCTTTACAGATATTAGATAGCTCAGCATGAGAATGCCTGTCCCTCTTGTCCCACAGTAGATTAGTGTCAGAGAGGCTGATGCTACTGCCTCAAAAAGGAATTGATTTCTAGATTTCCTGGCTCAGGGATGCAAAGTAAGGCACATGATGGTGTGTGAAGAAGTGCTGGGGGAAAGGCATTGTGTTTTAGGACCATCCCGATCATGGACTGGGATCAGGATCCCAGAAACTGCTAGTTGAGAAGTGGCGGACCAGAATGATAAACTGACAATTATTGGCTTGTGCGGCCAGCAGGTCTGGGCTGGGCTTGGTCCCTCAGAGACTTTCTTGGAAACATTTAAGAAGGTTCCAGAAACTGAGAAGCTGCTATACTTTGGGGAGGGAGTCCAGGTAAGGTACACATTCCCTGATTAGACCTTTGCTGCACATGTCCTAAGTGATTCGATGAGGGTGGGCCCTGGCAGGAGAGACCTCTCTGCAGAGTAATTTGACAGTTCTGCACCCCCTCATAGACTGGAATGCAGGAACTGTCAGATTTCTCAGATGTTTGTGCACCCTGGCACACCGTGAGTTTTTTAGCGTCATCGGCATCTCACAGCTGGAATGGAAAGACAAGTAAGACTCAGCATCTGTCTTCAGAGCCAACTTCCCTACAACTTCTCCATGTTCACCTACCTGCAATGCAATGTGGAGACCTCATTCAGACACATTGTGAGCCCTTCTGAGGGTTAGCTGTAGCTTGCACCTCAGCAGTTAATGTCAGAGACACCATTTCAGCTGCAAGTGGTGCGAAACCAGATACTGTTCTTTGTGTGAAAAAATCCTGTTTATCAGTTTAACTACCACAATAGTTGGTTTCATTGAGATCCACCTCATTCTTTATTTTTTTACCACTAAAGCCCTTTTATTAGTTGACCTCTCAGCTGTTGGAATGCCCCTGGATCCTTACCTATGGGAGTGCTCCTCATTCACCTAAGGGCTCCAGCACAACTGCATCCATAAAGACTCTGGGGACATAGAAGTGCACTCCTATGAGGGAAAGCATTCAGCACTTGAGTCACTAATTGGTACTTGTATATAGTTACATATGTTCGTCTGAGCTTTCTCTAAAGATTATTCATCCCCCTTCCAAGAGGAGTGCATTAGGCCCGGAAATTTCGTTTTCCCCCAAGCATATTGTCACGAAAATACTGATTATTGATTTTGTGTATATTGCGTAATTTCTGCTTTTCAAACGTTATGCTTTTTCCATAATTTTTGCTCACCGCACATTTGGTTTGACCAAAAATGACTTGATGAACAGTGACACTGGATGTGTGACGCAGTTGAAAATTCTGGAATAGCAATGCTAACCGTTGACATTAAGCTGCTATTCTGTGTGTCTTTTGTATGTGAGGGCATACCTCATTTATAATTCCCACATGGATGGCATTGATGCATAGCACATATGAAATGCAAATATTTTGCTACATTTATGTGTGCCACAAGTGAAAAAAATCTATTTTGTTGAGGCCTACAATACATCTGGTTCATCAAATGATCTTTCTGCTTGGATATTTATACTTGCTGAGGTCATTATTTCAGGGGGAAACGGCATTAACAACACAGGCTAAGCCACGCGTGCTGTTACAACGCAAGTGGAACAACGCTTGCTTTAACCACGCATATGCCTTTATACCGCGCAAATACCTTAACCACGCATATGCATGGTAAGGTCAGTCAGCAGTCGAGCATTGGTGCGAGTGGGCAGGGAGTGTTGGAGACTTCCTGTGGACGACATTCAAAGTAACAGCGGCTTGGTGAGTAGTTTTTTGGTTTTAGTTAGGTTTCAGGGTGGGGGAAGGGGATGTTGTTAGGGCTGTGAAGTCAGTTTTAGGAATAAGGGTGGGGGCTGGGGTTGGGGTAGTTATTAGGGCTGGGTTTTAGGGCTCAGGGTGGGGGGTCGGGGTAGCTTTTAGGGTTGGGGGTGGGATGGTTTGCAGGACTGGGAGGCCGGGTTTTAGGGCTCAGGGCGAGGGGGCTGGGGTCTGATCTTTACTACTCATATGCCTTCACCAATCATGCCTTTACAACGAAATTCGTTGCAAAGGCATGAGTGGTAAAGACTCGGTCGTGGTTGAGACAGTGTTGTTTAGGCAGACATTGCTCTGTCATACAACCATTTCAGGAAATCGTGCTCTCTCTACAGTTTACCTGCTGCACAATGTCACTAAAGTGCCTACATATTCATAGGGTCTTTCAATCAATCAATCAATCAATCAAACAATCTGTATTTGGATTAAATTCAAATCCATAAAACAGACAAAAGAACAATGATAAAACAGAAAAGAAATTGTATATAATATCCGTACATTTCTCAATAGAACCAGGTATACAAATCAATATGTTATAAAACAAATTATTTATAATTAAAAAGATCAAAACTGATCGGAAATAGTGCAAAAGACAAATAAATGGGGCTTTAAAATGCTAGCAGTGAAATGTATATACATTAACGGGCAAGTATCTCCTATTAGAAGCCAAACTTTTCTAACACAGTGCAAAAAAAAAAAAAATAGTTAATATGGCTCAACACTCCTTGCATATGAATGTCCTCAGAAATCAATGGTATAGAAAAAGATGTCTATAAGATCTAATAGGATTAACATGTCTTAAGGACCATTTCAATTTTCTTCATAGCGCAAGCCATCTAAATAAGTTTATGATTTATGCCTACGGAGAGCCAACTTAATATAAACAAGGATCGTACAACACATATGCATATTTGGCAGGTTATTTTTGAAGATAAGGGCCTCCTGGTGATAAATAACGCCCTGCAAAGGAAAATCTGATATCACTATAAAATTTACAAAACAGCATAAAATGAGTTGCCGACTGTATTGCCTTTCATCACATGGGCACCTCGGTAAGTTCCAGGGCCACAAGTTTGTTTTTGGAAAGACCACTAAGGGCTCGATCATGAGTCTGGTGCTCCATGAACTGCCAGACTGCAGGGGCGCAGCAGTGGAAGTCTTCTGACCGCCCTATTACAATTAGGATGGTCGGACCGCCATTGCCCGCCCTGTGGTGCGGCGGTGTAGAGGCAGCAATATGCTTGGTGGAACCACATATTACAAGTTTCCTCTCCACCATGGTTTTCATGGTGGTTCCTCCTCCATGAAAACTGTGGCGGAGAGGAAACAAAGAGGGCCCTACAGGGCCCCCTGTTGCCTCTGGGCCATGGGGTGCATGGTGCATGCAGGGGGGGCACAACATGTGCCCCCCTGTGTGCATGCACCCCAGTTTCCGCACGGCATGGACTTAACTGTCCATTCCGTGCAGGAACTGTTTTTGGCATTCCCATTGTGGTGCACCGCTCTGGGAACGTAAAAAAAAGCCCGCCAGACACGAGAAACACTCATAAACTGGTGGGCGGCCCGACCACGGGTTTGGTGGTGCGGACCTGGTGCCACACCACCAAACTCATAATCAGGCCCTAATTGGTGAATCAACATTAGTCATAGTCTGGTCAGCAAGAATGTGCCGCAAGTGCTTTTCACACTTAACAGATAACCTTGGATCACCTGATCAGTCTGACCCATACAGTACCTGACAATCGTTGGTTTTATTATTTCCTGGTGTTCTCTACACATGTCCCTTTTTCCCATCAGAATGGATTTAATTTCCTATTTACTAAATTGCAGGATACTATGGGGTTCTAATGGATTAAGAATTTCCCCTAGTTCTTGTGGTAGGGTTTTTACATATTGGTAGGCCAAGGTATTTTATCAAAGTGGTCGAAGCCCAGGTAGTCCCTAATAATCTCCCTGGTAAACGTGGTACCTTGTTTTGATCAGATGCAATGCCACTTCATCAAAGTGTTGAGGTGGATGGTGTCCTCTATGTACTCAATGCCAAGTCCGTTATGTAGAATAAAAGCAGGAGTCGAACTTGGCTCTACCAAAAGCCTACATGAGAAAATATTTTCTTGCACCTGCAATGGGTTACACTTTTTCCTACCCCATAAAGGAGAACCATACAAGGCTACTGGGAGACAATTACTTTTATACAATTTAGTGATTTCTTTTATTGGCTTACTTCTAATTTTCTTGGCAAAGCTAAAAACAGCAGCAATGGCCCTTATAAATTTGAATATAGCCATTTCCAAATGGGATATATTCCTGGATCTACTCCCTGTCAACGCTAGGAAAACAGTTGCAACAGCACTAATCCTGTCACGTCTGGATTACTGTAACAGCCTTTATGCAGGAGCAAAAAGGGCTGTTCTGAAAAGACTACAAATAGTGCAAAATGCGGCAGCTCAGCTGGTACTAAAACTACCTAGGGGGTCCTCTTCTGAAGCTGCACTTGGAGCACTGCATTGGCTGCCCATACATAAAAGGATTCTCTTTAAAATTTTAATAATCATCTCCAAGGCCATCAGGGCAACAGGACCAAAATATCTAAGGTCCAGAATCAAACCTTATATCACTCAACGGCTCTTGCGGTCATCCTCAGAAAACCTTCTAGCACCCCCCCCCCTTTCACCTGACATCCAGAGGGGGAAAGTCAATGGCAGTCCTTGGAACGAAAGCCTGGAATAGCTTGCCCACTCAGCTGAGACTAGCGCAGTCTGAACTTATGTTCAAAAAACTCCTAAAAACCTGGATCTTCGCTGCCCCAGATCACACTGTGCTATCTCTCATCTGAGCCCTTCTCTCCCATGTGCTCACTAAGTTCTTCACCTCAGATTCCCATGTTTCCGCCAGCGCCAAGATGCTCCTTGGAGTGAACATTGCGCTTTATAAATGCTTACATTCATACATTCATAACCTGTCACCTTTCTGTGAGAAAACAATGCTCAGATAGCTAAGGGCTTTTAACTCTTCTAATTTTTAACCCCTGGTATAATGACCTTTCCCATGTCTTAGCTTTTACCTACAAACCATGATGTATGTCTTGGCTAAGTTCAATCTTTAAGTCTCTACTCTCCATAAAAGTTATCTATCAATCGCTAAAGGACATTTGTCATCCTGGATATCAGCACTACATCACATGAATAAAGCAGGATCGGGGTAATATGTGAAACTACCCTGGGGGCATCATCGTTTACATTCTGTCGGAATCCGTCCACCCCTTTCATATATAATGAAAACAAAAGAGGTGTGAGCACACATTCCTGCCTAATCTCCCGGGTCGCCTGAAATTTCTCCGTACTTTATCAGTTTTTACCATAGCGCACACATGCTGTTAGGGAGGCGTACAACTGGGAGAGGTGGCAAACAACATAATTTGGGGCACCCATGTCTATCTGCACCTGCAATAATTTGACATGGTTCACAAGATCAAAGGCGCCGGACAAATCTGCAAAGCACAGATGATTATGCCCCTCCCTTGCCCGTGTATATTTACTACTGATGAGGTTCAGATTTAGTCTCTGTTCCACAGTGCCTATTTCCTTCCTAAACCCATATTGTGACTCAAAATTTCTTTTTCCTGGGCCCAGGTTTCGAACCTTGCTAGGATCACTCTACCCATGGTTTTCATGGAAGAATCCAGGAACAAACTAAGCTGATAGCACCTAGCATTGCCTCTGTCCCCTTTTTTAAAAATGGGGATGGTCACACTTTCTGTCCATGCCTTTGGGAAATGGCCGTTTGCAGCTGTGTTAAAAATGTGGGTTAAGATTGGAACCCATAGAAAAGATATGACTTAAAAGCGTCCACTGGGACCCCGTCAGTCCCTGGGGCTTTTCCTTGGGCACTATTCTTAAAGGCTGCACTAACTTCTTCCACTGAAATTAACTCCAGAGGGTCAAAGTTAATTATATTTAAGGTATCCAATGATATGTTAATAGCAGCACTGTCCGGGTAGCTCCAAAATGAGTAATCCAGGCGTCTGGTAAAATGGAAACCTCAAAAGTAGGTGAAGAACTCTCTTTAAGAAAAGGGGAATTTATATAATTTACGAAAATAGGATATTATCACCAGTTTCCGCTGCCTGGTCTAGATCCAACCATGCCTGCTCCTGGAGTTCCTTCTTCCTTACATCTAATGCTGCCCTGTAGTTTGTTCTTAATGCCCTGATTTTTTCCCTATTTCTTGTTTTGTTTGGAGGGCCTTTCTTAGTGCCTGATTTGCTTTTGAACAGTGGGAATTAAACCACCCTGGATCGTTTCTTCACTTCCCGATATTTTTGGCCGGCATGTGTGAGTTGTTAGAAATAGCTGTTGTTATATTGCAAATGGCTTTTACCAGCTTATCATGATCCTCCCCCCATTCTGTACAGGCAACAAAAGACTCCCATTGCTCCAGGATAATAGTTTAAAGTAATTTGGGTTCATTGACAGCAGCCCATTTAATTGTGACCCCATTTTTCCCCAAAATGTTAATAGGAGCCTCTACTCTTATGTAAAGAATATTTAGGGTCAAGGCTAACATGGCATGGTCACTAAAAACAGTGCTCTCTATTTTAAGACTTTTAATTAGCTTTATATCCTTTACTAAGATCATTATTTGATCAATAATAGAAGAGTGCCTGTTACCAAAAACAGTGGACAATACAGAGCCATTTTCCCCGGTTCCTGATCATTAATTTCTAAGTTAAGTTTATATAACATTTCGTTTAATGATTCCCCATAAAAATCATGGAAAAAACTGGGAATGGTCAAACCCAAAGCAGTCTAAATGACCACAGGCCGAACTACTTTTATTCTGGCATTTGTTTATATTAAAATCTTCCTCACAAATATACACATGGTTTCAGCCCAGCCTATTCGTGAAAACATCTATGTACATTCCTAATTCTACCACAACCCTGGTACGTGTATTATTAAAAACATTGTTATAAAAATTACTTGAAAGGACCTCATATCTTTGGTCAATTATAGTATACGCCAACTGGTATTGGGGGATTTTAGTCAAAGTTTTCTTAACAGTAATAGGTAATAAATTTGAGATAAGTATTGCCAATCCCCCTTTGGCTCTGCTATTTGCCAAGGTATGGCTGGTGTTTAAATAAGAAAAATAACCATTGATATGGAAAACATCCCTAGCCCATGTTTCCTGTAAACAAATAATATGGGCAGATTTGATAATGCTAAGCCAAACCGAGTTAAATAATTTTGATTTTACCCCTGCCACGTTCCAGCACTTAATTATTAGGGAATCATTCAAATTACCTATGCTGTTACCCTTCCCCTGACTACTCCTCCCTTGGCCCTTTGGAGCCTGTGTCCTTTGTCCTCACTGACGGGCTTCATAGACTGATCATGTCAATCCTGATTATCTAGCTGGGATAGTGGGGCAAAACTGTTTACTGTGAGGATAGAAGGCGGTGGTACACCATTTAAGACCTGATGGTTACCCTGGTGCCTTTTTTTCATAGGTGTTCAATACTACAGGGAACACTATGGAATTCTATGAAGGGGGAATTTGCTCTACTGTGTCTGAAAGGTCTGAAACAGTGTCTGAAAGGTCTGTAAAAATAGCCTAAAGGAAGGGCTTTAATTTTACTCATACAAAGGGGCCTTTGCACCAGGCACTGTAATAGTTTTCCAACAATCTAGGGCAGTGGCGCCCAAACTTTTTCAACCCGTGGCTCCCTTGACCCATTGGCAATTGCCCGTGGCTCCCCACTGTTACATTTTTTGGAGGGTGGGGGGGGATGTAAGCCCGGCCTCAGGAGTACTTGCATTTTTCTCACTCAAAATTATTGGGATGAAGCTGATGAAGGTATTATAATAATGTACGCAGGGTGTTTCGTTTTACTAAGGTGGCGCCTCTAATAAAATATTCCTAGTTAACTTCTTTGCCTATGCATTTTTAGACTCTCCTAGTTAACTTCTTTGCCTATGCATTTTTTAGACTCTCAAACTTTTTTATCCCACTTACAGTGCTAGATAGCACCCCTATGCATTTAGGCCCCATTGCCAAAGTGTTTGTGCACTTGAAGAATATTTGCATGCACTTCTATTTCTACCCATGTCATTCGTGCCAACACACCTGTCTCAGCAGGGTGACTCACAATTTTTTAAACCACATACAGCTTTATTTTTGCTGTCTCCTCCCTAAAAGTGCCTCCAAATCAATGCAAGCCAAATAAATTCCTCAGATTTTTTTCTTCAAATGTCCCTCTTTCTTGCTTCCAAATGTTGGCATTATGCCGTATATGGTGTTTACTTCCCTGTGCTGAAGGAGAGAGCAGGCCTATCTGGAAATGTGTGTGTACTGAAAGAAATGTGTTCTGGAAGTACCTATGATTCAAGTCCAAGTGTCAATACTTGATAATACTTAATGTGCTTAATATACAGGACAACTGTACTTTCCTGATAACTTGCATTGGTGTAAAATGAATTTGGAAAAAAACGAAACTAATAACGAGTCTAACAAAATAAATCAGGCATCTTCCACTTACTTTGGGAGTGTTGGAACGTGGGGATCCAGTAAAATATGGAGGTCATCTCCCTCGACATGGCATCAATTAAGCACTACATTGACAGCTTTAGGCACGTCACTTACAAATCATCAACATCATGCGTTTGAGTCTAATTAGTTTAACTGAAGCCAACAGACCCTTCAACATTAAATGCATTAAAGTGCTTGGTGCGCGGCTCCCCAGGCTAGGTTTGACGGCTCCCCAGGGAGCCACGGCGCACAGTTTGGGAACCACTGATCTAGGGTCTGTGAAAATCCATGATAATATAGTCCCCTGGAGTATCTTTGGGATGAATTCCCAACCATGGCGTACTTTACCTGTACCACCTCCCGAGACAAGCCTACCATCCAACCAGCGTTTGATTTCAACTGATGCACCAAATCATTTAGCAAAGCCTCATAGTCCTCACTATCTTCTTTGAGGAGCCCTTTAATATAGTAGTGTACAGAGTACATTCAAGGGGAAGGTGGGGATAACCCTTAGCATAGCGTTGGTCCTTCTTATTTGTTTCATCTTGTGGGCCACAGTTTTTATGGCTGATATTTGCTAAACCTAATGGGAATTCAGGAGTCTGTGGTGCTAAGGGGATATGTATAGGAAGTGTATCTTTATTCTGATTCTACAGAGTACTCTGATCCCCCACCTGTTCTATATTCAGCTCAATAGGCAGTTTGCCGGGGGAGGGGTCACAGGTTTCACATTTCCTATCCCATGTCTCTAAGAAGCTCTTTACTATTTTCTGTAAGAAGATCCAAATGTGCAGAAATAGGAGGGCAAGGGACCAGGTGCTCAGGAATAGGGTTACAAACAGGTTAACACTACTGAAATGAGTGTCTCCCGCCCTTCGGGTTCTACCATAGCTTGGCACTGCTGGATGGCTTTCTGGGGGTCTAATAGTCTTAACCTTGGTTTTAGCTCTAGTAGTCCTCCTAGCTTTTTTACTTTAGATGGACTTGGGTCGGAATCTAAGTACTGAATTCTCATGCCCTCCAGCATTTCCAGGGTAGGAGTTGGGTCTCTTGCCGAGTCATGGGTGGATCGCTGGGATTTATTTTCATCTGGATGAACAACCAGCAGAGCTGGGCCGAGGCCTAATGAGAGCCTTCTTTCCATCAAATCTATCATTTACCACCCCAATCGTTCTCTCTAGCAAGCAATCAATTGCAGTATTTTTGACGACAGGAATCTGGACATGCACTACCCCCGTTATTGTTCTTTTACCCATACTATCATATGAGCTTCAAACGTCTAGGGATGCTAAAATACACAAAATCCCTAAACAAGAAGCACTTCACAAAATATAAAAGGCCAAACCTACACTTGCGTACAATATGGACAGTCAATGTAGTCTTACTCCAAGTGAGAAATGTTAGAGAGGGGTCCCAACCCAGCCTTGTACGGACGCGGATGGGCGCAGACAAGCCCACCCTTGGCCCGGGCTTTGCCCAGGGGCATCCCGCACTGGGGGACAGCAGCGTGCCTGTTATAGCGCCGAGTAATTAGCCTCAGGTGTCCTCAGCCTGGGAGATTTTGGGATATGCAATCCCCAGCAGCAGCAGTGGAAACCAGCGGTGGCTTTTCCCCAGGGATGTTAATGCTAGCGTTGCGCTTTAATCCATGGCCTCAAGCAGAACAGAGTTCCCTGTGCAGAAAATAATACAAGAGCTGCAGATGACCACTTACCTCCGGTGTAAACAGAGTCAGCACAGTACCCCGTAATTGTGTAATTTCTGCTTTTCCAATGTTATGCTTTTTTCATAATTTTTGCTCACCGGAGATTTAGGTTGACCAAAAATGTCTTAGGGGAACAGTGAAACTGGATGTGTGACGAAGTTGGAAATTCTGGACTAGCAAAGTCAATCGTTGACATCTCCAAATCTCCAAATAGCAAATGGTAAAGCATCCATGCAGGACCAAATTCCTTTGGAATTCTATGAGGTTTTCTCACTAGTTCTTTCAGCGGTCCTTCAAGATCTTTTTAATTCCTTTGATTCTTGAGGCAGGGTGCCATGCTCTTTGGAGGAAACTAACATTGTCATCTTTCCCCAAAAATGGAAGGATCCCACGTACTGCAGCTCCTATCAGCCGAAATCTTGGATTAATGCAGACTCAAAGATCTACACTCGGATATTGGACACTAGGTTATCCATGGTGATTTCTGACCTAGTTGATCAAAATCAGCACAGGTTTATACCTGGACACGACACAACCTCACATGTTAGCATAGCTAAAATAGCCCTGGAGGTGGCTTCGGTTGCAGGGGCTCCCATGGGATTGATTATGCTACATGCCGAAAAGGCATTTTATTGGGTCTCTTGGCACTATCTCTGGGCAGTTATTGGTACCTCTGGCTTTGTTCCAGGGTTTATATCTCGGGTGCGGCAATTGTATATGGGACTAAAGTGAAGGGTTCTGGTACTCTTTCAGTCCCTATTGAAATTACAAGAGACATCTGGTAGCAGTGTTCTCTCTCTCCCCAGTTCTTTGCGTTATATATTGAGCCTTATATTCAAGCATTACAAACTTGCTGACTCTATTAGTGCACTGTGTCTTTTTTTTTCTTTTTTAATTTTAGCCGTTAGTATGATACCTTACAAAACATTAAAAAGAAAAGACAAGCTTTTTCTTAACACTTAATAAGATTGATACAATACTTAGTGAATGAGAGACAGAAACTAAAGGTATGAGACATAGAGGGGTTACAGCAACTCATAATTTTACACGGTAAGATACAGAAGAAAATAAAAAAAGAAAAACATGATAATCAGTGTATGACTAAACCCATTGCAAACTAGACCAGACCCTATTAAACCTGCGGCAAGCGAGAGAGCCTCTGACTTTAGCTAGAGCTAACTCGGATTCAAATACCTGTCTAAGTAGTGCCCAAAACGCCTTGACATTTGGACAGATAGGGTTTATCCATGATCTAGCAATACACAGACGTGCACAGGCGATGATAATAGAGAATAATGCTCTCTCAGAGTTAATGACCTCGTGCTTAAGCCCGAGGAAGATTTCCTTTTCTGAAGACTGGAACTGGCAACCAAATTGCGCTGATAATGTTGTGCATACGTCTTTCCAAAGTAGCCTAAGCAAAGGACAATCCAAAAACATGTGGTTTAGATCTGCAGCAAAGAGATTACATTTGGGGTAGTGCGACGTACAGAAAGATCTGGGTGTTGCCCACTTTGAAATGAGCTCAGGTGTGTAGTACAGCATAAAAACCGTCTTGTGTTGTTGCAGCTTTAGGTTAATGGAGGCTACTGCTCTATCTAAGATGTCTAATGACTCCTGCACTTCCACTGCAGTGACATTAGTGTTCAAGAGCTGACTTAATTTTACAGATATGTGCAGGCTATCATCATTAGCTGATGCGATAAGTTTCTGATAAACTGCACCTATAACACCTCTACCAGAGTTCCCGTATATGCCCGCCAATATTTCAGATGTATATAGTGCGGTTGATACTCTTTGCCCATTTAAAAAAATAATCTCTAATCTGCAAGTATTTAAAGAAGGAGCGATGTGGGAGCCTGAACTCGTCTCTAAGTGCTGAAAACGAACGAAAACCCTGATTATCGTATAGTTGGCCAAGCCTGTTGATGCCCGAGGACTGCCAAATTCTTCCAACAGGATCCTGAAATATGTCGGGCAAGATTGGGTTCCCCCGTAAAACAGTTTGACAATGCAGTGCAGGCCAAGAAAATTTCTGGCAGATATCATGCCAGATCCGGGTTATATCCCTAATCACCTACACCGTGTGTCTACACCGTCTGGACCTCAAAGTTCTTGCCTACGTGGATGACATGGTTATTTTAACTTCCAGCCCGGCTTCCACATTAACAGTGTGGAATTAGTGGCTATGGAATTTGGTTATGTGTCAGGGTATGAGCTCGATTTTGACAAAAAGTAGGTCTTAACGAATGTCACCGCCCTGGCCCAAGACAAGAGATGGGTACAGTCTGCAACATACCTGGGAGCAGTAGCGGTCAGTGGTGGGAGTGCCGCCGGGCGCTGACGTGGGGCGTGGGAGGGGCAGGGTGGGGGGTAGTAAACTACGGATTACGGCGGATTACAGGTAAATAAATATATAAATAAATAAAACGAATTTCGTTTCTCTCGCTGCATCGCATTTGGCGATGCAGTGCGAGAAACGAAATTCGTTTTATTTATTTATATGTTTACTTACCTGTAATCCGCCGTAATCCGTAGTTTACTACCCTCCACCCTGCCCCTCCCCCGCCCGTCAGCGCCCGGCGGCACTCCCACCACCGACCGCTACTGCCTGGGAGTAGAACTTACACTGTGAATGCAGGAAATAATTGAGTTAAATTTTAGTAAAATAGATTAACCGTCCATAGAGGTTTTTAACAATGGAGCAGACTGCTTTTGGGCCTGATCGGTAGATATAACCTTATAAAAATGGTTAATCTACCTAGATATTTGCACCTTTTTTGGTGTATACCTCTCTATCTACTAAAGATCTTCTTCAATAAAATCGAAGCTAGTTGGCAGAAATTCATTTGGAGTTACAAGAAACCCTGCTGTAGTATACAGCACCTTTAACTACCCCTGGATAGAGGTGGCGTGTCTTTACAGGCTATACGGGTCTACTATTTTGCCGCTTCATGTCCAGCTCACCATGGTCCTGGGTAGGGAACCTTGGTCTTTGGGTCTAATATTCTCAGAGGACTTGCGCTGGGGAATGCTCTTGTGCCACATACAGGTTTCACCAACCCTGTGTACTTTAAGAGGTCACAATTAAAGATCCTGCAGGTCTAACATCAAATCTAGACTTATTTAAAAAAAACTATCCACTGGCCCCACCTTTTTCAATCAATATACCTTTTTGGGGTATAATCCGAATATGCCACTGTTGATCCATCAAAGTTTCTTTGAGTGTTGGGTGGACTTTTTACTGTGAGACAACTGTATGAGGGTGTTACACTTTATCATATGAGACCCTTCAGCAATGATTCTCCCTTCCCCATACGGCATTTTTTAGATATTTACAACTCTGGCATTTTTTACTGAGTTTGAAAAGAGAAGAGGTATGCTGATCCCCGAATAATTTTCTTGATGATCTTATAAGAAGTCCTCATAAGGGTAATATTAGTTTGGCCTATAAAGTGATTCTCTTGGCAGAGATTGAGGGGAGGATAGATCTATTTCAACTTAGGGCAGACAAATGGAGTAGATATTTAGGGGTCGAGGTGACTTATGATGATTTTAAGAGTAGTGACACCTTCGCAGAGGGCCTTATTTATTGCTTTTTGGCATAGGTCAGCGCCACAAGCTTTCCTGCTGTGTTGCTCTACGTCAAAAGCAAAGTGCAGGAATGCGCTTTATCTATGAGATACAGCACATTCCTGTCCTCTTCTACTGTGCTGGCACACAAATGTCTGCCTAGCTCCAATGCAGGCAACCTTGCATCATTGTGCAATGGTATTTGCATTGAAATCAGGTTGTTTTTGTGGGGCAAGGGACACCTTCCTTCACAAAAACAAACTTATGCAACCCCTTGGGAGGCATAGGCTTTTGACACATTCCTAGATTTGCAGCTTGTTGTAAATCTGGAAATGTGTCAAATGCCATGGGTGTTGCCTGGGAACATCCACCATAACGCCCATGGCATGCGTCCCTATCACAGTGTGAGGCAACACAGCAACTTACACATGGTGGCTTTACGTGTCCTCGTAGATATGATTGAGAGGCCTGCGCCAAAGAAGCATCATTAAAAGTGATGCTTCAGCAGTGCAGGCCCCTTGTAAATGAGGCACCGAGTGTGCTGAATGTCTCCTGGTTTAAGGCCTATCATTTTAAATGCGCTAATGATTTCTATTACGTGACGCATCACTTGTATGGAATGAAGTTAAGACAGGATGAGAAATGCTTCCGGTGTAGGGTGGATGAGGCAGGAGGTGTTTATATCTTTGCTGAATTGTTGTTTCTTTTGCAAATGTGTCATTTATATTATTCAGTTTTGTAATTTGTATTATGTATGTGTATATTTAGCTGTTAACCACGGAAAGCCTTTATATTGCCTCGGCAAAGACAGCAAGAATATTGATGCATTTACAAGACTTTATTTACAGTATTGTGTATGTACCAGGAAAAAGCAATGTCTTGGCTGATTTTTTATCTCGCATGTCTACAGATATTCAAAAATGTGACAGGAATGAGTGGGATGAATTGCAAGTTGCATTAATTCATGATGAGGGTGGCCCTGGTGTGGAAGAAGAGACATGGAAATGTGACTATGCCAAGGAATGACATTTTCAGCAACTTATTGAGTCAGAAGTGCAAGGTTGGCCAAGGAAAGCTGTGGTTTCCAAGAATTTAAGGTAATTTTGGGAAATCAAAAGTGAAATGTCTGTTTTACATGGAACCATTTTTAGGGGTAACAGGGCAGTTCCCCCAATCATGCTTAGAGATAGCATAATGAAGTTATGTCATGAAAATCATTGTGGTATTGTGAAGACTAAACAAAGACTGTAGAAGTGGTACTGGTGGGCAGGTATTGACATGAGTGCTGAGAGAATGGTCAGGGACTGTGTGGTATGCGCCAACTCTGACAATTCTCTAAGAACCTTGAGACCTAACATGTATGAGCCAATCATTCGAGAGAAACCATGGCACACAGTAGCTATTGACATTATGGGTCCTATCGCCACACCCTCAAAGCACATCATTGCTATGACTGATGTGTGTTCAAGATGGCCGCTTGTTAAAATGGTAGATAAAATAGATTCCACAGAGGCACTTAAGTTCATATATAACACATTTCTGGATGAAGGGTTGCCAGTTCAAATCATTAGTGATAATGGTGTACAATTTATTCACTACTATGACATGTAAATCTTATAAGTGTCCTATTTTTTAAATATACTACACCCTGTCCACTGGGCTATTCACTGTCTATCCTAGGGGAGAGTATATATATATGTATTAAAAAGGAAGGTTCGAGTCTGCCAAAAGGTTTATTTATATTGCCAGGTTGAAATGGCAGTTCAAAACTGCACCCACAGGCTTCAATGGCAGTCCTCAGACATGTTTTCAGGGCTTCTTAAGTGGGTGGCACAATATGTTCTGCAGGCTCATGGGTAGCATATAATTTACAGGGCCTGGGCACAGTTAGCACCACTTTACTAGGGGCTTATAAATAAATTGAATATGCCAATTGGGTATAAGCCAATTTCACCACCTTTAAAGGAGAGAGCACAAGCACTTTAGCACTGGTAGAGTGCGCAGAGTCCTAAAGCCAGAAAAAACAAAATCAGCAAAACAGGAGGGTTAAAGGAAAACAGGTTAGGGGAGGACCACACCTAGGATGCCAGGTCTAACAATAGAACAGACCAATGAATGAAGAGTGCTGGCCAAAAGCCCTTCTATGTATGAACATGGATATGCACTTTTATTCATTATTTTTATTCCATGGGCTGATAAGACAGGTAAATCTCTACCTAAGCTAGACCTAAAAAACAATGGGGGATACTGACAATGCATGGGTTGACCCGAAAGAGGCTGCACTGATGTGCACCTCCTAGGATTTTTGTAAATCAGTTTCATGGGGGACTAGGGGACATGACTTCGCTACCTAGTCTGTGCTTGTAATAGGGTTCCTCATTTCAGGAATTTTTATTACCTCATGCAAAGTTAACGCTCTGCCATCGTGTCCTGTAGTTGAAGTGGTACAAGTGTCCTAATTCCAGAAAAACAAAAAAGCGCAATGCAGTGCTCCTCCCTCTGACCCTCATAAGCATGAAACATGTCACGTATTGGGAAAGACGGTCTATTATTCGTATTTGTAAACCTAAAAACAGTCTTTTCTCAGAGGGAACTGCCTATTTTTGTGGGGACACTTTTGAGGGCCGGCGGTCAACATCATATGATTGAGTTGTTGACAACCTTCATACAGTTGACTTTGCAGTTAGGAAAAGTGGACAAAAAGAGAGGCGATCCATATAAACCTGTGGCTCCCCCAGGGTTGTTGCCTCAAGGCAACATTTCCTAATCTGTTTCTCAATGACCTTCCCAGGATATTATTGAATTATGTTACCTTAGACATCCCTAGCCATCCTTAGAGAGGGCTTGTAACCACCCCAGCACTCTTTTTTTGTAGACAATTCGATGTTGCTGAAAATGCAGACCTTCCACCCTGTTGCTGGGTCTCCAGAGGTTCACTCCAACAACCAAGGTCATTTTCGGTTTCAAAATGGGAGTCGTAGGTTAAAATTGCTCAGGTGTTTCTGCTGCAGAGCATGAAGTGATGTACTATGTATTTTATTTAAGTAGTTTGCAGAACCGGAGTCCTTTCTATCACGTTTCCTTTACATTGACTGATTGCATTGTAGATAGTTTTGACCTGCTATTAAAGCCAGAATTTGGCTTCAACTAAGAATCCGCATCACGTCCCATAATTTTCATCATGTGTTGTCAATTTACTCTCTTTTCAGATTAACTTTTAGTTGGAGCACCCGAGCACTCCTTTACTTAGTCTTGCATCCATCCAACCCACAGCTATGCATCAATCCATTCATACTCCCATTTACTCGTGGATCTGACCATTTCATCCACAATCACCATACATGCCCTTGCCCACTCCCTATCATTCATCAGTCTACTCCCCTTTCGTTCATTAAGCAAGGCACACTCTAATGCATCCATCCATCCACCCTCGCATGAAAATGTAGCCATCCATCTATTCACCCAGGTATACACCCACAATCTATCCATCATCCACCTATCTGTGCCCGTATTTGCAGGGTTTTTGTTATTATCTCGTGCTTACTTTGTGATCTGCCAAAAGAGATCGGGGCCTGTTTGGGGCTTATTACAAACAGGGGTATTGGCTGTTTTGGAAAGAATGAGGGCGATGACTGGGTGGTCTTATAGCTGCTGACGTTTCTCTTCTTGGGTTATGGCTTTGATTTTCCGTGTAAATGTTAGGTCCTGCAGGTGGCTGGCTGTGTGTGGTGCCAATTACACTTAGCATTTAACGAAACGTTTTCGAGCAGAGATATATTGTGTTTGATTGTGTGTTCGGTCGATTGTGTTTTTAAACTGCTTATTCAGATGAAATTCGTTTCGTTCAGAAATTACTAAATACTTTATTTTCTGATTTTAATCCCTATGTAGACACTCTTTATTAATATTTATAAAAAGAGGAGGTACAAAAACCTATGCGAGTGATTTAATTTGTTTCTTACAATAGAGTACAAGCAGCTTTCAAAGACCAAATAACCAGGCTTGTGGCAAAGCTTTGCAGACTCTTGTCCACTTTGGGTGGTCAGGAAAAAGTAGCCCCCTGAGGCTTGTTCACAGTTAGGATCATTTCAGTCTAGTTCCCCCCTTGCACCTTTTATTAAACGTCTGCCAGTTGCATTAATGACTGAATGCCACGTGGGGCTCTAAATTTGTTATTTGGTCTCCAATCCCTGAAATGACATGCTTTATGAAAGGTTAGAGGCCAGGATCACAATGTTTTGCTAGCCCTGCTGACACATTTTTGTAGACACGTGGGAACATGTTGTGAACTAATAGTTTGCTCGAAAATAGATGAAACTTCATAATAGTTAGCTTAAAAATAGTTGAAACGACGGTGAATAGCATACAGTACAGGACGAGTCTGCGAATTATTTGTGTTATCACTATTAACTAAGTTGCTATGAAGACAGACAGGCACTGGCAGAAACAAGCACTGCTTAAGCCAATGTCTGGGTTTAATGTGCTATACATGCCAGACAAAGTTTAAAAACAAAACGCTCTCTTATCTGTCTGATAGCTGTGCTATCAACCTAGACCTACAATGGAAGTGTGCCATTTTTGCACACTGCTCAAAGTGGAATATGCATGATGATATTTCATCTTTTTAAAAAGCTATCTATTGTAATAACAGTTTTTTCCTGGTGCTGCTAACAACCTGGAGTTGGCTCTGCTCCCTCAATAATATACAACCAGCCTTTGGCTCAAAACTTGCAATGCCCCACTGGTGAAATTATGCATGCGAAATCAGAGTGAGTTCTCTGAAAAAGGTAAAGTCAGACTGACAGAGGGACCTATGTATGGCCTCGTTCTGAGTGCGGTGGTTAGTTTCTGATCAAGTCCAAAGATGTTTGCATTTAATTTGAAATCATGAGTTTTACACTCATTTTAGCTTTCATTTGTGGGTTTGCCCAAGCAATTCCCTCCAGGTATAACCAGGAATAAACCCAAAGTCCTAAACTGCAGTAAAGGGGATACAGTTGGGAAATACTGGTCAGAAAGCATGTCAATCTCCATTACAAGTAGGAAAACTCAAAAACGAACGCAAAAATAGCCTTACAGTGCACGGTAGCAGTGTTTCCTTGAGCCGTATACAGGCCTGATTTTGCTTCCCCACTTATAATGATTTTGTGTACTCAAGTCTCTAAAAACTTTTATAAATAGAATGTTTTAAACACTGTCAACAGGTCTGGGATGGTAGCCAGTTTGGTGAGCTGGGATCACAGCTGGACCAAAGAGCTCTGCTACATGAAGTCTATTCTATCGCGCTTGTATAGCGCTACAAGGTTAGTCCCTTCTGGTGTCTACAGGTGAATTCATAGGTGACATTGCAGAAGTGTTGGTAGTCACTTGTACCTATTTGATAATGATTTGACAGTCTGTCATGAAGTAGTGGACAATTGTGTGCTAACTAAAAAAAGTTTTAAAAAGTTGCCAGGGAGACAGTAAAGAAAATAAAACAAATCTATGTAGGATTCTTCATACCACAGAGCTTTCAGCAATCTACATTCAACTTTATTTTTATATGTTTATATACAATAAAATACCATAGAGATTTCAAAGGGGATTTATCCTGTTCTTAGGAAAGCTCAATATATACATCCATAAACTAAACCGCTTCTTTGAAGTAAGGTGTGCGTTATGAGTCAGTCTGAGTCCTCATGAAAGTTTGCATAGACATATGAATGAGAGTTTTATCAAAATGCAAAAAATAATGTAGTGAAAGTCACATATGACATGTTAATGTGCAATTTATATTGAACTGAAACGACATTTAAAATGTGCAAAACGCAATATGTCGCTATACCTATTAGTACAAGGCCTCAAAATGCCTAATGCAATTTTACTTTACTAGTGGCATAACCAGATGTATTAAGACATGCATAACATTTTTTTTTTAAATTGACCTTACTCTGACGTGCCTGTAATGAAAACGTCACATAACACTGCAGAATGCCTTTTTTCCAGACCCTTACGGAATACACTTCTCATTATTCCCTTACGTTATCATCCATTCCACTCTGAGGCTGAGTGGTAACGGCTTAATGCTGAACTCTGATTTGCCATCCTTTTCCAAACCTGTTGCTGATTGCAGTTTGCTACTGCATGAATATTTTGCCTTATTGCTTGAAACTTTACTGTGTTTCATGAACCTCTCTTTATGGGAAGTTCTGCTGATATTGATTGATTTAATTTGAGCTTCATGCTCTATCTCACTTTTTCCTCTTGAATTTGAACTCTTTATGGGTTTCCTGCTAACACCATATTCACCCCATTTTTAGAATAGGGATTCTTTCCTTTATGGAACATGCTTGATATATTGTTCATTATGATTTGTTCTAGCCATTTTTTTATTATCATTCCTGTTAGTTGATTGAACTAACTGAATAAAGAGAATTTACTAAACTCTTAATGAAAATAAAACCCTTAAGACTTATACTTAACTCTCATTATTGAATGAACTTAGAATAGCTATTGTGATTTTTACTTATGTGATGCTTAGCTCCTGATCTTCTCTGTCACAGAGAAGATCTGTCGCAAAGGTCTGTCGCAGAGAGAAGCACGCATACACCCCCACTGAGCAGGGATCAACCTTGTTTGAGTAAGATAAAGATGATAAACTGTTTTATTTAAATTGATTCCCACTCCAGCACAGATAAATGATATGGAAATACAGCTATATTACAGAATCTGATTTTATGTGCAGTAGCAGAGATGGTCGGTTACTCTTCCCAAAATTCCCCCTACTTTTAATGCTTTTTAAAAAACATGGCACATCCATTTGCAGACCTATTTGAAGGTTGCATCACTGGATGGCTGCTGATAGGAGGAGTGCATCCCTTCTCTCAACTTTCCCTAACTAGCCCCAAGCACATGGTGTATTTTCAGGAGCTGTTCTGCCATCTTGGGGGACATAGAGGTCCTACTCCTGGAAACAGAATAAACTAGAATTATTCTTTATTTGGATTGTTATTCAAAAGATTACAGAATACTTTCTACAAACATCAAGTAGACATAACACAGACTGCATTCAATTAAATTCAGCCATGAAAACCTGCTCCTACATTCAATTCAAAACAGATTCATCGGCACAATCAATTCCATTTTAAAAATAGAGCTTTATTGCCAAATATCATCAAGTTATATTCCATTAAATAGTCACACTTATACTTTGGAGTAAAACAGTCACAGTTACATGTTATCTTTTCTTTCTTTCCACAGTCGTATAACGGAGACTTCATACACTCTAAAAATATCACTACTTTCATGCACATTTTATTTGAGTCCTCTCTGAAACACAAACACAAAGCATCTGTTGTCCATCAGGTATTAGGTGCTCTAAAATCGGGTCTCAGTAGCGTGTTGTAGATTTCGCCTAGACACATACATAAACATTAAGGGTCTGATTTGCAAAGGTAAACGTACGCTTCTGTGTAAGTTTATATTTTGTTTGCATTCACAATCTTTAAGTTAGTAGTATGTTTACAAATGAGGAGACTCTTCAGTCAGGGCAAATAACTCTGCACATAAAAAGATAGACCTTACTTATTAATACAAACCTAAATCCCATACATCCTTGTATATGTGCTGTACAAGCTCTCTAAGCACGCTACCAATAGATGTACCATTTGTTTTTCAGCAGTGAACATCTATCCTCCACAAAAGGCACCTGGACCTCTCTAAAAGGTCATTTTTAATTCCAATGGGGCTGGTAATGGCAGTTACTGGCTTAATTAGAATCTTGTCATCCATAGGAAGACAGCGCAGAGGTTTTGTTTCACCTGGATATTCCCAGTTAAAAATCCTGATCAAAATGCGAAATTGCTAGGGGAATCGGACACAGAACTACCAATTCCTCTGTTAACTCCTCAGTTTTAATGGAACCATCAGAGTCCTACCTGCAATCCACTGCAACTTCACTGCCCCAAGGAAATAAGGGGGCACAATGCTTCTTTTCAAGTTCACGTTTACAAAGTTATCAAATTCAACCTCAAGCCTTACCACTTATCACTCAATTTACATTCTTCAGTACATATTCTTTCCTTCAGATCATTGAATCAACGCCTGCTTTAGTGATCAAAAATAAACTTTCTTTAAGTCATAATGGGCAGCTCTCACTGGTCATGATCCCCATCTTATATGATGTTGCTTTTTTCTTGCCTGCAGGTACCAATTAATGAAACTAAATATCCTGAAAATGAATTCAGCACATTATAGGAAGTAATTCACAGTTAAGACATTTTCTTCTGTGACATTAGAACTTTGAATACATTAAATGCAAAATAGTGCCACTTCCAATGTAGTAAATCCAAATGTCGTTTCCAGTAATGTAGTGACACACATCGTCAGTAGGTATCACCATGGAGGAAGCGTAGATACTATGCTCACATTTCTCAACCAGCCCTCCATGCACGACAAAGCAGAAGGGATGGGGCCACGTTTCTGTTGTGCATGAGCTCCATGAACCTAGTGGGAATGTATCAGGACCTGCTGATGTCAGTAGGCTCCTGACCCCCATTCTTTTGTCATCCATGAGACCATTATTGACAAATATGGGCCATATGGTTCTCGTTCCTTTTAATGCTTAGATTTATAATTCCATCTTAAGGTCAAAGATGGGGTATGCTATCTGAATATCAACTCCAGAATATCATTTGAGCATAATGTCAATCAATCAATCAATCAGCGTTTGTTAAGCGCGACTACTCACCCGTAAGGGTCTCAAGGCGCTTGGTGGGGGGGGGGTGCAGGTTCCAGTCCATCAAGGAGGGAGTCAGTCGAAGAGCCAGGTTTTGAGGTTTCTCGTGAAGATGGGGAGCGATGTTGTCTGTCTGAGGTGGAGCGGAAGGGCAATCCAGGCTCTGGCTGCGAGGAAGGAGAAGGAGCGGCCTCCCGATCTGGTCTTTCTGGTGCGGGGGACCACGGCGTAGGAGAGCTGGGCTGAACGTAGGGTCCTTCTAGGTGCGTGGAATTTGAGTTGGTTGTTCAGGTTTGCTGGTCTGGTGTCGTGGAGGGCCTTGTGTGCGTGGGTGAGTATCTTGAAGGTGATTCTGGCCTCGATGGGGAGCCAGTGGAGTGTGCGCAGGTGCTGGGAGATGTGGCAGTGTCTTGGCAGGTTGAGGACCAGTCTTGCGGCGGCGTTCTGGATGTTTTGTAGCTTGCGGGTGAGGTTTTTGTTTATTCCGGCGTAGAGTGCGTTGCCGTAGTCGAGTCTGCTGGGGACGAGGGCGTGAGTGACGGTCTTTCTGTGCTCAAGGGGGATCCATTTGAAGGTCTTACGTAGGAGGCGGAGGGTGTGGAAGCAGGAGGATGTGACGGAGTTGATCTGGCGGTCCATTTTGAGCTCTGAGTCCAGGATGATTCCAAGGTTGCGTGCGTGGTCCGTGGGGGTGGGTGGGCTTCCGAGGTCGGGGGGCCACCAGGTGTTGTTCCAGGTGTCGGGGTTTGGGCCCATGATGAGTACTTCTGTTTTGTCGGTGTTGAGTTGTAGGCAGCTGCTTTTCATCCATTTGGCGACGGCTTCCATGCCTTCTTGAAAGTTGTGTCTGGCGGTGTTGGGTTCGTTGGATAAGGAGAGAATGAGTTGGGTGTCGTCTGCGTATGACACAATGTTGAGTCCGTAGGTTCTGATGATGGGGGCGAGCAGAGCCATGTAGACGTTGAAGAGCGTGTGGCTGAGGGAGGGCCCCTGGGGGACTACGCAGGTGGTTGGTGTAGGGGCCGAGAGGAAAGGGGGGAGTCTGACCTGCTGCGTTCTGCCGGAGAGGAAGGAGTGGATCCAGTCAAGGGCCTTGTCCCGGATCCCTGCGACGTGGATTCTGCGTATTAGGGTGCGGTGAGAGACTGTGTCGAACGCCGCTGAGAGGTCGAGGAGGATGAGGGCTACTGTTTCTCCTCTGTCCAGTAGGGAGTGGATGTCGTCTGTTGCGGTGAGGAGGGCGGTTTCTGTGCTGTGGTTTTTCAAGGTCAATGGTGGCATAGTTACTTCCAAAGCACACTTGGAAGGAGCCATTGCAGCTGATACAGAGTAATAGACATAGCTATAATGGACTATGCAGAAG
This sequence comes from Calotriton arnoldi, assembly GCA_963921515.1. Taxonomy (NCBI): domain Eukaryota; kingdom Metazoa; phylum Chordata; class Amphibia; order Caudata; family Salamandridae; genus Calotriton; species Calotriton arnoldi. Next base: position 282,250 of record CAWUFW010013086.1, read on the forward strand.
ACAAGCCATAACACAACAATTATGGTATGAAGTATCCAAACAAATTCACCAAATACATGAAATGTTAACTATCAAAGTCCTACTCTTCGCAAACAAACCAGGACTACCAAACCTAGTAAAAATTGCTCACACACTACTATAATATACTCAACCCTATACAGATTAGTTTTAGGTCGAGCCGTGGCAGCGCGCATGCGCTGTCTGCAAGACCTGCTGTAATCTATAGAACAACTTTTTTTCCGCCTGCTAATTACCATACGCTGACTCCAGTGTCCATCTTATTTGCTGCCTCCTAACTGATTCCTGCAGCCGATATGTCACTTCCTTTGAAGGCTGAGGCACACCGGTCAAGTACAGTTTCTTTTCATTTTCAGGGCATATCTGTTGTTTGAAGAACTCTTTTTCTTCTACTGCTGCCCTTCCCTGCACTACCAGCCCAGCTCATGTCTTTGGTGCTTCTGCTCGTCGCTTGTTGCAATGTTATACAGCGCAAACTTGACCCACAAGTATTGGAGTGCTTTACATGAGCAACAGCTACATTACACAAGCACATTTATTTTTCAGTTGGTGGGGAGATTAAGTGATTTGCCCAGAATCACAGAATGTGGCGTCGACGTCGAGACTGGAACTTGATTCCCTAGCTCGAAATTCGGCAGCTCCTGGCCTTTACGTCACATCCTCTCCCTCTTTGTTTGATGTACTTAAAGTAATGGAACACCATTCACCCTTTTGGATAATAGTGTCGCTGATTCTAAGGGTGACATGAGCATTCCATGGGACTGTTTTACCCGTCTCTTTTTGTTGTCTTATGCTTTGAGGCAATCAGGACATAAAATAGCACTATGCTGATGCTCTACTCTGTGTAACATTCTTTCCAGATTTCAGTCAAATTGTCAGGTACAGTAGACTCAGTTCTCTAGTCTTTTTATAACTATAACTTGGGAAAAATGTGCTTGTCTGTTGAGGGATCGAATATTGAATTCTGCACATCATTTTAATGAAATACTAATCTAGTGCAGATTGCACCACCTCCCGTCGCGTGCGCCTATCGGCATGCCTGCACTCACTGCTCGGTTATGTGGCTGTTATCCTGACACTGATTGTAGTTCCTCAAGGAAGTCACAGCCACCAGCTTAGTGATAGGGAGATGGCGGTGAAATGCAGACAAATGCTGTTTGAAAAGGAAAACAACCGCAATGACAAAATACTTATTTTTAAAGTGTGCGTTGGTATGTGTTTGTCTTTCTACATTTCCGTGTCATGTCCAAATGGTACTTTTTACTGATTTTGACTGTTCATTTTATGATATTTTGGGCACATTTACTAAGCGCATAAAGCTGTAGCTGCGGCGCTGTAGGGGCTCTATATTTTTGTGGCATGGCAATACTGAACTTTGTAATGACTTCTATTGTTTACTTTATAATACTTCTTGGGCATTCACTAAGCGCATGTAGCTATAGCTCCAGCACTGCAGGGGCCCTGTATGCATAGGTACCAGTCTTTAAACCGCGCCTACCATACCTGATGTTTAAGCAAGGCTTCCTGGCGCTGTATGTAAATTGACTTGAAACTGTCAGTGCTGCGGGAAGCAAATATTGTCATCCCCACATCCTAACTCTTCCTGAGAGAAGCAAGTCAAGGCTTACATGTCTCACAGTGCACTTCTCCGTCCTTCACCTCTTTCATCTTCAACTTTAAAGGAAAGCGTGATTTGGAAAAAATCCGCTGATGGTAAGTTTACGTTCCACTGCAGGAAAGTTCACTGCGGCAGTCTTTCCTTGAAGTTCATCTTTCAACAATAGAACACAACTGTAAACTATTTCCGCCTACGACACCAGTTAACAATCTCTTTCTCTCAAACAATTGCTCCTAGTGCATTAATTCATATTGCCTGTTCTAAAGTATTTTGTAATTAGTTTTACATTAGGATAAAGCCAAAGCAAAAACTAGAGCTTGCTCTGGGGATTAGCGTCTCAGATGTTAGACATGCTTTTTGACTGGATGATGTCACTTTTTTTGCAATACAATAGGTCTCGCATTTAAGAGAGTTTGAGCTATTGGCATTGTAAATGGCAATGCCTTTTATTTATGTGTTGTTCTTAAAACAGATAAATCAAAGGCATTGCCATTTACAATGCCTATAGCTTAAACTCTCGCAAATGCAAGACCTATTGCATTGCACATGCGTTCGTACTATAAATGTTTTTTAAAAAGCGTTAGGAGAGAGCGTGTCCTGCCTGAAACAGCAGGCAGGACAAAGCTATTTGAGAAAATAGTGCTCGGAGGCTGTAATTAAAGCCTACCAAGGAACAACACACATAACAGGGGGTGTCGCCATGGGAGGTTATAAAATTAGACAAGGCGGTACTAAGGAGGGACTACTAAGCCTATTTACCAATGAACAGCCACAGTTTACAGTGGACAATGACACAAGCTAATGAAAAATATGGGCGGAGAGTGGGCGGAGCTTTTAGTCCCTACCTGAATACAGCATGCCTCGCAGAGCAGCGCGTGTGCTGCCCAGGCTCGACCTAAAAAGGAATTAGCCAATGAATAAGGTGTCAATTAGCAGAGGCAACACTTTTCTTAATGCCGAGGACTATTTCCCAGCTGCTTGTGTAGAAAAAATAAAACTTTATATGAAACAATTGTCCTTGGGTCTATTTTAACCCCGTTATGTCCCTAATTGCTGCCATTATTATAGTATAGAGCGCTATATTAAAACAAGCATTTGCGATGCAATAGGTCTCGCATTTGCGAGAGTTTGAGCTATTGACATTGTAAATATCAAAGCCTTTTATTTATGTGTTTTGAAAACCTGCAAGTGGTGCGTAAACATGCACTTTGTACTTATAGTCCTTACTTACGAAAAGCAAGGCTGGCAGTAAAAGAGGCGCAGTTACTGCCAGCCTTGCTTCTCGTAAGCAACTACTATAAGTACCAAGTGCATGTTTATTGCACCGCTTGCAGGTTTTCAAGACACATAAATAAAAAGCATTGTCATTTACAATGCCAATAGCTCAAACTCTCGCAAATGCAAGACCTATTGCATTGCAAATGCTTGTTTTAAACTGGAGTGTATATTTGCATTTTTTGTGTGTAATTTTTATGTTGGATTTCTACTTGTGTGTTTGGATTTCTCTGTAAAAGATCTTTAGCTACTAAACCGCAGGTACTGTTAATTATTTTATTTAATATTATATGTTTGGGTGGGATAGATTTAAATTAGAAACTTATGTCACTTATGTAGAAGTGTGTTTTTTTGCTATGTTAGATCTGCTCTTTCTGCATATTTTTATGTTGTCTTTTGTAGTAATGTTAGTATATTTTGTTACTACTTTTTAATATAAAGAGTTGTTAAGACTCAGTTATGATTTTTAATGTTCTAAAAATATGTGCTTTTATTTGGTTTATATTGTATTATAATTTTATTAAAACTAATAAAATAGTAACTTATTTGATATCATTTGGATTCTTAATATGGAGTTTTTCTTAAATCGTTATTTTTTTTAGCATGATAAAAATAAATAATTTTATTAATTAAAAAAAAGAAACGTAATTGTACAGGAGTACTGTATGGGTTGCTTTGTTAGTTTGCTTTAGTATCCAGATTAAAAATAACCCTTCTAAGAAAACCTGAAAAATAAATTTAAAACAATTTTCACCATTATTGCTACGGCCTTCCCAGGGCTGGAACTTTTGTTCAGGCTAGGAGTGCAGGATCCTCTAGGGGTTGGGTCTATGGCTGCATTTTATGCAGCCTTAATGTGATAAAGAAAGACACAGGCATTGTTATGCTGATTGTATATGCTTTATTAACAATACATGACTGACAGTGGTCTTTTATTCATATGACATTGACATGCTTTATTGGTATTTATGATTTCATTTAAACATGCTTACTGGTTATGGTAAAATAGTGGTGGGTTTTAACATGTGGATTATATGTCTTTTAATATGGTTAAACTTTGACAAAGCCATTAGGCTTGCCTTATATTAATGTGGTGACCTTTGACAAAGCCATTAGGCTTGCTAGATATGCTGTTATGGTGAAACCAGACAAGCCTAATAGGCCTGTTTTAGTTATTGTGATGTCCCCTGTATTATGATGTTCAATCTGGTATTGGGTGAGTATTTTGATTTTGGAATGTAATTTCAGAATGTCACCAGAGGTTTTCTATCTCCCTTCTAAACATATTTGTAAATGAATGCTTAGTATGTAGTAGTGTGTGTGTAATAAATGTACTTTTTCTTTTCCAAAGAAAAAGCACTGACTGGACATTCCTTTACTGAGTGTTATTGTTGCATGCCAACAAAAGGGTAATTACTAGCCCACACCACCTTCCCTGAGTAGGCCTTGATCTGCTCTGCTTTGCTATCCTGAGATAATCAAGCACTATAATGGGGTGCTTAGTCCCCAGTAAGAGGAAATTGTGGACCTATAACTTGCACGGGCCTTACATCCTAACAACTAATAACCCAATTTCTTACATACCCGACTAAGTTGATGCCATTTTCTCACCCAATATTGCATCTTAGGAAAACTTGCAAGTTCCTAAGCTTGGATGTCAAGTTTATTGACTGTTCATTACTGGTTCACTTTTACAATGGTCTCTGCTCATGTACTAACATGCAATTTTTTATAGTTTTACATAGCGTGAACTCGACCCAAAGTTATTGGAGTACGTTACATGAGCACAAGTTACATTGCACTAAGACAGGTTCATGTTTTTAGGCACAGAGAGATTGAGGGACAGATTTACTCACATTTTACGCAACGCAGCACAGCAAGACAATACAGCGCAGCAATGCAACTTTCGATGCTATGTTGCATTCAAGGGAGACATCAGCAATGCGCAATACTTACCACCTTCCTGCACCAAAGCAATACATAGAGGCAGCCGCGGCCCGTGCAGGTAAGAGCAGTGGGGCCGTGGGGCCCGGTGGGTGGGGGTGATTTCAACAGATGATGACGAGGGAAAATTAATTATTTATTTAATTTCCCCCCGTCATCATCCATCGAAATCCTCCCCCACCGGGCCTCTCAGCCTCACCGCTTTTACCTGCATGGGTGGCGGCTGCTTAGAGTCACTTTCCTTTTCTATGTGAGATGCGAAATGCAACACACATAGAAAATGGAAGTACCGAGGAGAAATAAAGATATTTCTCCTCTTTATGCCTGGTTCTGTGAGGCCTACCATTTTGAGGTTTCCCCAGGTTTACAACTTTCTGTAAATCTTGAAATGCCCCAAAATCCATGGGTGGATGTGTGGGTACCTTGGATTTACTAAACCACCTAGAGCCACTCAATGTGGCTTTGCATGGCTTAGTAAATTCCAGGTAAGGGCTTCTGTTGCCTTGCGTCGTCTTGTGTGATGCAAGGCCAATGTAAGCTCATTGTAAATCTAGCCCTGAGTGAATCACAGGAGGTTTATCCGATGCCGACACTCAAACCTGGTTCCTCAGTTCCAAAGTCCACAGCTCTGGCCGAAATGCCACTTCCTCTCCCCATGCTATGGTATTCTGCTTGCTAAATGGCCTTCTGGATTTTTCCAGGGTACACTCTCTCGAATCTAGCAGCAATTGATGGCAGAGACAGTGGCCATTATGAAGGATTGGCTGGTCATTCAGTTTCAATATACTCCTAGGTAGTAATTTTGGGGGACCACTAGTCCCAATGGTCAGGTGTGTGATAAGGATGGGCATTACATATTAATTAAAATATAATTAACTATAATTAAAATATAATTTTGAAATGTTTTTATTTTCCTGGAGGGCCCTGTTTGAGTTGTTATTCTATAAGCAGGTTATCCATTCATTAACTCACCAGCTCACTCATCATCACTGTTCTTTCTCTCTCTCTCAAATGCATAATATTTATTTATTGATTTTGTACAGCACTGCGTATTACCTTTTTGTTACTGATGCCATTATCTTGCTTTTAGCAATTCACTGTTGTTAGAAATGGGGTTTCTAGTTGGCTAAGGTATGCACTCCAGCCAGGCAGAGCCCACCACTCTAGTCAGGGTACATCAGATACACACCAAAGATAACCTATGCTCACCCTTTGGTAGCTTGGCGCAAAGCAGGCAGGCTTATCTACAGGGGCAATGTGTAAAGCATTTGCACAACACACATACAGAGTAACACAATGAATATGCCACAAAAGAGACTCAACGCAGAGTTTATAAAAATTGAATACCATATTGTAAACACATAAGAAGATCAAAACACATGATTAGTGCAAGTAATGCAGGATTAGAGATAATCTTATACATTTGTTGAAAAATCATAAATAAATGCATTAGAAAAACATAGGACACAGGAGCACCTGTGGTCCGACTAAACTTTTTACGGTAATGTTGAGTGGGATCCCGAAAAAGTTGGAGTCTAATTAGGCAGTTCAGTCTATATTGGTAGCTCCACAATGCTCTTGGGGTCTCCCACGGGGGTTCCACCCCACCACGTGGAAGAAGACAATACCCCCCAAACGTTGGCAAGCCAAGAGCCCTTCATGGCCACCTGAGTCGCATCCTTTTGGATAGAAGGAAAACTGAGCCACCCGTGAAGGAAGTGTGGGATGGCTGTACAACTTCCCCAAGCCCTACTCACCCACGGTACTCCTGGTGGGGATGGGCCCTCTTTGGTAGAGGATGTGCACTGATCAAAGAGCACCCTCCAAGCGGAGCGGGGATGGTGAAGCCACAGACCTGTCAGCGTCTCCTGGATCCCCGGTTGCCTAGGTGATGCATCCCTGGGAAGGTGGCTCACTGGGTCGACCCGCGCTGTCTGTGTGGTGTGAGCGCATCTTCAGGGATCAAAACAAAAGGGCAGCCGTCGGCACCGCGGTGCCGGTTTAAGAAACTCAGGTCCGGTCTCCTGCACCTGCCCTTCAGTCTGCCCTAGCACACCGGGGGGGGGCAAGCCAGTGTCACTCTTCAGCGCTGCGGCATCAGTTCCACAAATCAGGATGCCTGGCCCTGAAGAAAACTACAGTGCTGAGCTTGTGCAGGATTAAGCGCTGGGTTGTTTGGCCTTATGACTTGTCGGACTCAGACTCAGAATACCATGGCAAGAATGCTATAGCGGAGTCTTTGATGGCCCTGAGACTTTAAAATAACATGGGGCAAGTCAACAAGCCCTTGCAGAATACTTGGGGGCAGAGAAGCAGGTAGCAAGCAGCAGACCAGCTCATCCAGATAAGATGCAAAATGGCAGTCCCTACTTCAGCCCAGCAATCAGCAGGCAGCAGGTCAGCACAGCAAAGCAGTTAGCAGTAATGGTGGTTTCTCCTGGCAGCACAGCAGTCCTCCTGGCAGTGTGCATATGTAGAGCCAGCAGCATCTGGTTACAAGTCCCACACAGTGCTTTAAGATATGGGGTCAGAGCCCCAGTACTCATACCCAAAAATGCCTTTGATATAGGGGGTGACTTCAAAAACACTCTCTGAAAGATCCCTTTTAGCCCAGCCCTGGCTCCAGACGATCAGTTGGGGGTAAATCAGCTCTTTGTGTAAGGGCAGGACACAGCCTATTCAAATATAAGTGTGAACCACCGCTCCCTGCTCAGGAAGACTATCAGTATGCAGATGAATGCAGATGTATCCCCTGTCACACCCAGCCCTTCCTGTGTTCTGGCTGTCTAGAGAGAAGGCACAAAGTGTAGCTGTCTCCCAACCCACACATGTATTGGAGACAGGCTGCAAAGCACAAAGAGTTAAAAGCACAGAGAAATGCCCACTTTCTAAAAGTGGCATTTCTAAAATAGTAATGTGAAATCCAACTTCACCAGTAAGTAGGATTAATCAGTACCATTCTAAACATACCAAACATGGCAATGTTACGCCTTTCTGATCAGGAATTGCCACCTAAAAGTATATTAGAGAATTCCAAATGCTAGCCTATGAGAGGAGTAGACCTCACAGTAGTGAAACATGAACTAGGCTGTTTGTCACTACCAGGACATATAAAACATAAAGGTACTTGTCCTACCTTTTACTTACACAGCACCCTGCCCATAGGGCTAACAAGGGCCTACCTTGGGAGTGACCTATGTGTAATAAAAGGGGAGTTTAAGGCTTGGCAAGTAGTTTCAAATCCAAAGGGGATGATGGACGGAGTGTTGAACATTGCAAGCACTCACCCCCAGTCAACTGATCTGGGTTTAATCCATCATCATTCTTTAGCTCACTCCGCCACCCCAGTTCAGACATGGCCATATGCAAATCAGTCTGACCCTGTGCCTCATGGGAACAGTCCAGCCCGAACTGCCAAGCCATGTCTTCCCTGGACAGGAAACAAGCATCCTGGGACCGGTTTCTGGCTTACAGCCGTCATCAGCCAGGCTATCTTGAATCCAGTGGCAGAGTGAGCAAGGGACCCACGTCTGGGCATACCCTGCCAACTTAGGGCGAACATAGCAAAACCAAAGGGGATGATGGACGGAGTGTTGAACATTGCAAGCACTCACCCCCAGTCAACTGATCTGGGTTTAATCCATCATCATTCTTTAGCTCACTCCGCCACCCAGTTCAGACATGGCCATATGCAAATCAGTCTGACCCTGTGCCTCATGGGAACAGTCCAGCCCGAACTGCCAAGCCATGTCTTCCCTGGACAGGAAACAAGCATCCTGGGACCGGTTTCTGGCTTACAGCCGTCATCAGCCAGGCTATCTTGAATCCAGTGGCAGAGTGAGCAAGGGACCCACGTCTAGGCATACCCTGCCAACTTAGGGCGAACATACCAAAACCAAAGGGGATGATGGACGGAGTGTTGAACATTGCAAGCACTCACCCCAGTCAACTGATCTGGGTTTAATCCATCATCATTCTTTAGCTCACTCCGCCACCCCAGTTCAGACATGGCCATATGCAAATCAGTCTGACCCTGTGCCTCATGGGAACAGTCCAGCCCGAACTGCCAAGCCATGTCTTCCCTGGACCGGAAACAAGCATCCTGGGACCGGTTTCTGGCTTACAGCCGTCATCAGCCAGGCTATCTTGAATCCAGTGGCAGAGTGGATTCAAGCTAGCCTGGCTGATGACAGCTGAACAGCCAGAAACCGGTCCCAGGATGCTTGTTTCCGGTCCAGGGAAGACATGGCTTGGCAGTTCGGGCTGGACTGTTCCCATGAGGCACAGGGTCAGACTGATTTGCATATGGCCATGTCTGAACTGGGGTGTTGGAGTGAGCTAAAGAATGATGATGGATTAAACCCAGATCAGTTGACTGGGGGTGAGTGTTTGATTAGCTCAAGCGCTCCGTCCATCATCCCCTTTGGTATCGCTTTGTTCGCCCCAAGTTGGCAGGGTATGCCCAGACGTGGGTCCCTTGCTCACTTTGCCACTGGATTCAAGCTAGCCTGGCTGATGACGGCTGAACAGCCAGAAACTGGTCCCAGGATGCTTGTTTCCGGTCCAGGGAAGACATGGCTTGGCAGTTCGGGCTGGACTGTTCCCATGAGGCACAGGGTCAGACTGATTTGCATATGGCCATGTCTGAACTGGGGCGGTGGAGTGAGCTAAAGAATGATGATGGATTAAACCCAGATCAGTTGACTGGGGGTGAGTGTTTGATTAGCTCAAGTGCTCCGTCCATCATCCCCTTTGGTATCGCTAAAGTAGTTTCAAATGGCAAGTTGAAGTGGCAGTAAACTGTGCATACAGCACCTGTGGTGGCAGGCCTGAGACAGTTTTGAAAGGCTACTTCCGTGGGTGGCATAATCGGTGCTGCAGGCCCACTAGTAGCATTTAATTTACATACCATGGGTATATGGTATACCACTTTACAAGGGACTTATAAGTAAATCAAATATGCCAAACAGGTGTAAACCAATCACCGCATAATTAGAGGAGTGAGCACATGCACTTTAGCACTGATTAGCAGTGGTAAAGTGCCCAGAGTCCTAAAGCCAATAAAAATAAGGTCGGTAAAACAGGTGGAGGAAGGCAAAAAGTTTGGGGAGAGCCCTGCAGAAAGGGCCATTTCCAACACCTGTCTCTGGTGTTTTTTAGAGTTATGTTTATTTTCCTAAATATACCTTTCATAATATATATTAAAAGTCAGTAATAATATGCTGCACTTAGATGTTCGTTGTTCCATAGCAGTTAACTGACCTTTGCTTGTTGAAAGTTTTCTGAAAGGTTTTCTGCCAAATAAGGCCTGCCTTTCTAATACTTAAACTGTTATTGGATCTCCATCAAACAGTCAAGGACTGATAAACACGGAATGATGAAGCAAAATACTAATGAATAAATACAGCAAGTTTCACTGCTATTATTGATGCAATGTTTTCTGTCCTGTTGTGGCTCACAGATTTTGCTCTGTATAGCAGAAACACCACTTCTAGGCTTACCTTTGCCCTCGTATCTGGTTAGCAGATAAACTTAGCCATGTGCAATGTGTGTCATGAAACAACACTGGCAGTAGAAGTAAAATGTCCATACCAACTCAGAATTTGATGAATAGGCAGTTGCTTCAGTTCAGCTGCTACTATTCATTATGCTCATATTAACAGTGACAAATAGTAACTTCAACACAAATCGAAACCTACAAGCACCAACTGCAGTTTCTCTTAAATCAGTAAAAATACACATGCATATTAAAAAAATGAACGTCACTGTTAAAGAAATTATGTTCTAACCATTACAGAATATTAGTTATTTGCTGATCCACAATTGAAAGAAAACTGATGTCCTTTAACCCCTTGACCGCGATCGGAATTCCGCTCGTATGCTGGACATTCCGATCGCGGGTGGGGTCGTGACGAGCTCAGCTCGTCATGCGCACAGCGCTACCGCGCAGCATGACGAGCTGAGCTCGTCATGAGCACGGAAAGGGTTAAAGGAAAATAACAGAACACATGAGGCAACTTCGTATTCCTGGTAACCTGGGTGACAGGGTAATATAAGAAACAATGGGCCTGATTCACAAAAGTAATCTGAGACAAAATCCTAACTTTACGACTTTCGGTATTCACAAAGGGCATTTAGGAGTAGCAAAGTTAGGATTTTGTCACAGTTAAACTTAAATTTTGGTTAAACTTAAGACCAAAACTTAAGTTTAACTGAGACAAAATCCTAACTTTACTACTCCTAAATGCCCTTTGTGAATACCGAAAGTCGTAAAGTTAGGATTTTGTCTCAGATTACTTTTGTGAATCGGGCCCAATGGTTCTCTCTGATGAAGTAAAAAAAATTACACATTTCATTGTGCCAAAAGTTGTTCTAGCACCCTAAATGATAATAAATATATAAAACAGTTTTGTGACAGGAGGATTACCTTGTATGTGAGTTGCCTGAATAAAATGTAAACAGACAATGTTTCAATAGTGATATAGTATGTGCTACTTGTGACGCTTGTTTCAAAGAAAACCGCGTATTGCTTCGATGGACAAACTAACGCGTTCGGTGCCAGTCATTGAAGAAATGTGTGATCAAAGCAGGTCTACATAAGCTGATATTTGAACGCAACCCAAGGGTGTTGATGAAGTAGTAATGAAGTAGTGATGGATGTAGTAAACCTGCTAACACCTACAGTGATTGCACAAATGTGTTCTTCTGCTAAGCGAATCCGGAAACTTTTTCGATCAGCGGGGTGTTGTAAATTTGGTGTTTGAAGACTAATATTACAGGAGGTTATCCTATTTGTTTAATAGTCTTTTATACTCATCCAGTCCTGTTGATGATCCTGATAAACATCAAAGCGGGAACGATACGTCACCAGATTTCTTCATCATAGCTTTGGAATCAGTGATGAGAATAAGCCGAAGGGCAGCCTCCTAAACAGATGCAGAGCAATGTGGCTTGAAGTTGTTCGTTCTGTCCTTCGATGATTTGTCTTCACTTGTGTGTTTTAAATTGTTTGAAGTCTTTTCTATTATCTTGTATGTATTGATTGCTCTGTGTATGTATAAGGCTTGATGGGTATTTGAAGACAAGAAAAGAATACTCTATAAAAAAAGGAAAAATCAATTTTCATTCCACATATGCATTGTGCATTATAAATACCGAAGGCAGAAAATCGATGAGACTAAATATCGATGACAAAATACCAGTGTAGATATTCTATACCTAGCTCCACATATATGTACCTACATGGTATATATATCTATATCTTCAAGGTACGTAGATGTGGAGTTAGGAATAGTAAATCTATACTTCCCTATATGCACTTACCTTTTGAGATTTTGTCCCTTGATATTCTCTCCTCGATATTTTTGCACCACTATATTCAGTAGTATTCAGATATGCTTCCAACATTCTGTCAAAATTGTTTCCCTCTAATAACTATTAGGGTCGATCGACCTACCAACTGTGCTGCATTAGTGCATGTTTTAAAAAAAAAAATTATTCAGAGTTTGCAATAGCATTTACAATGGATGTTTCATTCAAGCTTGTCTGTGCAGCGACAAAACAGTTACATATCTCTGAGCAGTGCCCGATACCCTCTCATGATCGCTTTAAATATGTCCATCTGTGCCGCTGCATACTTTGCCTCCAAGATAGGCAAATAATGTACCTTGATGATGGCCACCGGATCTTGCCCCTCATCCATTGGTCGCAACCATTCGACTCAAAGAAACATAACAGTGACCATATAGCAAGAGGAGGGAGGGAGGGTTGTCTGAGGGAAGGTGGGGGGAGGGGGAGAGATCGGAGCGCAGGTTAAGGCCATAACGATCTGACGAAGGGTTTCAATTTGCACAGCCCGACTAGGGATGCAGTGTGCCAAGCATTGCATCTATCACTGAGGGGAAGAGGGGGTGGCCGCATCTGTCATTTGTGCAGTAATGTATTGTTGTAGGGCGCCCCATATGTCCTTGGGTCTGGATTGAGTAGGCATCAGGTCCCAGAACGCAGCAAGTTGTTCCTGGCAAAGCGCCGTGTCTCTGAGCCACATAGCTTTCTTAGGAGCATGAGTCCTGCCCCATGACATAGTAATACGTCTTTTAGCAAGCAGTAATAGCATCGCGCATAGTCACCTGTCCTCTTTAGGTATATTCTTTACGTATCCTAACAACGCCGTCTGCGGGGATCTGTCTATAGGTGTGCTCATCATTTCGTCCATTGCATCGAACACAGTCCCCCAGTGTGCGTGAATCTGCTGGCATTCCCAGGCTAGGTGTAGAAAGGTTGCGTCAGGTGACCTGCATCGCTGACAGCGCTCCTCTGTTACCAGTCCTACACGCTTGAGCCATGCAGGGGTTCTATATGTGCGCTGCAAGAAATTAAAATGCATAAGGCGCAGTCAATAGTTAGGGGATAAGGCGCGCGCCTGTGTGCAGCAATATGTCCACTGCTCCTGTGGGATAGGTATGCCAAGTGCTGTTTCCCACTCCTGTCGGGCACGGGTGCCACACACCGGTGCTGTTTTTTGCATGTCTGTGTAGAGGCGTGAGACAAGCTTATGCGGGGATGGGTTTTTTAAAACATTCTCTAGGACCTGAAAAGTGGTCGGCGCCACGGGGAAAGAGGGATGGTATGCGCGCAGCGCAGCCCGCAACTGGAAATATGTAATTTGCTCTAACACTGTGAGCGTTCGGCCTTCCCCTATCTGGTGCATGGCTATGAAGGTGCCGTCCGGGTAAACGTCTCCTATTTTTGTAAGTTTCATCGCCCTCAGTCTGGTGCAAGGGCCAGGCTCCGCCAGAAACGACAGACTCTGGTGTTTCATCAGGGGGACAAGGGGGGCGTGCATGATATCTATTCGGGCCCTCCTTTGCATGCTCTGCCAAGCCCTAACCGTGCACCCCACGGTGTCTATTCCTTTCCTGGGTCTGGGTCGTGGTTGACATAAGGTTGCCGGGAGGGGGGTCGGATCTACTTGATCATATTCCGGTGCCGGGTGGGCCATGAACTGTGTGGGCTAAATCCAGTAGTATGCGAATTGCGCCTCGGCGCACCAGTAGTATAACTAGAGGTCCGGCGCCCCGAGTCCTCCCTGTTCAAATGGGAGAGTGAGCACCTCCCATGCCACTCTGGGTTGCCTGGCCGCCCAAGCCAGCGTGACCATGTTGGAGCGCAACTGCCTTCTAAAGCAGGATGTGAGGGGGAGCGGAATGTTGGCAAAAAGATAGAGAAGTTTGGGCAACACCACCATCTTGGCGATGGCAATCCTTCCGGCTAAGGAGAGAGGGAGTGAAATCCATCTCTTTACATGCTGTTCCAGCCGATCTGTGAACCTTCCATAGTTGGAACGCCACAGCTCGTCCGGGTCACGGCTGATCCATATTCCCAGGTATTTAACCGGGTCTCGCGTCCATTGTAGTGGATACTCTGTCTGTGGCTGCGTTGTAGCGTCCGTGAGCGGGAATATCACTGATTTGGACCAGTTGATGACTATCCCGGCAAGGCGTCCAAAGCACACAAATTCCTGAATCATCGGATCCAAATTGTCGTTGGGGTTCTTGACATAAAGTGTCACATTATCCGCGTATAGTGACACCAGCACCATGTGGAAGTGAATGCCAGAGCACTGCAGGTGTGATGCTGCCGCAACCTGGCTGCAAGCGGCTCCATGGCGATGGCGAATAGTAAGGGAACAGGTGGGATCCCTGTCGCGTGCCACGGGAGATCGGAACGTGGGCAGTGATTACCCCATTAACCCTGATGCGAGCTGTGGGAAGCAAGTACAGCAGCGAGATTAAATGCAGGAACTTAGGACTAAGACCTATGTGTTTAAGCAGGGTGAAAAGGTAGGGCCATTCAAGAGAATCAAACGCCTTTGTGGCGTCTAATAAAATAGCGGCAGCCTGTAATTGCGGATCTATCTCCTGCATTGTGGCAAACAAAGTGCGGAGCTTATGGGCAGTGGACCTGCCGGGTACGAACCCCCATTGGTCCGGTCGAAGCACCATGGGCAGCAAGGGGAGAAGGCGTGCCGCGATCAGTTTCGCCAAGATCTTGTTGTCTACATTTATCATGGAGAGTGGGCGATACGAATCACATTTAAACGGGTCCTTGTTAGGTTTAAGAATTGTGGCAATAAGAGTCTCACAGAGCGATGGGGGGAGTGACCCGCCCCCCACCGATTCCTGAAACATGTCGATTAACCGTGGGGCAAGCAGACCCGCGTACTCCTTATAGAAGGCGGAAGAAAGGCCGTCGAGGACCGGCGTCCTCCCGGCCGGGAGGGCACGGATGGTGCCGATTACCTCCTCTTCTGTGAAGGGTTCGTCGAGATAAGCTTGGTGCCCAGCCTCGAGCCAGATCAGCTGCAGGGTGTCTAGAAATTCCTCAACCCCAGGTGCATCAGGTTGCAGCTGAGCCCGATAAAGGGAGGTGTAAAAGGAGACCATTTCCTGTTGGACCGCTTTTGGCCGTTACGATCTCGCTGTCCGCCGAGTGTAGCTCAGGGATATATTCGCTAGCCCATGGTTTCCTAAGTAGCCCCACCAGCATTTTGCCTGCACGATCACCCTCGCCGTAACGCCGCGCCCTAGCCTCTTTACCCAGGAATAGGGTCTCTCTCTGAGCAGCTTCTTGGAACTCAGTCATCTTGGTACATATGCTGTTTAGCGTGTTGACATTTTTGCTAGAGAAAAATTCCCTCTCCAGGGCTCCTATGTCTTTTTCTAGCTGCTGAAGGTCTCCTCTAAGAGACCTGAGTACACCCGCCTGCTTCGATATGCACTCCCCCCGTATAACTGTTTTGAAGGCTTCCCACAGGGTCAAAGGAGAGTCCACTGAGCCATCATTAGTGCTGAAATAGTCCATTATAGCCTACCGTATGGATTCGCGAAAGACCTGATCTCTCAGCGGTCCCGGTTGGAGCTTACAAGCGAAGGCTCTGGTGGGGTAATTGGGAATGTCCAGGGTGAGCATTATTGGAGCATGATCGGAAAGGGTGCAGGGCAAATGTTGAGCCTCCCTCGCCCAGGCTGCCATGTCACAGGAGATACGCCAGTAGTCAATGCATGACCAAGACGGCCCGCTGCAGTCAAGCATGTGCTGCTGGCCCTGTCAGGATGTCTCTGTCGCCAGATGTCTGTCAGTTGTCCGTCTTGGATTATAGTCTGGAGCTGTGCAGCGGCACGGGGGTAGGGGCGCCGCGAGTCCCCAGAACTGTCCATGGAGTCTTCTAGCACTACATTAAAGTCCCCCCCCATATCGTAGCCCCAGGGCCAAGCGAGTCTACCATTCTCCAGATCTCCAAAAAGAAATCGAGATCATCCGAGTTCGGTCCATATATAGAGATGAGTTTGACCAGGTGGCCTCCTAATGTGCCAGCAAGCATAATGTATCTGCCCTGTTTATCTAAAAATGAAATGCGTGTGTGCCAATGAAGCCCCTTTCTAATGCTTATGGCACCCCACAGGCATAATTAGAGTAGTCTGCAATGTGCTTTTCGCCAATCCACCCCGCTCGCAGACGCCCCTGTGTATGTTGAGTGAGGTGAAGTTCCTGCAAGAACCCTATGTCCACTTTGTGCCTGTCCAGCTGTGCAGATACTGTTCTGGCCTTAGGTGCCTCATTCAGGCCAGGAATATTCCAGGAAACACACTTGATTTTAGTCATGGCGCTTCATGCATCAAGTCAGTCAGAAACGTGATATGCAGCGCGCTGCAGGGGAGGGAGAACAGAGGAATGAGCCAGGGAAAACAGGGAAGGGAACAGGGACGGCCAATTGTATACAGATAAACCCCACAACACCCCCACCCTCCACCCAGTCCAGCCCCCCAAATAGGCTGAGCATACTCCCATGAAAAACAATCCCCACAACAGTGGAGAAACAGTGAAATGTGAAAGGGAATCATCCCCAGGGGGTAGATGTAGGAGCCCAGCCCAGCCGCCTCACAAGGGTCCGACAGCAGGACACCAGTAGCGTATCAATACAGTCATAGTCGAACATTATACAGAAATCTGGTCAACATTTTGAACAGCGCATCACGCTGAAAAAGGATATGGATGTGATGTCCATTTACCATGTGTCAGGGAGTTCAGGTTAAGGCAAAGTTCCAACAATGAGGTTTCCGGCCTGGTACGCAAGTCTCTTCCATTAAATTAGTAGTTGTCACTGGTTCTGCTTCCCTCCTCTGGGTCTGTTCCGCGGCAGTCGGATCTCTGGGCCAGTCGCAGATCTTTTACATATTTTGCAGCCTTTTTGGGGTCTGTGAAAAAAACCGTCTTCCCAGCGTGGAAAATACGGAGCTTGGCAGGGTAAAGGAGTGAATACTTTATGTCGAGTTGCTGAAGGGAGCGTTTAATCGGGAGGAAGTCTCTGCGGGCAGCCTGGACCGCCAGGGTGAAGTCTGAATAGAAGGAGATTGAGTTCCCTTGATACAACACATTTTGCATTTCCCTGGCGAGACGTAGCACAGTGTCCCTGTCTCGGTAGTTGAGTAGGCGTGCGATTATGGGTCTAGCGGCCTCTCCCGGAGGGGGCCGCAGACCAAGGGAGCGGTGGGCACGCTCCACTATGCACATGGGGGAGAGGGACTCACCGAACGTCGAACGCAGCATCTCCTCAACATAATCCTCCACTCGCTCCATGGCTGTAGACTCAGGCACGCCCGTGATTCTGAGGTTGTTGCGGCGTAACCTGGCCTCCAAATCTTCGTTCTTTTGCCGGATCAGCTCTAGCACCTTCTCCATTTTTAGGAGCTTTTCACGAGTGTCCGTTCCGTCGTCCTCGAGTGAGGAGATGCGTTGCTCCACTTGATCCAGGTGCTCTTCGTGGTTTGTAACCTTTTCTTTGAGCCGGTCGAAGCGGTCGGACAATGAGTCGATCTTGCAGTCTATTGAGGTGAGTGATTGCTTCAGATCCCTGAACATTTCCCTAATGTCAACTTCAGGTGAAGGTGCCTCCGAGGTTTCTGCGTTTCATTGGGAGTCTTCTGCAGCAGGGGGACCCCGTGGGGTCTTGCGCGGTTCGAAGACCAGTTTTGGTTGTTCAGCGTCTGATGTCCCCATGCTTACAGATACGCCTTCTCGGGGAGTGTCAGATCTGTTGTGGCGCCCCTGCCTGGTGTCTTCAGGCTTCAGCGTGCACCAGTCAGGGTGCCGAGGTGCATGGCGGTGTTCGCCCTCCTCATCTCTCAGTGGAGCTCTGTCTCACGTCGCACCCCACACGGAGTGGCCACGGCCATGGCTCCCGCTCGCCGGGGACCCAGGCACTATGTCCACCGAGGCCCTCAGGCCCAACCAGGTCCCTGTGTCAGTCTCCCCTGCTGGGCAGCTCGCGCGCTGCTGCGTTGCCAGCCCCAGAGCGTGCACACTACGGTAGCCAAGATCCCTGTCCATGGGGCCTGCAAGATCTCTGCCCTCTCTGCCGACCCACGGTGCAAGGGCGATGACCTCCACTCTTCACAGGCCTCTTTGCGAAGGCCCAGCTGTGGCAAGTATTATAGAGTGGGCACTGAGACTCAAAATATGTTCTGTGGGCTGCCTTCCATCCTGTTTAATGTGCTTTGTGCCCTGCACACTGAATCAGCCTCAGGTCTGCCGCAATAATCACTGTAGTAAAGATCGACCCACGTCTGCGAGCAGCAGCCGGCAGGGAGAGCGTCCACAAGTATAGGCCCACACACCACCCACTCACAGCGCGGTTCTAGACAAGGCTCACGCAGGCGGAAAGGCAGTCTAAAAGCGCGGCCCTTCCGCAAGGGGGCCGCTTCACAGGGAAGGGGATGGTGGAGGGGCAAAGATGGAGAAGAGCCCCTGCCTCCTCGAGCCTCCTACCAGGCCGCCTCTGGTCCGCTCCAGAAGTCCTTCGGGATCCGGCAATGCTGGCTCCACTGCTCGCAGATCACACCACCCGGGGCGGAGGAAGCAAGGCCCACCCGTAGGGCACCGAGTCACAGGGGCCACAGCCCCCTGGCCAACTGCACCTTCGGCAAGGGGGGGCACAGGGACGCGACCGAGGCGCCCCAGCAAGGCTCCCCCGAGCGTGCTGACTCCTCCCGCCCCACCCCAAGCGCGGCCCATATCGGCCCAGCTCCACAGCCTCACACTCCCCAGCTCCACGGCAGCCTCCGTTCAAGATACGGATTCCGATGGCATCGGTCCACCTCCGGATCTCTGCAGCACCCGAACTCCGGCTCTGAGGTGACTATGGAGGGAGGATTTTGGGTGGATTAATTGTCCCGCTGCCGGAGCCGCACTATGGAGAGGCCATCTTAGAGTCAGGCTCTCTGGCGCCCCCGCATTAGTGCATGTTAATCACTATGAGTTCCCAAGGGGCAGCCTAATGTATTTTGTGTTATCAGTCAATAGAGATAGTACATTGATGTTTCGACCCAAAAGGTTAATGGGTATAGGGTCGTCATCAGGACAACATGATGGTAGCACACTCATATCTGCAAGAAAATATATTCTTATGGATAATCTAGACCAACTTTCAGTGATGAAGTTTACAAGGAACATGTATTTTTCATTATATATATTGTGCAACCATGAATATGATACAGCGTGCGCTGCCTCCACTTCCAAGACAGCACCAACCTTGATCCAAGGGAGCCATTGTTTCTTTAATTACTTCAGAGAAAATGACAGGCTTTGCTTCACATAAGACGTTCGTATGTGTCCTATTTATTTGACTTCAATTTCTTTTACTGAAAAAAAAGACACAGTCGCAAAGCTAGGTAGTTCAGATGTCATTGAAGTGTGGAGGGGGCCTTCACATTTCTCTGGGCAAACAGGATGAAGGAAACAGCCTACAGGTGAGGGCCTTTAAAAGCCACCTTGAACTGTGCAAATGTTCTGTAGCCAGAGCAGATGAAATAGGAAGATGCAAGATGAAAGGATGACATCTATTTGCCTGTCTCTTCTCCTAAATTAAGGATCTACAAATTGTGGAACTGACCTCACTCAGAAGTTAATGGTAATGTTCAGAGGCCAAGAGGCCCTGGCCAGAAACCTAATATTTAACATCTTTTATACTGATAGTAAAAGTCATTACAGGTTTTGTGTATGGGGGTCCAACCAATA
Source organism: Calotriton arnoldi (assembly GCA_963921515.1). Classification (NCBI taxonomy): domain Eukaryota; kingdom Metazoa; phylum Chordata; class Amphibia; order Caudata; family Salamandridae; genus Calotriton; species Calotriton arnoldi. Next base: position 302,180 of record CAWUFW010013086.1, read on the forward strand.
TTTTTATTCAAGGGGCCTTCAGCAAAAAAGTTTAACAATGACTTCCTTAAACAGAGATGGAGATGGCTTGACTCTTCCAGGGAGATGCATCTCCAGATTTGGGCAAATCGACTTGTGTTGGGTGCTGGTGGAAATAATAAGGGACAGATCACATCATTGGCAGGTCCCCCATTCTGGGTCAGATGATGGTCCAAAGGTCAAGGACGAACCAGAAGCTAAAGGAAACACATGACGAAGATCAGATGGAAACAGACCTAGAACCAGAAGAAAGGAATGATTTCTTTGAAATATATGTGCTTCTATCTACTTGTTTCTTCCAGTGTATCTCTACATGAAGAGTATAATTTAGCATTGACGTACCCAGGGAAGGCAATGCTTCAATCTAGAGATAATGTCAAGAATGCACCTGGGACTAGCTGCAGAACTGGAGCAGTCAGCATTTGCACATTTTGCAAATTTGACTGACTGTGAGTTAATGGTAGTGGTAAACATGACCCATAAGGGTTTACCAGCCTGAACAGTAGACTCAACAATGAACAGGTCCTTACAGTTTCATTGTAATGTTGACACAAGGAGCAGAGGTGTATCTGGTATTAATTGCATGCCCATTCACAAAGGAAATCCAAATCCTGAATGAAGCTTTGCCGAAGGAAGCTGACTACTTGAATGGACCTGCAGAAAAAGAACAAAAAGTGGAATAAATTGAGGATGTGGCATGTGATTCTATCTATTTTAGCTGTTTTAGGGGGAGCAGTGGTGGCAAGGCATTGCAATATATGACGTAAGAGTTGCATACTGATATCAATGAGAACAGCATGTTGCTTCAAATGCCCATTAATGGGGAGAAGCTGTTTGTTCTAGATATGGAAGGGAGGACAATGAAGATGGTCAATTATATGAAATGCACCTATTCGCTCTTCAAAGCCTTGCACTTTGGCATTGCAAGAATCATGACCGTCTCAGCGATACAAAAATACCTAAATCCTCAATTACTTAAATCCTTCTTATCATGAAACATCACTTCATGCTATGAACAGGTAAAAGGCCTCAGAAGATTTGATTATATTTTTCACGACCACCACAGTTTTTGGTTGGATGCAGGGTAGATATGTTCCAGAACACTGGGTGTCAGACCTGGTGCTGCTTGATCTTAAGCTCTGTTGGTCTTAGGCAAAGACTAAACCAAACAGGTTACATCAGACCCTAAATTTAAAAGCCACATTGATGCTTTGGGCAAGGAAAAGGTACTGGAGAAAAACTGGCAAACAGATTGTTGTGAAAAGCAGCTATGGTCAAAGCAAGTAGGATTGCATAGTGTTCATACTTTAGAAGGCACATGTTGATTCCAACTGGTGCTGGATTTGAAGAGGCTAAACAAGTGAATACTGATCGACCAATTTAAGGTGAAAAGGTTTTATGAAGTTAAAATGGTGATTAGATCATGAGAGGTTTTGACTTATATCAATAACAAATATGCCTAACACCGTATACTGACACAGTAGTAGCACCAGAATTGTCCCTGTTTCACCTTGTGTGATCAGCATGTTGAATTTGCTGTTCACTTGTTTGCAGTCTCCAGAACTTGCTTTCCAAAGAGATCAGATCTTTGTTTTTTTAATGATTTTTTATTGATAATCAGGACAACACCATATGCATTAATACATAATAAGTATAAAAACCCATCATTATATATAATTGATTAGTGATTTGTAAAATTCTTATAAGCATTACAAAATTACTATATCCAATAAAAAGGAAAGGGAAAAAAGAAGCTGAAGAGGGAAAACCAATATGAGGGAAGAAGAACAAAATAGAATCCTCTCATACATTGCCACATGCCTCTATTGTCCCTTCTCTAAAAGGGACCCAAATCCCCTCAGCTTTCCTGAGGGCGCTTACCCTTTGGCCATATAGTACTTCATATTTCCTAACCCGGTTCATTTTTAGTATCCACCTTTCATATGGTGGTGGGTCTAACAATTTCCACCTTTGCAGAATCAATGATTTGGCTACTAGTGACCCAATATAAAAGAGCTGTTGTTATTGTAATGTCACCAAGTAATTCGAGGGCAAGATCCCAAATAATGCCCCTTGTAGATCGAGTTCAATTTGGACTTGTAGTTTTTCACCTAAACAATTCATGATCTTGCTTCAAAAGTTAAATTGTTTTGGGTAAAGGAAAATTATATGTGCCCGGTCCCCACGTATGGGCCCACATCTAAAACAACTGGGCGTTGCGGATGGGTACATCAGATGTAAGCGATGAGGGGTATAGTATAGAGCCCATTTTGATAAAAATGTCATGCGCTTAAAATTGGCTCCACGCACAGCCTTATAGGCCATAAGATTGTATCTCCCCCAGCTTGCATTATCCAACTTCCCTTCAGTATATTGTGAATTTGAGGAAAAGGCTGCCACAGCAGCTGACTCATGGAGATACAGGTATATAATTTGGTACCAGCTGCTTATCCCTACTAATTTGACTACAAAGTGAACTTTATTAATATGTTCCTTAACTGTATCTACCATCTGGACATATGTCCGAAGGTGTTCATAAATTTGAAGATGGGAAAATAGAAGATGGGACGTAATTGTTTTCCCTATCTAGTGCTATTTGTTCCCAGGTTTTAAGTTGTCCTCCCAATAGAAATTGGCCTAGAGCACGATAACCTGCCTTCTGCCATTTGCTAATAACACTGTTCTGGAGGGATAAGCCTAATAATCTACTTTCTTGTAAAGATATCGAGGGGTGAGTCAGGGGAAAATGATATTCTTCTTGAAGCTGCTTGAATTTCCTGACTGTGACGTACAGACGTTTGTGCCAAGAGCGCTTGGGCAGCTTTGAAATCTTAAGAAAAGCAGATAGCTGAACTCCATGTTCCCAAAGCAGATGCTGAAGATAAAAACAACTCGAAGACGGATCCCTCGCTCCGCTGCCCGATTGAGTCAGTCAAAAAAGGCAGCTTGATAATAATTACGTATACAGGGAAGTGCTTGACCTCTGTCGGAACCCAACAGCTGAAGAGTCAGTAATTTAGAGCGGGTTTCTTTTACTTGCCATAAAAATTGGCACAGCAGTTGGTCCACCTCTACAAAAAAGACCTGTCTAATCAGGATTATCACATTAGCAAAAAGCTAAAGTAAATAGAGGAAGAATTGACATTTTGAAATTGCTACTCGTCCAATGATGCCACCTATTTATCAATCCACAAACTTTACTAAGGGTAGTAGTGTAATTTAATTTAAACAGATGTGAAAAATCATGAGAAACGAAAATCCCTAAATATCTTATAGGATGAGATATCGAAAAATGTTGTTGCATTTCACTGGGAAAAATCACAGGGGATCAATGATAAAGAAGTACCTCAGACTTAGCCTGTTTAATCTTGTAACCCCTATCTCCGAAAATGATTAGATTCTGCCAAAAGTGTTTTCTAGATTGCAGGCAGTTCCTGCCAAATATAGAATACTAATATCTGCGAATAGTTTCAGTTTAGGAGTGCCCAAAAGTGGTGGCCGAATTCCAGATCCTGTCTAAGAGTCGCCGCTAAAAGCTCAACAAAAAGAGCAAATAATTCAGGTGACATTGGGCACTACCGCATGCCACGGCCGGCTGTGAATTGACCATAGGGGCATATCAGCAAGGCGATTATCACCACTTTAGCGGGACTTTTTCCCGCTAAAGCGGCGATAATTTTATCGCCTTATCAACAAGCTGTCGCTAACTGCTGTTAGCGACAGCTTGTAGGCGATAGCGACCGGGTTGGGTGCCGCTTGCATGCCAGCGATATTTATCGCTAATGGCATGCAAAGTAGGCGTTCCCACCTAACAGCGACTGGAAACAGTCGCTGAGGTCGCTAACGCCTATCAGCGAGGCAGGGGCGGTGATTAGCGAACCAGCGCTAAACACGTTTAGCGCTGGTTTGCTAACACCTGGTCCCACCCTGACTTAGCCGTGTAATCCAATGAGAGGTGGATTACATGGCTATGTCCCCCTTGCACTATCAGCAAGCTGAAACTGGGGAACAGTGTGAATATCGCCTGTTTTCAGGCGATATTCACACTGTTCTCCAAGGTTTCTATCGCTTTGGAGATTAGCATTGCTGATTGCACGCTAACTCCGCGATAGAAATCAAGCGATGCCTGGCGATAATTATCCAAGCGCTAATTGCGCTTTGCGATAATTATCGCCAGGCATTGCTGATAGGCCCCCATTATTTTAGCATCTGCTTTAGCATATAAATTACCCAATAGTGTAATCAATTTAGAAGGAAATACAAAACGCCGGAGAATCATAAATAGTACTTCCCACTGCACACAGTCGAATACCTTTTGGCATCTAACATGGTTATAGCTGCTTCGACCTTATTGTTAGAGTAGTAATCCATTGCCTGTTTAAGGAAGTTTGTGTTGACTGATAGAGTTCTACCCAGCAAAAAGCCATTTTGATCCCTGTGAACTACTGAGGATGCAGCAGGGGCTAGCCTTAGCATGATAATCTTAGCAAAACGTTTATAGTTGGAATTTAAAACACTTATGGGGCAGTAAGACCCTGACTGTTCCGCGGGCTTTTCTTTTTTTAAGAAAACTGACAATCACCGGCTACGTAAATTCCTTTGGGATTACGCCGCCATTCAACAATTCATTGTGTAACACCACCAAAAGGTCTACAAGCTGTCCAGCAAAAATCTTATAGAATTCAGAAGGTATGCCATTGCCGCCACTAGCTTTGGCGTTGGGGAGCAGCTTTATCGCTTTCAGGATTTCCCCCCGCGTAATGGGAGTTTCGATCGTCTCCCGCATATCCTTCTCAATGAAGGGAGTTGAATTTAGTGAAAAAAGGTCTCAATTATACCAGGCAAGGGATTGCAGTGAGAGGTATACAAATGTGCATAGTGCTCCAAAAAATACCTTCCCTATCTGACCTGGGTCAGATACTACGCAATTCTGATTCCTATTCCAGATTTCTTTAATATTACCTTCGTTACATTTCTTTTTTAACGACTATGCCAAAAAGCAACCTACAAGCTCACTCTCCTCATAGTGTTTTCGAAAACAAGGTCTCTGATTCAGCATGTCGCGACAAAGAAAATATTCTCTGATCCGCTGACTTGCCTCTGCCAGATTGTCATTAGACTCCTTTGTTTGTATCCTGGAGTCTGCACACCTGGCTTGCTCTAGTTCGAATTGCAAAGTGGAAATTTCCTTGCGTCTAGCTCTAATAATTAAAAATGTAAGTCCATTTTTATATAGCGCAGCTACTCACCCTTACGGATCTCAAGGCGCTGGGGGCCGGAGTGGAAATTAAGTGAGCTATTGCCCAGAGTCACATGGTGCTGAGCTGAGCTGCCGCCAGAGCCGGGGATCGAACCGTGAACCCTGTTCTCCGAAGTCAGCTGCCCTGGCCGCTGCACCACACCTCTCCACCCATAATTTGGGAAGTAGAAGAGAAGGCCGCCCCCCATATAAACAATTTACACCTCCCCCCCAGACAAAATGATTAGCGGCTGTATTAACGTTGCACTGGAAAAATTCCATTAATGCTGTACGCATAATTGTAACCCAGCCCTGTTGAGCTAGGAAAGATTTATCTAGAGACCAACGTGGCCTTTCTTTACGGGGGCCAGTTATTTTTATGTCAACGTATGGGACTGAATGATACGAAATGGATTTAAAAGAATGCCTAAACCTAACCTTCTCCAGTTATATGATATTAAAAAATTGTCGATACGTGATGCTGAATTAAAACGTTTAGAAAAACAAGTTTATGCCCACCTCGTAGGATGATCAACTCTCCAGGAATTTTTCATTTAAATACTTTATTACGGCCAAGGGCCATAAAAAGTTCATAGTCATACAATCATTCATGGAATATTCTAAAATACGTCCAACCATATATTATATAGTCTCAATAAAAGGGTCAGAAGTTATCAATAAAATAATTTAAAACATTATAAAACAGTATAAGCTGATCACCGTTATGTTCCATTATTACCACCTCAGTGAAATCTGAGCACTTGAATCCTTCAGCCATGACACAATAGATCTAAATGTATTCTGATTATTTATACCGTTAGTATTTCATGAGACTGTTCTAACAATTTCCATTATAGGATGTTGAGACATCTACGCTAATGTTCTCTATCTCTGTCCCCGGCCCCATGGTCCCCAAAGAGATCAGACCTATTGTACTTGGACCTTTATAGTGATGGTGGCACCCATGGTGGGTATGTTGCATGTATTGGGAATCACGATGCATCTCCATCTGGACAGCTGGCTGCATCATAATACAGAAATTAGCTTGTCTCTGAAAGACACAGGCGCCACCATGTGCATTGCTTCGGGGCTGATGGTTTTTAAGAAGCTTAAACAGACATCTAATTTTGAGACCCATGTTAGAAATTAGAAGAGCTACTTTCAAAACCAACATACGAGTGCAGCTGCTTTCACATCCAAGCACAAGCATTACAGACTCAGGTTGTGCCATTAATGCATACTCAGGGAGCTCTAGCCTCCATGGCTGACCGTATTCTTGACACCATTGGCAACGAAACCCCAAGTGCAATCAAGCTTACCTCGTTGAAACACGGATTCTGCAGATTTCGCTCATGTGGCACCGATGTCCAACAGCCTCAGATGGAAGATAAAGTGGTGAATGCAAAACACAAGGAGTATCATTGGAGTCTCTCCTGCCGCATATAATAGAGGCAGACGATGGAATCATATAATGAGTGATTAGGGAAGGACGAAAAGTGCCAGCAAGATGGGGTCGCAAAGTGGACAGACGTACAAAAAAAATGTGAAAACATCTGCTGGTATTTGCAGACCAGATTACAAGACAGTGTTAATACCAATGGGTAATACAACAGCAAACATACATGTGAAATGGCAGGACAGAACAGTCTCACATGCATCATCAGTTTTGGCAGTTATGACATTGCAAATAGTAGTGTCTCACTTGCCTTCTCTGACGCCAGGTTAGATCAGAGGAGTAGAGAACCAGGAATTGTGAGGTTGATTGTCTCATCCTTCCAGGACTTTTGGATAATGGACGAAGGTCTCAGGAAATCCGATGCAAGTTCAGTTGGACAATCTCAGATTTGTTCACTTCCACACTGTGCAGATTGATGCAAACATTTTGAACAAGATTCCCAGAACACCCTTTTTTAAAACATTGGTAGTGGAGGAGAAATTTCAAGATTCACATTGGGAGGTTGGGGTGAGGTGGGATAGAAACATAGATACAGGGAACACTTGTATTACATACTACGAGTGGAATGCCCCATCAGGGGTATACATTTAAAAAGTGTAAGATGTAAGTGTAAGAGTAAGTGTAACACTTAAAAAGTGGAGTACAATGTGATTTACATAGCCTTGAAGTATGTTATGTTCAACATATATAGCATGTGTGGCAATCCAGGTCTCCCTTATATCGAGATGACAATGCGCGGATTGGAAGGATCTCAGGTGTCCCCATAGTGTGGTCGAGGTGTAATGCTTGGTGTGCTAAATAGATTCAGAGGGAAACAGCCATAACAACGCATGCCTTACATCGCATACCTTTACAACGCGGTCGTTATAATGACGGCGTTGTTACAACTCGAACCATTACATCGCAAGTCGTTTCAACGACTTGCTGTAGGGGGTGCACTGGATTTGGATTTACAGTCGAACACCTTCCCTGCTGTTGCACAAACTGGAGTAGGAATAGTAAATTATACTATTCCTAAGTCCAGCGCGCCCCCTACAGCAAGTCATTGAAATGACTTGCGATGTAATAGTTTGCGTTGTAACAACACAGTCGTTGTAACGACCGCGTTGTAAAGGTATGCGATGTAAGACATGCGAAGGAAAGGTATATATTCAGATTCAGACCGTGGCGCCTGCAAGCTAGGTAAAAGTTTACTGTATTCCATGGTAATGCACCTTTTTCACATTGGAATCTGCCATACTCTCTCTTACGTGGTCGGACTTTTTTATATGGCAGTTATGTAGAGCAGCGTGCAGTAGGGCTCAAGCTGGTAGGGTCATTTGGGACACATACATGGACATGGTCCAGGGGTCATGATGCACATGTGAACTTAGAACAAAAAGCAGCGTGAGGTCATAGGGGCGATGCCACCTCTGTGGTTGAATGGGTCAGCTGTGAAGTGCGTAGCATGGTCTGCAATGACGCAGAGCACACAACAAGAGGGGAGATGGTCACAAAAGGAAGAGGAGTGACAGACAAACAGCATGACAACAGCAGTTTGCCTCAGAGGCTACTCGAGCTTTTACCTCTTTCCTCTGCAGGTAATTGAGTTCAGGCTGGGCTGCAACAGCAGGTCTCTGGTCGCAAGCTTGTCCTTTGACCACTGAACATTGATCACTGTCGTATAGATCTGACAGTTTACAGCTTAGATCTCTTGGTCATAGAGACTCTAAATATCTTTCAGTCTCCAGATAGTTGTGATTTTTGGATGGGGTATGTATGTCGTTGTAAGTGTATGAATGCAATTTAGTATGCATGACATTGGTACATTTTTTTTTCAATTATTTGTTTATCATTCAGGGGTATTGTCAAATATTTGTGTATGAAATTTGGTGTTGATACTTTATTGTTTACATGTTTATTAAATTTTTAGATCATCGTTATAACATAAGTTTTAAACTAAAACTGTATAAAATATATTAACACAAAAATAAGGATAAGAAAGTTTTTGATAAGTGAAAATAACAAAATGCAAATAAAAGATGTATAAATAGGTTTCTTATGGTTTTGCCTTTCATGGTATGCAATCATTGTATGAGCTCTTCATATTCATGATTTATGCATGTGTAAGAGTAAGTATATAGGTCACGAGGGAGCATTCTTCACATCACAAGCTTGTCCTTGTCCAGGCAGGTGTCCTCATGGCAGCACTTGAAGAACCAGGACATGTAGTGCTGGTGCAACATCAAAACAGGCTCTCAGCACCCAGGGCTCCTTCATTTCTCTGTTTACAATAACAGCAAGCTTTTTCCCGAATCCTTCGATATGGTTCAGAATTAAGGAATAGTAGACAAACTTCATTGACCTGATTCAGTCCTTTTATTGGTGGTACAAAAACTTTCAATTGAAGTCAAAGTTAGTCATAAAGAACTAGGGCTTAACCGGCCAGCTTATATTCATAAACTGTGGCAGTCAAAATCATCTAGCTACTCAGAAATGGTGCAGCGCTTTAAATTTTGGGGGTGCATAACAGGTTCAAGTACATCTTTTTTAAGTACATACCAGATCTTAGTAGCAAAGATCTCATAATGTTCTCAATGTATGTTTCCTTGGTGAAGGCAGACATCCCCTAATGCCACCAGGAAGTGTGTATTTGTCTCAGCTATTTTCTGTCAGAATTGACCCTATGGGTTGTGGGATGGGCAAACAAGCACATCCCTATTGCTTACGTCATGTCAATAACCATACTGTTGGTCACGTTCTTTTTAAGGTGTGACTTTGTTGTAGGCCACACACTGGCATATGTAAACTGGTCTGATAGGCTGTTGATGCTCTATTGTGGGTACATATCATGAGAGCCATCTTATTCTTTAATGAGGGAGAGTATGATATTTGAATGATATTATGGCCCCAGAAAAATGTGGAATAAGTCTGAGATTCTACCTTTATTTGCATGTGCGACACATGGTACACAGATTGACTATTAATGAAGAGAATATTTGGGTATTCACACACTTAGGGGCACATGCATCAACGAAAATACCGATCGCAAACGGGCAGATTCGCAGAATCTGCCCCTTTGCGACCCGTATTTTTGCATTTGGGATGCATCAACCCAAATGCAAAATCGCAATTTAAGTAATCGCAAAATTTGCGATTACTTAAATTGTGAATGCATTTAGGGAATCGTAAATTGCGATTCCCTAAATGCAATGCATGATGCAATGTCAAATTGCGAATTCGCAATTAGGGATCACAAATTACCATCAATTTGAACTTGATGGTAATTTGCTGAAAACTTTGAAAAATGCACTAAAGTGCATTTGTCAAAGTTTCATGTTACACACACATGCCCTTGGGGCATGTATGTGCGCAACATGTGGTAACATGGCAATTTCAAGGGTGCAACAGGGTGTCCTTTTGGCACCTTTGCACCCTTGAAATTGCATGCGCAATTTGCGAGTACCAATTTGGTACTCGCAAATTGCGCATGCAATTCCCATTCATTCCTATGGGCCTGTAGGCCTGTAGGAATGAATGGGTAGCTATTCCTTAATTGCGATATGCAATTTGCGAGTCGCAATTAAGGAATATGTAGGAATCACATTTTTTTTTGCAATTCCTACATGCATAGGGTTTTGCGAGTCCTAAATAGCGATTTCTTAAAATTCGCTATTTAGGATTCACAAATCCTGACTTTGATGCATGTGGCCCTTAGTCTGTTATCCTTATATAGAACAATGACCCTATGCTGGATCGGTGGATCTTATTGCCACTCTTGATAGCTGACAGAATTTATATTCTCCCTATGTTCTTGTATCCAATATTACCTTTCTCTTACCCTGCTCCTGTTTGTGTTCTCTACAGCTCATCTCATCATTGATTTTAGAGGGGAAGGAGGAACCCTGTTTCGGTAGAATAGACTTTCAGTTATACTTTGCAACTGGTTAGGCTCACTCAGTACATGGTTACTGGCACCATTATACTGCATACTTAGAGCATTTGATTGTCAAATCTGGTCTTGCAGGTCTATGCGACCTTTGTGCAGTCCTTGTCACCAGGATTCCCAGATGCCACTTCAGAATAAATGTTACTGAATGCATTATTATTGTGTGACACTCTGTGATGAATGACTGCTCCTCCTCATGACTATTGGCTTGCCTCTTGCTAAAAACCCCATTTTTAGGTCTGGTGTTAGCCAAGACCTTTTGATTTTACTAAAATTATACGTATAACATGCTTACTTAAAGGGGCCTTCAGCCATCTTTCTTCATTCTTTGGTCTGGTCTTTTGTCATTCACATTTTACTTCCACCAGCACTACTGCAAACAGCATGGGGCAATGGGTCAGCCTACTTAAGCCACTGGTCAACTACACTTTCAGTGACAGCATTTTCCTCTTTCACAAGGAGCACATCTGCACACAAGGTAGTTCCCTTCAGTGCCAGTGTTTTTCTTTTTAGTTTATAATTACTTTAGTGTTGTCTTTGTGTTTAGAGCCTAATGTGATAGGATGCTTTTGATGTAACCATAGGGCATATTCTAGCTTTATCACATTCCGTCTACTGATAATGATGTTTTAAATTCCTTTTGATTGGTCTTGTTTATCTGACTCCTGCTATTTCACATCCCTATCCCCACTAGGGCCATTGTTGGTGCTGGGCCATTTGTCCCGACTTCTAATAGATTTTTTCTTCTTGTGGATATACATGGCTTAGATTGACGCCCGCTTCTATAACCAGCTGCAATATTATTATGACTACTAGGCCGGTGACCCCCGATTCTATCTCCAACCCAGTTGTGGAGCCTGTGGCCTTGGGCAAGGCTGTTGTACTTCCGCCCTCCTACACTAAACTTGTTTCATGGAACATAGCTAGTTTGGGGTCCAAGCTTGCTTGCCCTAGTTGGGGTCTATTTATTGATTCATTTGACATCTGCATGTTCCAAGAGACCTGGCCGGTAGCCTTGCATCATTGCTCAGGGTTTCTTAATTTTTCTTTAGCTGCTACCACTTCTGGGAGAGGTAGACCCTTTGGAGAATTGTCAATTTGGGTCAAAACCACCCAATGCTGTAAGTCCAAGGTAATTGATATGAGCAGCTCCGATGTACAATGCGTCTTCTTTTCTTTTCCTTCTGGCAAGGCAACCTGCATTTACAATGTGTATTGTAGATCATGGGGCAATGGTGCAGAGCTGCATGTCATCGATCAGATAGGTACTCATATGGTAAATCTCCCTCTGGGTTCTTTTAAAATAGTGGTAGGTGACTTTAATTGAAGATTTAAGCTGTTGACTGTCTCCCAGGATGTTCCCCTAGGGGAAGAGGACCAATTCTGGGGTGTTCCTGCCCTCTCTCTCCCCCCTGTAAAGAGGTGGTTCCCTGTTGTGCTACAGTTAAATGCATTCACACTCAGCAACAGCCTTAGGGCATGCAATGGGAGAATCAAGTCTGACAGGGAGGGGTCCCACACGTATCACCGACCGCAGTGCACCAGTCTTATGGATTATATCCTTCTGGTCATTAGACTATGGTATTCGCTGGCAGACATGATTGCAGTCCCCAGACAGGATAGTGATCACAATGCTCTGGGGCTTACGTTGGTAGCTTAGGGTAACAGCCTCCTGAACACAGATAAACCCCTTGACAGAAGACTGACTCCAACCAATAACCGGCACAGACTAAGTTGGAGTTCTCTGTTAGGAACAGAAGTAACCCTGGGGAAGGTGTTTGAGGCTGTGTCCATTGGTTTGACTGCAGTAATTGGAAGAGATCACACTCCTTGATACTCGAGTCACAATACTATGTTTCCACCCTAAGAAATCCAAGTCTCTTCCCAAGAGGAAGAAAGAGGCTCCCTGATTTTCCAAAGCATGTCGAGTGGCCTGGCGTGCCCTCTTCGTTCCACCCAACTTGGCTCTAGAGATGCTATTCAGGATGCCAGGTTTTCTCTACGAAGCTACCATTCTCAGTGCTAAGAGAACCTGGGAACGTTCCAAATGGAGTTCAATGTTGAGTGACGTCTTTTTGGTGCATTGTTGAACACGGCGACTCTAGCACTCAAGCCCCATTGGACAGCAACATTTCTGCCACCGCTTGGGTTAAGCACTTCTCTCAGCTTTACTCGGGCATTGTAGTCCAGTACCTGATCCAAACAGTGTCTTCCAGTCTAGCTTCCCGGGTGGCAAATCTCTTAGCGCTCTCTCGGTTGAACATCCTACTGAGCCAGTGCTACCTTGGGTTCACTATATTTCAAGTTCTGAGATCTTTAAAGCGCCAGATTGGATTACACCAAACAAAGCCCCTGGATTGGACAAGGTGCCCAGTGATTTGCTTAAGTCCTATTGAGCTGTATGGTGCCCTTATCTCTCCCTGCTCTTTAGTGCTATATTGAAGGGTGCACCCACCCCTTCCACCTGGGCTGGGGCAGGAATTGTTCCAATCTTTAAAAAGGGCTCCAGATTCCTACCATCCAACTACAGACCAATCAGCCTCATAGACAGCTCTCAAAAGCTGTTTAGTTGGATCATCTTGATTAGGCTGAGCGAGTGGATGTCTGACTCAAATGTTCTAACCCCGCTGCGGGCCGGGTTCAGAGACAGCATTGGAACAATTGACCAGGTCTTCCGCATTCAATTACTGTGTTGTAAATTTGTAAAACTGGGGTGGCAGACTCTATGTAATCTTTGTGGACCTCAGGTACGCTTTTGACCTTGTCCCTAGAAACTTCCTGTGGGCGGTTTTGGCGGAGTTGGGGTTCCCAATTACCTTCTAAAAATTATTGTTAGATTATATTCTAACAATTACGCCCAAGTTAGATGTGGGCCACAGTGCATATTGACAGATCCCATCCCAGTAAATAGGGGAGTGAGGCAGGGGTATGTGCTGGCCCAAACCCTCTTTCTCTTGTATATTAATGACCTGGTATCTCAGCTTGAAAAATGTGGGGGGGATGCACCAAGTCTTGCTGGGCTTAGGATTTTGGCTTTGCTGTTTGCAGACAATACCCTTTTGTTATCTAAATCCCCGATGGGATCCAGAATCTTCAGTATTGTTTTGCATCATTCTGCAGGCAGAGGGGTCTGGCAATAAACCTCAACAAGACTACATTTATAAGGCCTCATTTACAAACTTTTGACGCACGGCAAGATACAGCGCATTCCTGTCCTCCTCTTCACTGGTGCACAAACAGCAGCCCTGCCCCAAAGCAGACATCCTTACGTCATGTTGAAAGAGTGCCTCCATTGCGAGGATTATTGTTTTTGTGCAGGAAGGGACACCTCCCTGCACAAAACCAATAATTGATGGCATGTTCCTCTTTCTTTCAGAATGCAGCACACATAGAAAGAGGAAAAAACGAGGAGAAATAAAAGCCTTTCTCCTCGTTGCACCACTCCTACACCTCTCCTGAGGAGGCGTAGGAATCTGACGCATTCCCAGGTTTACGATTCCTTGAAAGGAGCTCATATTTACAAGGCAATGAAAAGCCACGTAAGGTGGCATTGCTTGGCCTTGTAAATATGCTGCGGCACACTGCGCTACCGGATCTTCAAAAAAGTGACACTCCGGTGGCACAAAAGTGCAGCTAGGGCCTCGTAAATGAGGCCCATGGTCTTCAATCCCTGCTCAACTTCTCACCCTAATCCGACCCTTAATGGTTTGTCACTGGAGAAGGTCACTGTGTTAGATTATTAGGGGGTCACGGTTACGAAACATTTTGACTTGTCCCCCCATGTTCAGAAGCACAGGCTCAAGGTAGAGCAATACGTTGGGGGCATTTTGAGGGCTCCTCACTCCTCCTTATTTTGTCCAGTGTCCCCGGCCCATGAAATTTACAAAATCCAGGCTTTAGGGGCCACCTTACATGGTGGGGAGCTCTGGGGCTCTCAGGATATTAGACTCCTAGAGTTGATAGAAAATCGTTTCTTGAGATGCCTGACAAACCTTCCTGCCAGTACCCTGTTTGCCCCCCTACGGCTAGATCATAGTCTGAGACAGATCGATGATATAGTTGGTTTTTGAGACTTTGGACAGTCCCTGAGCTTATGCCTTTTTGTGAGGTCTTAGAAGATGTCTTGGGGCAGTCTGGTGCCTGTAAGATTGCCTGGCCTGGGTTCCTTAAAGCTCGTTTGGGCCAGATTGGGTCTGAAAATCTCTAGTCTTCTCCCACTGACATCATTTCAGTGCTCAATTCAGAAATAAAAAGTGCTTACTGGTGTTACATTGACAATCTACATTTACACACCGCTAGGGTTGGTTCCCTCACTGCATCCTTTTTGGAGCTCAAAGTGGACTGTCATTTGGAGGAGTTCCTGGACGAGATTGAACCCCCCCATGCGAAGACTTTATATCTTAAATTTCATATGGGAACTCTGCCCCTTGGTTCATTTGCAGCCAAGTGGCCCCACCATCCTTGTGACCAGGATGGGTTTTGCCCATTCTGCTCACAGATGGCAGAATCACCTGTGCATGTTCTGTTCTTCTGCCCTACCTAGCAAGGTTTTAGAAGGAGGTGGATTTTACCAGTCTGCCACAACCTGGGTTTTCTGAATTTTAGGACTGTTTTTAGAGTACTACAAAGTGATACTAGGCAGACCATGTTTGCCATTTCCCGGTTTCTGTGTACACATGGAGGCTTAAACAGAAATTGCTATCCAGCTGAGGAGTTGGGAACAATAAACAGTCCCTTCTTCTTATTCTGTTCTTTAAAATTACTATTGTTTTGAAAATCTTAACTTTAGATTCTTTGAGTCATTTGCTAGAATTTTTTTTATGAAATGAGAATTTATGTACAGCTGCTTTTATTCTTTTAAATATTCTTCTGTATTGTATTTTTAATATGCTCTTTTATGACAGTTGAGACGAAATAAAGATATGACTGGCTGGCTATTTCACATCAGCTCACATGAACTCTGAACATAAGCTAATCAGTGTACTCTATCTATGTTTGCAACACTTTCTTTCTTTCTTTCCTTCTCTCTCTCTTTCTCTCTCTTTCTTTTAGTCTTCCTTTTACCTTCTCTCTTTCATTATTTTTTTTTTCTTTCCGGCTTCCATCTCTCCTGACTTTTTTCCTTCTTTCTTCTTTTCTTCTTTCTTTTTTCCTTCTCCTTCTTTCTTTTTTCCTTCTTTTTCATTCTTTCCTACTTTTGTCCTATTTTTCCCTTCTTTCCTTCTTTTTTCTTCTTTTTCCTTCTTTCCTTCTTCTTTTTCCTTCTTTCCTTTTGTGTTTCTTTCTTTCCTTCCTCCTTTCTTTGTTTCTTTTTCTCTCATGACTTCCTTCTTTCCTTCTTCTTGCCGTCTTCTTCCTATCTTCGCTCTATAATTCTTAACTTTTTTGTTCTTTCATTCTTTTCTGTCTTTGTTCTTTCCAACCTTCTTTCTGCATTCTTTCTTTCGTACTTTGCTTCTTTATTTCTTCCTTCTTTCCCATTTCCTTACTTTACCTTGCTTTCTTTTTCTTTTTCTCTATCTCTTACTTTTTTCTTTTTCTTTCGCTCTTTCTTTCTTTCCTTCCTTTTTTCTTTTCTTTCTTGTTTCTTTCCTTTTTTATTCCTTTCTTTCTTTCTTACTTCTTCCTTCTACTCTCCTTTCTTTTTGCTTCCTTCTGTCTTCCTTGTTTCCTTTTTCCTTTTCCTTTTCCTTCTCTTTCTTTCTTTTTCTTCCTTATTTCTTTCATTCTTTCCATCTTTCTTTTTCCTTCTTTCCTTCTTTTTCTTCTTTGTTTTTCTTTTTTTGGCCTTCCTTTTCCTTCTTTTCTTTTTTCATCCCTTTTTGCTTTTTTCCTTCTTTTACCTTCTTTCCTTCTTTTTACTTAGTTTTCCTTCTTTCCTTCTTTTTAGTTTTTTCTTCTTTTCCATCTTTTCTTCTTTTTCTTTGTTCTGCTTTCTACCCTTCCATTTTTCTTGCATTCTTTCTTTCCTTCTTTTTCCTTCTTTCTTTCTGTCTTTCTTTTATCCCTTCCTTCTATGTTTCTTGTGTCCATCTTTCATTCTTTTCCTATCTTTTTCATCCTTTCTTTTCTTTTCTTTTCCCTTTTCCTTCTTTCTTTCCTTTTTACTTCTTCGTAGCCTTCCTTCTTCCTTGCTTGCCTTCAGCTCACATGAACTCTCAATATCTGCTAATCAGTGTTCTCTATCTGTCTTTGCAACTCTTTCTTTCTTTGTTTCTTTTTTCTTTCTTTCTTTCTTTCTTTTTTTCTTTCTTTTTTCTGTTTTTGTCTCCTTATTTCTTCTTTCCTTTTTTAATTTCTTTCTTTTTCCTTCTTTCCTTCCTTTTTTCTTCTTTCTTTTTCTTTTGTTTCTTCTTTTCCCTTTGTTTCCTTCTTTCCTTCCTTCTTTCTTCCTTTCCATCTTTCTTGTCTTCTTTCTTTCCTTCTTTTACCTTTTTTCTTTCTTTCCTTTCTTCCATATTTCTTTCTTTCCTTTCTTCTTTCTTTCTTCTCTTTCTTCTTACCTTTTTCAGTCTTCCTTTCTATTCTCTTCTTTTTCCTTC
This sequence comes from Calotriton arnoldi, assembly GCA_963921515.1. Taxonomy (NCBI): domain Eukaryota; kingdom Metazoa; phylum Chordata; class Amphibia; order Caudata; family Salamandridae; genus Calotriton; species Calotriton arnoldi. The sequence continues at coordinate 319,363 of CAWUFW010013086.1, forward strand.
TTTCTTTCCTCCTATCCTGCCTGCCTTCAGCTCATACGAATACCGAATATATGCTAATCAGTGTTTTATCTTTCTTTCTTTCTTTCTTTCTTTCTTTCTTTCTTTCTTTCTCAAAGGCAAGAGGCTAACACCCAAAGCCAGACCATTTGGCTTTTTTGGACTGTATTAGCCAAGACCTTTTGGTTTTACTAAAATGATGTGTATAACATATGTATATTGGTTTTCAGTGAGGCTTCATCCATTAGTCAGTTGTTGCATCATTCACATTTTTCTTCCACCCCCTCCAGCATGCATTAGGGGGGCAATGTGTTAGCCCAATTCAGCCATCGGCTAACCTCGCTATGCAGACCCTCCAGCATTTCGCGATTCACAAAAAATCGCGAAATCAGCTGGCAAGCGCGATGGCCGCGATATTTACCAAACCGGCCGGAAAAAAAAGGCTCCCGGCAGGCATAAAAAAATTATGCCATTTTATTGGCTGTACGCGCATACGTCACCATGTGAATGGCACTGTACAGCCGTATTAGCTGCCTGCTTCCTCCATTACAATATTTATGAAAGAGGAGCGAGAAAAGGAAAGTATTGCTTCTCTGCTCTCCAGCTTGCAGGCTTGACTGCTGTTCATATAATTGCAGGAAAGAATGTCAAAAATTAGGATCCCAGCACGGGGACGGGCGGGGCGGGCAGAGCAGGGAAAGGACTCGTCTTTTCCTTCTTGGGCAGAGAATACAATGACAGTGTCTGCTCTGCCGCTTCAGCTGCCCTCCCCCCTTTCTTTCTTCCTCCCTCTTATTCCCTCTGTCTAGCAGCTCCTCCTCTCTTACTAAAAACCCTGACTTCAGAAACGGTTCTCACCCTCCTCTCTTTCCTTCTTTCGTTGATTTGTTCCCCTGTGAAATGGATCCAAAAAAGAAAAACAGTGGAAATGTCGTCTTTTTCTGCCATTTTTCTATTCCAAAGCAGTGCTTGAAACTGAAAAATAGATAAGCAGGTACTCAGTACCAGAGTACCTGCTTGTTTCTGGGAAGTCACAAAAGGAAACAAAAAGGTCCCTGCAGAATCAAATAGGAAGGGCAGATGCCTCACTAAGGATCAAGTGTCACTATATATATACAACCAAACTAGCACAATAAGTGTACAGGAAAAACTTTCATTTTATCAATATTAAAAAGCAAAATTTATATAAATAAAAATAATTTATTATTAGTCAACGTATATTTATAAACATACAAATTTGATCACATATTTATCCAGTTGATGTAATAATGCTCCTCCTAACAGAGGTTACAATCTAAATGATACACAAATAGTTCATAGATGAATTAAAAACGTTTAAAAACAGTCGACGCGGCGTTTCGGTGAGACCTTGAATTTTTTCACCTTCCTCAGGACTAAAAGTTTTCATCAAATCTAAACAATAAAAATATTTTATTTAGACACATGTACACTAAAAAAGCTAGTCATATCATTCATTTACATATTTCTATGTTTATCCAATTATTCTATATTATCAAAATATACCAATACATTCACTTGACACTTAGAAATATGTAAATGTTTTTAAAAGTTTTTAATTCATCTATGAACTATTTGTGTATCATTTAGATTGTAACCTCTGTTTGGAGAAGCATTATTACATCAACTGGATAAATATGTGATCAAATTTGTATGTTTATAAATATACGTTGACAAATAATAAATTCTTTTTATTTATATAAATTTCGCTTTTTAATATTGATAAAATGAAAGTTTTTCCTGTACACTTATTGTGCTAGTTTGGTTGTATATATATAGTGACACTTGATCCTTAGTGAGGCATCTGCCCTTCCTATTTGATTCTGCAGGGACCTTTTTGTTTCCTTTTGTGTCTACCCCGTCCCTCTGCGTAGCATTGGGGTAACTCCCTCCTTTTTTGACTTGTTTCTGGGAAGTGCCAGTACTCTCCAATTGAAGGTATTGCATTTCTCTTGAGAAGTGCCGGTACTCTCTCTCTCAAAATAAAAAAGTGCCGGTACTCCGTACCGGACAGTACCGGCCCATTTAAAGCACTGTTCCCAAGTGCAGCTGCGGGAATAAAAGGTTCAAAGTACGAAAAATAACTAAATAAAGCCAGACAGAGTGGTAGCAAAGTGGCCAGATTGATTTTATTCACACCCAAACACATTTGCGCCACTCTACAGAGCTTGCAAGTGAAGCGCTACTTTTGTTTACTTGTCTTTCTTTGAATAGCGTTGTTTTCTCCCGGGCGGGGAACTAGTGCACCAATCCTGGAGGTACTGCAACACATGGATTGGAAAACAAAATGTGTACTGCGGCTCGGTGTTCAGGGAAGTGGTCTCTTTACCATACTGCTTATGTTCTGTAAGGATATAAGCAATGGACATTGAAATGGGTCAATTCCGTGCCCTGTAGTCATGTCCTTAACTTTTCAGTCAAAAGCACTCACTGATTTCTCAATAGTGAGCGTAAAAGCGTTAAAGTAACCTTGTTGTTCCTGCTTACATTTCACATGCTTTACTTAATTTTGCATTCCCTATGAGTGTTTGCTTTTTCCAGGATGTTGTTTCTTTTTTTCTAGGCAGCATATTGCTCCTGTCTAGTGCGTAATTTAAATTGAGCCGCATCCAGGTGTTTATAGCGGGGCACAATTGGGTTGTAGTTGACGGCAGTGCGAGTTTCTCTCAGTGGGGCAGTATGGTGTTTAGTGGGGGAGAAGATGTGGCACCATGGTCAGAGCTGCCAAATTTGGAACTGGGGAACCTGATTCTGAAGGATGATTACTGCGAGATGTTTGTCCTGTCAGCACTACCCATAAAAGGGAGTCAGTGCACGCGACACAAGGGGAGGCTGTGTGACTGCACCCAGGGAGCGAAGGGGGGCTGTGTGACTGCACCCAGGGAGCGAAGGGGGGCTGTGTGACTGCACCCAGGGAGCGAATGGGGGCTGTGTTACTGCACCAAGGGAGCGAAGGGAGCTGCATGACTGAAATCAGGGAGCGAAAGGAACTGCGTGACTGAAACCAGAGAGTGAAGGGAGCTGTGTGACTGATACCAGGGAGTGGTGAAAGTGGTGCCCTGGCAGGGGTGCATACACGGGCGCTAGAACACCCCAGGGAGAAATACGGCCCCCTCCCACGAGGTTAGTAGATTGGAGCTGTGCTTCCGTAGAGCTGCAGAAACTTTAAACATGCCTATTTCAAAGTGGAATACTATGCTAAAACAGGTTCCATTGATTTAGGGCTGAAAAGGAATGATTATGAGTAAAGTAAAGTGCCGCAATAATGCCGCTAAATTTTCATTTTTGTGCCGCTAAATTTCAATTTTTGTGCCGCAAAATGTGCAAATCTAGGCCGCAATATCCTGGGGGGTCTGACTATGACTTATTGCATGCTGCCCTTTCACAAGGAGCACATCCACACACAAAGTAGTTGCCTTCAGTGTCAGGGAGTTAAAATGGTAATGTCTGGTTTTCTGAGCCCAAAAACATTTTTGCCTTTAGCCAATTTTATTTTTTTAATTTTAGATTGATGAGGGCCTGGGCACCTCTTGAACAATAAAGTTTTAGAACAACCTTGACAAAACAAGCAAGAATTGCCAGAAGGCTGGCAGCCAATGCCAGACCTGTTTGTTTTTCCAATGCTCGTTTCACTTTCTACTATCCCTTAGCCCAGGTGTCTCCAACCAGTTGATCACGAGCTACCAGTAGCTCGTTGACACTTTCAGAGTAGATCACACCCTTGAGTTCATTTTTAAAAAAGTGCAGGGTCACATTTTCTTTTCAAGTTAAGGGAAGGCTGTGTTTATTTTACATTATATTCTTCAAGCTGCAGATAGCAGGACCTGATAATGAGCAATGCTGGAGCCAGATTTATGACCCTGGGCACAGAGGTTAAGAACTGAAGCACTGAGATATTAAATTCTTAAATAAGCCCTTGTCAACTCAATATTGAAGTGTGAGAACAAAATGATGTTTCTGAATGATTTTAAATGGTAGAAAATTGAAATGAAAAGTTACCTTAATGATGAAGTTAACTTTTCATTTTAATTTTCTCACATTTCAAACTGTCACATTTACAAACAGCATACATCTTGCTCCCAGTAGTATTTATAATTGAAATTTACAGTCCTCTTTTTTAAGTGGGAGAAATTTAAAGTGCAGAAAAATATTTCTATGAAACATTAAGGGGCCGATTCCGATTCGGGCCGGAAATCTCTCCGACCGAGCCGGACCCGGAGAGATTTCCTACCAAATCGGACCCGTGCAGCCCGACCGAACGAGTACGATGCGTCCGTATGCTATCGTACTCGAGTCGGTCGGACTCCCATTGAAGTCAATGGGAGCCGGTCGTCACAACGCGTGACGCGGGCTCCCATTGCCTCAATGGGTGCGAGGCAAACAAGGGCGCCCCCTACAGCGGGTACGCGGCGAAGCGACTCGCGCCGTACACGCACAGGTAGGGGGGACCCAGGGGTCCCCCCTGTGTGCGACTCGCGCGGCTACGCATACAGGGGGGTCCGACACGGACCCCCGAAGTACGGCTCCGACTGCTCTTTCGAGCCGGACGGCGCGTGTCGGTCGGACTGCTCGCGGCGCGCATCGTACTTACCCGGCCGGGGAACATCTCCATTGCGCGGTGCGAGTCGTGTCCGAGCGAGTCGGTCGGTGCGGTTCGACCCGGGAACGAGTCGGTCGGAGCGGTTGGGACGCCCGAACGAGTCGGTCGCCAATTTCGCATCGTACTCGCTCGTCCGGACGCACGTACGAATCGGTCGGGAAATAGGGCTCCGAATCGGATCCAGTTAAGCTGAATCCGATTCGGAGCCCTACCGGCCGAGATCGGAATCGGCCCCTAAGTCTTAATGTTTTTCTCGACTTTCAATTAAGCCAATTACTTCCTAATGTTTTATGAAGCATGTTTCTTCACTTTAAACTCCTCCCATTTAAACAAATGGCTGTATTTATCTGTTATAAATATGGCACATTGTCTACAGGCCACTAGGCGCAAGATGCCTGGTGTGTAAATGTGACACTTGGAAATGCGTTTCAATTTAAATGATGAGTTTTATGAAATCCATATAAGCATAAAGTGAACTCTTCAGTTTAATTTTCTCCCATTTCAAAGTGTCGTCTTTACACACAGCAGGCATCTTTCTCCCAGTGGCTAGAAGACATGGTGCCATATTTATAACTGAAAAATGCAGCCATTATTATAAGGGCTAGAAATTTAAAGTGCAGAAAAATTTTCCATATCATGAACAATTTTGCGGAACGTTTTCTGCACTTTATATTGCTCCCATTTAACAAAATGGTTATATGCTTGTATTATACAGGTAACAGTTCAATATATGACCAAAGGTATTCCAGTGCCACAAGTGCATACAACATAGGCTCTCAGTCACCCATATACATTTATCCCATTAATACGCACACATGTTCATACATCCCCAAAGACCATACTCTCACTGACACACATGGCAGTCCTGTCATAGTGCCCTTAGTCAAAGTATTTTGTTCAAGCCATAGTATCTAGTTCTATGGACATTAGGCTTAAAGTCAACAGAGCTGGGTGTTAGGTTGTTTGGTAAACAATGTGCGAGTTGCTTAGTCTTTTGTAGCTCATGATGATTTTCACTGATCAGAAGTAGCTCTGAAACATTTGGAGAACCCTGCCTTAGCCTGTGCACAAATAACCAGGCCTCCAATTCAAGGAATATTTCTTTTTTTGGGGGAACCTTTTTGTCTCTCAATCTACTGGATGCTCCCATATGTCTTAGGCAGGGCCACTGGAATTATGTGATCCTGTGGGTGTGGCTTTTTCTGCATAATTATGCATTTGCCACATTTGCCACATAATCCATCATCTGCTGCATTATCTGCAGATTTTAACAAAGAATTCTGGCTCAAACCAATCAAAAGTTAATAAACTTCTGATGCAGTGGAAAGCACTTTGCGAAAGTCAACTGGTCATGTTTCAATAGCTTATTGCTATATTTGGTGTTAAACTGGTACTAATAAGGTGACATCTTTGCCCAGACAGTGTTACCATGTGTAAAAATGGCAAAATAATGAAGTAATACTATCACAAAATGTGCACTGCATAAATTGCCTTTTCTTGCCTTTAGTCAGCCCTGTTGAATAATTTGGTTTTCTCCTGCCACATAATTCCAATGGCCCTGGTTGTAGGCAGGTTAGTTTTGAGATTCATATCATGTGCCTTCAATGTGCTCACCCTAAAGCTGATTTCTTTCACTTTGCTTGGAAGAGTCTCTTTATTGCCTCCTACCAGCAAAACATTACTGATAGAATATGTGAAATGATAGGTCAAGTCCTCTCCACTTGGCACCAGTGGTTGCCCTGCAGGGGAGATGCCAGGAAGGTAGAAAGTTTATGGCATGGGCCCTCTTGCTAATAAAATGGCACATAGTGATGGGCTGGTGGAAGCGCAATGCTCCTCGCACCACAGATTGACTTTGTGATCTTCCTTATTACAATGACATGTCTACAACACATGCCTTATTACTCTCTCCTACACCACGGCCCACAGATGTCTGGCTCCCCTGTGTGCATATTTGCCAAATTCATCATTACTTGATTTACCCTTTGGCGTTCTTGCCCCTTTTCAGAGCCCAATACGGGTTCAATACTGGGCTGAAACACTGGCATCCCTGCCCCAGTTTTCAACGAGCCCTCTGCACAATGTATATGCTCACACACACAATCACCATTCCTCTTGCAGCCCAAGCTGCTGGTTATCTAACGCTTGCGGTATGTACTGATCCTTTGCTCTGTGATGGTTGTGCAACGTTTTACTACATTACTGAATTTTTATTCATGGACTGATGATAACTTGATGCCTTTTGTTCATGCTGCTTGCTTTAGTGTTATTATTCGCTTTATGTAAAATCAGTCAATATCATTGAAGAGAGCATAAAACCTTCTTAAGGAGTTCATCAATCCAAACCAGACCATCTATCATGACCTATGTACCTATTAGCTAGTGCGATGAGAAGTGAAGACTCATTCTCGAGGGGGAGAGGAGAGACATCTGTCTCATAGTACATTCTGTGTATAATGGCACCTCATCATCGTAGATCTACTAGTACTGTGGAGTGGAACGTCCCTTGATGCTGTGCCTGCATGACAACATACCCCTCATTTTAGTATTATAGCAGATCGTGTTTGTTTTCTGCTGCAGGAGATCCCTCTCACAAATCCCATTGGTGCTCTACGTGATTGTGGGGGTTGGCCCCAGCTAAGGTACTCTGTTTACCATAAGTGATTACTGTGTCTTTGATGAGGTCAAGACACTACTAATGGCTGATTTTAGTAGTGGGGTGCAGACCATTTTACCTGACCCACAGTGGAGAAACTGCTTACTGACTCTTCCTTAGCATGTCTCTGAATTGGACAGCCTCATCCCCCTAACTGTAAGAGGAGTGTTCTTACACATGCTACACAGGTTTGGGTTTCCCAGACCCCATGTGTATATTGCACGTAATGTTGCATGGTATCCAATAAGGTTTGGGGTAGCCAGTGGCAGCTGTCATCCCTCTCCTTGCATGTCACCTGTACTGCTCCTTATATTCCTCCCGCATAGAATTTAATTGGGAAGTCAAGTGCAGTGTGTGGCCTTTGATCATCATTCAGAGAAGAGAGCTGTTGTTACAAGTGAATGAAAATGACATAATTCCAGCAGATTAAGGTGTGACATGGCTGTAGAGCAGTACTTGGATAAAGGCTATGGCCTGGAAGCATGGCCTGGGACCCACCCCTAATAGAAATACTTGGCTATCTGCCTATTCCCCGCATACTGTGTTTTGTGCTGAAAAGAGAAAATACCTGCCAAAAGGGAGGGTGTCACTTCCAAATGTTTAACATGAAGCAGAGACCTACCAAAAAGAAAATAAACTTAAGTGTAACTTGTACCCTACAGAAGATTAGAGCAAATGTTCAATTTGAATGGACAGCAGAACTTTGTCAGCTGTCACAGGTATGGATATAGGCTGACTGCTCTAGCACATCCAGTGCTCACGTTTTCACTCTTGGAGCTCTGTACATCAGTGTAGAAGAAGGTGAAGATTGGCGACAGAATCCTAGGCTGTCCCTCATTCTTGGATAAGGATTGTATCATTGTTTCTGAGTGGAAACTCTTCTGCTGCAGCTTCTGAAAGATCTAGGACGTAGACTGCCTGGTGTGAGCTAGAGGCTTATTCAGCATGAGCACCTTGCCATTAGGAGCATGGATACCCAACCTGCTGAGATGGGGAGCTCCAAACTGCTACTCAGCACTACCAGCATTCTCACTTTGCTTTTTTTTTTGTTAATATTTTTTTTATTTTCTCAGGTAATAGTATAAGACAAATATATAAAAGCAATTCATACTGGATAAACATCATAGAAAAGCAATCCAAGTAGGGTCTAGTATAATTAATTAGTTAATTCGTAATACATTTATTAGTAAATTACTTAATAAACTGGCTAAAATTATATTATATTGCAGGGATTTCCACACATAAAAAGTTAAACCATTTCAGTATCCAATTAATCATTATCGGCGTTGATAAAATCCCATCAAAATTTTTTCCAAATCTTATCAAACTTTAGCAGCGAGGAAGGGCCCCTTGCTTTAGCCAAAGCAAGCTCTAATTCATATATTTGATAGAAAAGGGAACACCATTCTTTAGTCTTTAGGAGCATTCCCGAGACCCATGCTCGAGCGATACAAAGTCGGGCAGATACCAGCAGAATTATAATTAGTTTCTGTGAACCCCCTTTAAGTTCGTATTTAACACCCGTCATTTTCTCCTTAACAGATAATTGTACGGAAAAGCCAAGACTTAGAGACATATAGTTCATCACCCCTTCCCAGAATTTTTGTAAGCAGGAACAGAGTACGAACATGTGCAGGACATCAGCAGCAAAGAGATTACACGTAGGACATCTTGTTCTAACTGTCCTATCTGTAGAGGCCGTTGCTCCCCATTTTAAAATGACGTCTGGGGTGTTTTATAAAAGACACAGCGTGCACCACTGTTGTAGCTTAAGATTAACAAAGTGTACAGAGCGGTCCAGCAAATCTAAAGCCATCTCAATCTCTCCAACCAAAACCTCCAACGAAAGGAGTCTGCCCCATTTCGCTGCTAATACCGAAATGTCTTCTATAGCAAATTGCGAAAATGCCTGATACATCATACTTATAGTGGGTTTAATACCTGGCTTAAAATAGTATGAAGAAAACTCTGAGCTGTCGATGTCTTTTGCATGCTCATGGCTCGTCCGCATATAATCCCTCAACTGACGGTATTTAGAGATACAATGGCGAGGCAATCCGTAGGCATCTTGTATGTCAGAAAAGGATCTAAAGCCATTCAAATCAAATAATTGGCCCATTGTTGTAATACCTCAGTCTGCACAAGCGCTACAGGTTAGATCCCGGGAAATATAGAGAAAAGCAGGATTATCCCATATGGGAGTATCTTTGTTGATAAAACCAACAGTATATTTCTTGCAGATCCCCTTCCAAATACAGATAATGTCTTTGAGTACTTTAAAACATACCCTTTTTTTTTTTTTTTTTTGAGCGCGCGGCGGCGAAACAAGATGGCCGCCACCTGAGGAGCTCCGTGACGACGAGCTACGCTCGTAATCAAAGGGAGCCTTTTTCTACAGCGTTTTTTCACGAAAATGTTATTTTCGTGCATCGGAAGGGGCAAAGACTAAGGAGGCAAGTTTTTAGACCAAAAACGGTCTATTTGACACTCTTTTTCTCTGGCTCTCTATTTTGCCTCAGTGCTTCCCCACAATGCAGCCGCCATTTTGTCCATCTCTAATGTCGGAATTTCTATCATTTTCTTCACCCTGCTAATTCAGTCCACTAATGGCCTACATTCTGGTTTGCTTAACTGCAGGAAAGGATTTACATACTGTAACTGCGTTATTCCTACTTCCACTTTTATTCGGGTCCAGGATACCTCTTCAACATATTTATTGAACTACTTACTGGTATGCAATTTTGTTGGTTACATATAGATTTCTGCTTTACGTGAGGTTTGCGCAGCCTTTTCTCTTCACAAACGCGCACTGGCTCTGACGCTGCTGTATAACGCCTTCATGGTTTCGTGCTGCTTCTGGTCTGAGGTCCACTTCTTCATAATAATTTTGATTTAAACAACAGGGCTTCTGCTGCTTCTCTCGTCTCATTGTCTGTATTCTAGTCACCATTGGAGTTTTCTTCCTGCTTTTGGTGTTTTCATCCGGCTACGTTGTTCATCATGGATTCATCACACTCGAATAAGCCCCATGGGTCCACCGGGGCCACTTGCGGTGGTCGTAAGGAGTCAACTGTTAGCACCAGCAAGCGTCCCAAGAAAGACCCATCTTCTCCATCAAAATCTCCGCTTCCTCTCACGCTGGAGGACATAATGGATGAACTGCGTCTTATTCGACCTTTCATGTCGGATACCACCGCCACTCTTCAAAGAATTGAAGAGAAATGGACTGACCTGGATTCAAGACTTTCAGATGTTGAACAGAAAGTAAGTGATGCACAGGATGTCGTTGCCAGAGTTGAGAGTCTTACCAAAGAAGTTACTCAACTTAAGAAGACTACAGAGGATTTGGAAAACCGCAATAGGCGCAACAACCTACGCATTTACGGAATTCCGGAAGGTTCTGAGGGCTCGGACATGATATCTTTTTGAAAACCCAAGTCCTGCAGATCGTTGGCCTCCCCAAACCCATTGACTTTAACATTCAAAGAGCCCACAGATTAGGACCTCAGAATGCCTCTTCCTCAACTAAACCAAGAGGTATTATTGCCTATTTTCTTCTATATTCTGATCTCATGGCTATTCTTGGCGCTGCCAAACAACACAAGCAGATGCTTTGGTCCGGTCATAAAGTTTTCTTCAGCCAAGATGTCTCCAGGCCAACCGCCAACCGGCGAAAGGAGTTTCTCGACCTCAGACCAGCATTGAGATCTATGAATGCACGCTACGGTCTTATTCACCCCTGCTTTTTCAAAGTGACTTATAAAGACAGAACTCTCTCCTTTGAAGACCCAGCCGACCTTCGGAAATTCATCCATACTCATAAAGGAGAACTTATGGAATTGAGCAAACCTTAACTGATATGTAATTTGTTCTATTTTAAGCTCATTAGGTCTTCAATATGTTGGCCGTATAAGTTAATTGTTTCTCTTTTCGTTCCCTCCCATGTTTCTTAGGTCTTCCTTGTGTAGTATTACTGCCGATGTCCATACCCACGTTACCCTCACGTTTGTAATGTTTGCTTCATTCCGCTGTAATTTTATCCTACTGTCTGGTAAGTTCCCTTCCTTTTTGTAATATCTGTCCACTATTTTTGTCTACGGACTTTATTTTTGTCCTTCCTCCCTAATATATTACGATAGACTTGTTTCTCCTCGTTGTTACCCTTTCGGAGTGGCTGTCATGTTCTTCGCCGCCCCCCCTCCCACCTTAATGTTCTTCCTATGGTTGTACTTTATGACTAAAGCCACTTGGCTTTCTGTCATCTTCTTTCTTATAACTCTTATTGGGCGATTACGCTCTTTCTTTCACTTCTTCTCTCCTTTCTCTCACCTCTTTTCTCTTTTCTTCTCTTCCTCGTGTAGATTCTTCTCTGTACTTATTCTGCCTATACTTTTACACTTTTCTCTTGTATTAATTAACTGCTCTCTTTTTCGCTTATCATTAATGATATATAAATCTATATTCTCTAATCTCCTTCCTTCTGGTCCCTCCAACTTAATTATATTCTATGGGCATATCTCGGTCTTCCTTTTCCTTCATTTTCTCTTTACTTTCTCTCATATTGGCTCATTTCTCTTTTTTGTGGTCTTTCTTATTTTCCTCACTATTCATTTTCTAAGTGTTATATCTCACTTTTGTTTACTTTTACCTAAATTTTACTGATGAAAAGTCTACGCATCATTTCATGGAATGTTAAAGGTATTCGTAACCCGGTCAAGAAACAACGGGTATTGTCTCACCTTGCTAGATTGAAATGTCATGTTGCACTACTACAAGAATCGCATCTTAAGTCACAAGACTTGCCTTCATTACGTAAACAATGGGTGGGTGAGATTTTTTGCTCTCCGGCCGTAAACAACAAAAACGGAGTTGTTATTTTATTTCATAAGTCATTGAATGTTCTCTTGCAAAATGAATTTAAAGACAACAACGGTAGATGGCTTTTTTTAAACACTATAATTAATAATACCCAATTTTCTTTTTGTAACGTATATGGCCCTAATGGTATTGATCTATCCTTTTGGCATGAGTTCTCTACTCTTCTCTCCTCCCATGCTGATGAGAATCTGATAGTAGGTGGTGACTGTAATCAACTTATGGACCCCTTCCTGGATAGGAAGTCCCAAACAAAGTACCTCCCCAACAAGATGCAAAAAACGTTTCATAAGGTTATCACCTCCAGAGGACTTGTTGATGCATGGAGAACAAATCACCCTGAAGTTTTAGAATTTTCCTTTTTTTCCCCAGTACACAGATCTCACTCCCGCATAGATTATATTTTTCTCACACAACCAATTTTACAATTCATGACCAATGTAGAAATTGGTTCCATTCTCATTTCTGACCATGCCCCTGTTATCTTAGACATGGACTATCCTTCGCCTGCACCTATATCTCGGCGTTGGCGTTTCAACAACTCCCTTCTCCTGGACTCCCAATTTACAGAACAATTCATACTGTTTGGCAATGAATTTTTTCAGAACAATCTCTCCTCTGTCCCCCAATATCATTTCATTTGGGATGCCTTTAAAGCGGCTGCTAGGGGTTTTATAATAGACTATGTGTCACGTAAGAAAAAGAAAGCTTTCTTAGACTCATCATCTATCCTGAAACAGATTAAAACTTTAGAGCATAAGTATTTTACCACCAATTGCCCTGACACATTGTCTAGCCTCATTAAGGCAAAAATGCAATATAATAAACATTCTTGGGACTCCGCTTGTAATAACCTCCTCAGATTCAATGCGAAAATGTATGGGGGTCGAAATAAGGCTGGCAGATCTTTAGCCAACTATCTTAAAATCAAAAAACAAAAATCTAAAATTGTTGCTTTCACGGATAACTCTGGAATTCGGCATACTTCTGATGCTAAGATCCTAGACTGCTTTACTGATTTTTATACTACCCTTTATACCCAAGAATCCTCCCCTTCCCCTGAACAAATTGACTCCTTTTTTCAAAATATCCCTAAACCCCCAGAGAGCAACATTGATCTCTCATCGTTGAATGTTCCCATTTCAGAACAAGAGATCATTGAAGCAATCACTCTTTTACCCAAAGACAAGACACCTGGCCCTGATGGTTTTACTGTTCGGTTTTTTCTCCACTTTAAGTCATTTCTGGTCCCTCAGCTCTTCTCCTTAATCAACCACTTTCATACTATTGGCGCATCACAAGGTTCTTTTACTCAGGCAATGCTTTGTCTAATACCCAAAAAGATAAGGACCCTTCCTTCTGTAAAAATTATAGGCCCATTTCTTTGATCAATACAGACTGTAAGATCTTTGCCAAGCTACTCGCCCTTCGTATTAATAAAGTAATCCCGGACCTTGTTAATATTTACCAATCTGGTTTCGTCAAAGGACGCTCTATCACAGACAACTCACGTACCTTTCTTAACATTATTCACTTGGCTTCTAAAATTGATTCACCTTTAGCTGCTATCACTCTCGATGCTGAAAAAGCGTTTGATAGGGTTAATTGGGAATTTATTTTTGGTGCATTGAAGTGGCATGGTTTTAGCCCTCCTATCATTAAATATATCCAGCTGTTATATTCTTCTCCCACTACTTCTGTTTGGGTTAATGGTAGTCAATCTTGTTATTTCCCCCTCCGAAGGGGGACTAGACAGGGGTGTCCCCTTTCCCCTCTCTTATTCATTCTTGCCTTAGAACCCTTTTTAGAAAAAATTAGACGCTCTCCACATTATATGGGTTTTCATTTCAATAAAACGAATATTAAATTTACTGCATATGCTGATGATATATTATGATATATTTCTAATCCGTCTACCTCATTACCGGCTTTCTTCTCCTTACTACAAGAATACTCTATTGTCTCTGGCTATAAATTGAACATAGATAAATCGGAAATCTTGCCCTTAAATAAGTTCTGCCTCCCTTCTATGTTTCAGGGTACTGGTTTTGAATGGAACTCCAAACATATCAAATGTCTAGGCATTCTTTACGCCAATACTATTCGGGAAATTATTAAAATTAACCTTGCTGACATACTTAAAAAATTATCCGCTCTGATTGATGGTTGGTCTCCTCTCTTTCTCTCTTGGTGGGGTCGATTAGCTACAATTAAAATGATGCTCCTTCCAATTATTAATTTTTATCTTTCTATGCTTCCTGTTTCTCTTCCTAGCTCTTTCTTTAGTACCATTAATAGTTCCTTATCCAAATTTCTCTGGAATAATCGCAAGCCTAGGATTTCACTTGCCCGTCTTCAATTGTCCAAGGATCTGGGCGGTGTACGTTTCCCCAATCTTAAACGCTATCACTCCGCTTTTACTTTGAAACAGATATGGCCTTTCTTATCCGACTCCACGGACTCTACTTTAACAGCATGGAGCTCATTGGAACAAGCCCAATACTCTCCTTTCTCCTTTATTTCAGCTACTCGCCTCTCTCAACCTCCGAAGCGTTTCTCTTCTCCTATTTTTGTTCACTCCAAGGCACTTGCTACTTCTTTGCTTAATACCCACCTTTCTTCTACAGATGTTGCCTCACGTACTCCAATTTGGTATAATAAACATTTAAAGATTCACAATAGAGCCTTATTTTGGAAAGAGTGGATTGACAAAGGTATTATCACACCTGCTCAGCTTATGAAGGATGGGTCCTTTATGGACTTTTCGGAGATTCAAAAATCTTATTGTATCTCGTCTTCACATGCTCCACATTATCCCATGTTGAAGGAATCTCTCACTCGTCTTCCCCTCCAGATGACCCCTAACGTCACTTTCGATCAAATCCCCTTACCTCCTATTGATTTCTCTACTCAATTCAAAGCTGCTGCTATATATAAAATGTTATCTCATCCCACTAGGGTTAGAATTAAATCTAGTCTGGAGCTCATATGGGAAAAGACTTGGCCTTAGATCTCTCCTTTCAAACATGGGACTCCCTTTGGTCAAAAATTCATACTTCCTCACGCTCTGCCAGCACAACACAGACTTTATATTATTTTTATAACAGACTTTTTTTCACTCCTGCCGATTTGTATAGATTTAAACTACTTAACTCCCCAAAGTGTTGGTCCTGTCCCCACGAATATAGTGATTTTTTCCACATTTTTTTCCACTGTCCTTTTGTTAACTCTTTCTGGTCTCGCATTTGGTTGAAATTGAATGAAATCTTATCTACAAATGTCCCCTTCGATATCAAACATGTTTTTTTAGGCAGCTGTTCGTCGGTTTGGACAACTCATAGTAATGTGGGTAAATTTATTGATTTGTTTATAGCCATTTCTTTTCAGATTATAACTACCAATTGGAAGGATACTTCAAAAATTTCGTTTCAAGCCTGGTGGAATTTACTCTGTCACCATCATAGACTGGACCGAGCTTATGCTACTTCCACAGCTTTGTTGATCAAAAAGGACTTGCTGTGGTTACCACTAACTTCTTTTCTTTCCAGGTTGATTACTTGATTTTGTTATACAAAAAATACTAATTTCATGTTCAACCTATTTTATAGTTGAATCTTCTCTATCTTCTGTCTTATTCTTTATCTCTTTGCATACTCCCTTTAATGGACCTACACACCCATCTCTGTTCCCCTTTCCCCCTCTTCTTCCTCTTTCTCTTCTCTCTCTTTCTTTTCTCTTTTCCTCTCTCTTCTTCTTTTAAAAAACACTAAAATGCATTTGGTCTTTGTACAGGTTTTATTCTTAGAGGATGTTGTTTTCTTTTTATTCCTTAATTATTCATCCTATTGATATATGACTTTGTACTGATGTTTTACTTTGTTTATTACTTCAATAAAGCATTCTAAACTAAAAAAAAAAAAAACATACCCTTTTTGTGATAGTTAGGATCCTCTAGTCGATAGAAAAAAAGCCTAACTTCTGCTCCAAGAGCGAGCTGGTAGCAAAGTGATGTTAAATTTGGTTCCCTTTAGGTCAGTAAACTACGCAAATGTTCAGTGAAAACGGCCCAAAAGTACAACTTAAAATCCAAGAGTAAGAGCCCTCCTGTCTTGTAAGGACTAAGGAGATATAAAAAATCAGCTAGCGCGTCTAGCCAGCCTGTAGCCCCAGACAAAACTATTAATAGCACCTTCCAGACGTCAAAAAAAAGAATCCAGGACCCTCAGCGGAATTGCCCTAAACAGATAAAGAAATGTGGGGAGGATATTAATTTAATAATATTTACTCACCCAATAATGGTAAGTGGTAACTGTTGGACTTGGCCCTTTTTTGCAGGGTTATCCCTGAACTTTTTTTGCCTTCCTCCTGTGTTTTCTCTGACCTGTTTTTGTTGGTTTTATGACTCTGGGCACTTTACCACTGCTGATCAGTGCTAAAGTGCATATGCTCTCCCTATTGTAAATTGATGTAATGGATTAGTGACTCCATGATTGGATTATTTGATTTACTTGTGAAACCCTAGTATAGTGCACCATGGGTGCCCAGGGACTGTAAATCAAATGCTGCTGGTGGGCTTGCAAAAGACACACACTTGATGGACGGAATGCAGAACAAATCAAAACATTCACCCCCAGTCAAGAGATCTGGGTTAAATCCATCATTCTTTTGCTCACCATGCCACCCCAGTTTAGACCTGGCCATATGCAAAACAGTCTTGACCCTGTGCCTCATGGGAACAGTCCAGCCCGAACTGCCAAGCCAGGTCCTCCCTGGACCGGAAACAAGCATCCTAGGACCGGTTTCGGGCTTCACCCCTCTTCAGCCAGGATAGCTTGATTCCAGTGGCACAGTGAGCCCAGGACCCACGTCTGGGCATACCTGGCGCACTTAGGGCGAGAAAGCAAAAGACACACACTTGATGGACGGAATGCAGAACAAATCAAAACATTCACCCCCAGTCAAGAGATCTGGGTTAAATCCATCATTCTTTTGCTCACCATGCCACCCCAGTTTAGACCTGGCCATATGCAAATCAGTCTTGACCCTGTGCCTCATGGGAACAGTCCAGCCCGAACTGCCACGCCTTGTCCTCCCTTGAACAGAAACAAGCATCCTAGGACCGGTTTCGGGGTTTCACCCCTCTTCAGCCAGGATAGCTTGATTCCAGTGGCACAGTGAGCCCAGGACCCACGTCTGGGCATACCTGGCGCACTTAGGGCGAGAAAGCAAAAGACACACACTTGATGGACGGAATGCAGAACAAATCAAAACATTCACCCCCAGTCAAGAGATCTGGGTTAAATCTATCATTCTTTTGCTCACCATGCCACCCCAGTTTAGACCTGGCCATATGCAAATCAGTCTTGACCCTGTGCCTCATGGGAACAGTCCAGCCCGAACTGCCAAGCCAGGTCCTCCCTGGACCAGAAACAAGCATCCTAGGACCGGTTTCGGGGTTTCACCCTCTTCAGCCAGGATAGCTTGATTCCAGTGGCACAGTGAGCCCAGGACCCACGTCTGGGCATACCTGGCGCACTTAGGGCGAGAAAGCAAAAGACACACACTTGATGGACGGAATGCAGAACAAATCAAAACATACACCCCCAGTCAAGAGATCTGGGTTAAATCCATCATTCTTTTGCTCACCATGCCACCCCAGTTTAGACCTGGCCATATGCAAATCAGTCTTGACCCTGTGCCTCATGGGAACAGTCCAGCCCGAACTGCCAAGCCAGGTCCTCCCTGGACCAGAAACAAGCATCCTAGGACCGGTTTCGGGGTTTTACCCTCTTCAGCCAGGATAGCTTGATTCCAGTGGCACAGTGAGCCCAGGACCCACGTCTGGGCATACCTGGCGCACTTAGGGCGAGAAAGCAAAAGACACACACTTGATGGACGGAATGCAGAACAAATCAAAACATTCACCCCCAGTCAAGAGATCTGGGTTAAATCCATCATTCTTTTGCTCACCATGCCACCCCAGTTTAGACCTGGCCATATGCAAATCAGTCTTGACCCTGTGCCTCATGGGAACAGTCCAGCCCGAACTGCCAAGCCAGGTCCTCCCTGGACCAGAAACAAGCATCCTAGGACCGGTTTCGGGGTTTCACCCCTCTTCAGCCAGGATAGCTTGATTCCAGTGGCACAGTGAGCCCAGGACCCACGTCTGGGCATACCTGGTGCACTTAGGCGAGAAAGCAAAGACACACACTTGATGGACGGAATGCAGAACAAATCAAAACATTCACCCCCAGTCAAGAGATCTGGGTTAAATCCATCATTCTTTTGCTCACCATGCCACCCCAGTTTAGACCTGGCCATATGCAAATCAGTCTTGACCCTGGGCCTCATGGGAACAGTCCAGCCCGAACTGCCAAGCCAGGTCCTCCCTGGACCAGAAACAAGCATCCTAGGACCGGTTTCGGGGTTTCACCCCTCTTCAGCCAGGATAGCTTGATTCCAATGGCACAGTGAGCACTGGTTGTGCTACCCACAGAAGCAGCTTGTAAAGTGTTTCTCAGGCCTGCCATTGCAGAGCCTGTGTGCAGTCTAGTACTGCCCTGTCGACTTGGTAAGTGCACCCACTTACCAGTCCCTAAACCTTCTCTTTTCTACATGTTAGCCACCCCTAAGGTAGGCCCAAGGGCAGGGTGCATTGTAAGTTAAAGGTAGGACATGCCCTGGTGTGTGTGGCATGTCCTGACAGTGAATTACAGCCAATTTCGGTTTTCACTATTGCAAGGCTACCTGTCCCCATAGGCCAGAATGGGCAGTTTGATTATAACATCTTATAATCCTAACTGACCCAGGGAACATGGTAGAAAAACGAATTTAGTATGCCTGAACTCAGAATGATAAAATACATATTTTAGTGAAGTTGGTTTTAACATTGTGTTTGAAAATACTACTTTTAGAAAGTAGGTATTTTTTTGCCTAACCATCCAGCTGCCTCTGCTAGGTTGTGTATTGCTTGTCTGCTTTGTGAGTGACAGGAGGGTCTTGGCTCCGGCAGTCTGATGGGTCAGGGGTGGGCTGAATAGGACCCACATAGAATAGAGAGTAGGGGGGAGGAGACTTCCTTTCACTGACCTGAGAACTCATAGAATAGAGAGTAGGGGGAGGAGATTTCCTTTCAGCTACCTGGGCCAGGTCTGCTCTCACACAATGCTGTCTCCACCTCCTGCCAGGAAGCTGCCCAGAACTGGTTTTGGTCAGGCACAGACACTCTCTGCCTTCAGAGAACAAAGACTTTTTGAGTATAAATATTGGGGCCCAGACCCCAAGACTTTAGATCACTTCTGGGAACACAAGACAAACCTTTGCCGAGGAGAAGAACCAAGGAAGCTGCAGGAGTTTGGACTGCCCCTCTGCCAGTGTGCTGTTTGCTGGGTTGGCCTGCAGTGGTCTTCATTGCCAAGGAAAGGAGAAGGAACTTTCAAAGAACTTTCATCATCTTGCAGAATATTTCTCCAAGGGCTTGAACTAGAGCTTGCCTCCTGCTGAAGTCTCAGGGATACAAGACTTCACCACCAGCTCCCTCCTGAATTCCCTTGTTGGGGATTCTGCCTGCCGAAGCCTGCATGTCGCTGGGAGCTGGAAGCGCGACTCAACGAGAAGAAGCATGTCGCTGTCGCAGCTGTTGCCGTTGCATCGCCGGAGAAGCGTGTCGCCGCCGCAGAGGCCGCCGCCGCATCACCAGAGAAGCGTGTCTTTGTTGCAGCAGCCTGCCGTCGCATCACCAGAGAAGCGTGTCTTCGTCGCATCTGCCTGCCATCGCATCACTGGAGAAGCGTGTCGCCACCGCAAGGGTCGCCGTCACATCACCGGAGAAGTGTGTCGCTGTCGCAGCTGCCTGCCATCGCATCACCTGAGAGGCGTGTCAGAGGGCCTGTCGAGGCTCCAAAGTACAGAGTTCGGCGCATGGCCGTCGGGCGTGCACGCATCATCTTCACGTCGTCGCATCACATCAAGGGCGCACTCTCATCGCATCGCACCGGATCGTCGCATCGCATCGAGGCGCCTGCTCGCCGCATCGCCCTCCCTGCGGACCCTTTGTTTGTTTTGCGTTATGCATCCAAGGTACTTTTGTGAGAAACGTGTCACATTTATCATCAACTTGAACTAAGTTACTTCTACCATCTTTAAGTCTATTTTGAGTACAGTATTGTGGATTTTTGTCGTTTGTGGTCTTGTGTTAAGTCTTTATAAAGATTACTTATTTTTATAAAACCTGTGTGGTGTCCATCTGTAGTGTTTTCACTGTATTACTGTATGTGTTCACAAATGCTTAACACACTGCCTCTGAGATAAGCCTGTCTGCTCGTGCCAAGCTACCAAGGGGGTGAGCAGGGGTTATCCAGTAGTGTAATCCCCTTTACCTGACTAGAAGCAAGGGTCCCTATTTGGTCAAAGGTGTATACCATTGCCAACTAGAGACCCCCAGTTCTAACATTGGTGGTCAGCGGTGAGGATTCTGGACTTGCATTTGTGACTCATATACAGTGATTGGTGTACACTACTAGTGAGTGCAGACCAAACGCAACCACATACTTTTTTTTGGTAGAATTATTTTTCTCCTTGGACTGTTATTTTTTCTGAGAACTGCCAATTCTTACTACCATGAGCCGACCAGCATCTGTTGCATCTATGGATCTAGATTTTGAGGAAGAGAGGTTGGAAACCTACAATGTGAAACAGCTAAAGCGCTTTTGCAAAACATTTAAAATTGCTACCCAAGGCATTGCCAAAAAGGATGAATACCAAAAGGCGCTGAGGGCCTGGGTGGAAGCAAGAAATACCCCTGAACTGGTGGTGGAGCCAGTTGGGGATGCAGAGGGGCAGCTGAATATACCATTGATTCCAGCCAGGGAAGGGGTACCGTCCCCGCCTGGCAGAAGCATCTCTTCCGAAGGCCTGTCCCCAGGAGAGCTGGAAGACAAGGAGAGAGATAGGGTGCACGAACTGGAGATGGCCAGGCTCCAGATGGATGGTCAAAGGGACCTAGAGAATAGCAGGTTGTCCTTGGAGAGAGAGAGGATGAGATTGGAACATGAGTTGAGAATGAGGGAGCTTGATTTGGAGCTCGAGAGGCTTGAGGCTATGAGTGTCTCAGCCCAGCAACAAGAAATGTGTGTAGCTCAGAAAGTGAGCTTGGCTGAGTTGGAGGTGGAATCCGGCTCAGATGGTGGCAGCAAAATTATGTTACCTAGTGCTAAGGGAGTAGTGCACACACCCAGAGATGTGGCGCCCGACTTGGAGGGGGTTAACATACACGAGGAGGTTCCAGCATGTGAGGTAGCTCCAGTGGTGCGCAGTGTCCCTGAGGTGAATTGGGAAACTGACGCAGGGGTTCATGGTCCTAGTGGTGGGTGGGACACTCTACTGACTCTAGATGAGAGGTGCAGGGAGAGGGGTTCCCCCATGGTTGAAATCCTGGTGTGTGAGTGTGAAAACCGCCCAGAAGAGTGTGGGTTGAATGACAGAGACAGTCAGATACTGTCTTGCCAGTCTCAGGAGAGTGGTGTGGGGTACATGTGCGAGGCACTGGATGGTGAGGTGAAGGATAGTTCGGTTAACCCTTGTAGGGGGCTGTGTGATCCAATTGTGGGAGAGCATATTGTAAGTCCCTGTTTTCCAGAGCTATGCCAACACCTGTTGGAGAGTGAGTTCTCTGACCCCAGGGGGCTCACCAGGGAGGCAGACCTTTTGGTGGATTCCAGAGGGTCTGAAGAGGCATTGGGGAGTGACCCTAAGGGGAGTGGCTCAGGTATCTTCCAACCCAGAGTGGTGGAGGCGGTTCAGAGTAGCCCAGCTAGGTCCCGTTGTAGTGGGAGGGGTGTAGGGCCTCACGTCCTGTCTTCAAGAAGGAGTGAGACTGGGATGCGTCCCGATAGTGCCCAACCTCAGTCTCAGGGCCTGGATTGTTCTTTAAGGGAACACCAGGTAGGGAGCCTAGTCTGTCCTGATGGGCCGCCCATTAAGGGGGATCCCCTAGTGTCTGGTGAACTGGGAGTGCCTGTAAGCAGGCCTCCATCAGTTCTGGTGTCTGGCAGTGCCACTCCTAAGCGGAGGGTGCAGAAGTCCAGATTGAGGGGTGAGAGGGGGAAAGAGTCCCCAGTGGAAGAACCAGTGGGTCAGGGGCCAGCCAGAAGGGCTGAGTCACCAATGAATGACCATGGTGACACCACTTCTGTCCTGGGGGATCTTCACGCACTGTCAGATGGACAGGGGTCGGAAGATCTGCGCCAGGCAGACTGTCACACGACACATGAGTTGTGTGTCACCCTCGGGGGGGCATATGTGCTCCCAATGAAGTCCTGGTGCGCCGGGCAAGTGTTCAACCGCAGGGGTTGGTCCCTGGGTTGGGAAGCCAGGTTCAGGTGTTTTCTGACCTGTATGGAGGGACAACTGTAAACAGTGTCCTGACCGGTTGGTCTTCTAGGGGGACCACTCCAGGTGGGAGGGTACAGCACTCTGGAAGGGGGTGCAGAGGGAGGGAGTCCTCGCCTCTGACCCCGGTTCAACTGGAGGGTCTAGACCCTAGGTTGGAGGGCCAGGTTCGGGGTGTCCCCCCTGACCTGGACGCCCAGTTGCAGGATAGAACCCCTGAACTGGTGGGCGAATTGTACAGGACACCTGCCACAGGTGCCCTGGCAAATCTGGAAGGGGGTACCACTCCAGGTGGGAGGGTACAGAGCCCCAAAGAGGAGAAGGAGGACCGGGTGTGGGAAAGCTCACCCCAGTCTCCTGTCCAGCCACCAGGTACAGGCCCGGGGCTGGTGGGTCAGTGCCAGGATGTCATACCTGACCTGACAGGAGGGAGAGTGGACAAAGGGTGCCAAGCACCTGGGGCTACTGCACCCCGCTCTCTGACGCCACAGAGGTTTGAGAGCCCTGCGAGGCATAAGGCCTGGGTCTCATCACTGACCACTGTCAGTGGCCACTGTGGCTTGCTGTCTGTCTGTTGGGACACACCTTTGAGCAAGCTAAGGTTAGGTGCTGCACAGACGGTGTCCACAGGTGCAGAGAAGGGTTCCCCATGGGTTAGCTTGGTGGACCCTGAGAGTATGGACAGAGGGACCCAAATAGGCTCAGATTGGCGTAGAACTGGAGTATGCCCCTGCTGTTGCGGGCCAGGGTCCATGTTCTATCGCCCAAAGCAGGGAATCCCATCAAGGTAGTGATTGCTCTACCCTGCGTTTTGGCTGGAAGGGGGTTGTGTTGGACTTGGCCCTTTTTTGCAGGGTCATCCCTGAACTTTTTTTGCCTTCCTCCTGTGTTTTCTCTGACCTGTTTTTGTTGGTTTTATGACTCTGGGCACTTTACCACTGCTGATCAGTGCTAAAGTGCATATGCTCTCCCTATTGTAAATTGATGTAATGGATTAGTGACTCCATGATTGGATTATTTGATTTACTTGTTAGACCCTAGTAGTGCACCATGGGTGCCCAGGGCCTGTAAATCAAAATCTGCTGGTGGGCTTGCAGCACTGGTTGTGCCACCCACAGAAGCAGCTTGTAAAGTGTGTCTCAGGCCTGCCATTGCAGAGCCTGTGTGCAGTCTAGTACTGTCCTGTCGACTTGGTAAGTGCACCCACTTACCAGTCCCTAAACCTTCCCTTTTCTACATGTTAGCCACTCCTAAGGTAGGCCCAAGGGCAGGGTGCATTGTAAGTAAAAGGTAGGACATGCCCTGGTGTGTGTGGCATGTCCTGATAGTGAATTACAGCCAATTTCGTTTTTCACTATTGCAAGGCTACCTGTCCTCATAGGCCAGAATGGGCAGTTTGATTATAACATCTTATAATCCTAACTGACCCAGGAACATGGTAGAAAAACGAATTTAGTATGCCTGAACTCAGAATGATAAAATACATCTTTTAGTGAAGTTGGTTTTAACATTCTGTGTTTGAAAATACTACTTTTAGAAAGTAGGTATTTTCTTGTCTAACCATCCAGCTGCCTCTGCTAGGTTGTGTATTGCTTGTCTGCTTTGTGAGTGACAGGAGGGTCTTGACTCCAGCAGTCTGATGGGTCAGGGCTGGGCTGAATAGGACCCACATAGAATAGAGAGTAGGGGGGAGGAGACTTCCTTTCACAGACCTGAGCCCTCATAGAATAGAGAGTAGGGGGCGGAGATTTCCTTTCACTCCCCTGAGACCTCATAGAATAGAGAGTAGGAGGAGGAGATATCCTTTCAGCTACCTGGGCCAGGTCTGCTCTCACACAATGCTGTCTCCACCTCCTGCCAGGAAGCTGCCCAGAACTGGTTTTGGTCAGGCACAGACACTCTCTGCCTTCAGAGAACAAAGACTTTTTGAGTATAAATATTGGGGCCCAGACCCCAAGACTTTAGATTACTTCTGGGAACACAAGACAAACCTTTGCAGAGGAGAAGAACCAAGGAAGCTGCAGGAGTTTGTACTGCCCCTCTGCCAGTGTGCTGTTTGCTGGGTTGGCCTGCAGTGGTCTTCATTGCCAAGGAAAGGAGAAGGAACTTTCAAAGAACTTTCATCATCTTGCAGAATATTTCTCCAAGGGCTTGAACTAGAGCTTGCCTCCTGCTGAAGTCTCAGGGCTACAAGACTTCATGACCAGCTCCCTCCTGAATTCCCTTGTTGGGGATTCTGCCTGCAGAAGCCTGCGTGTCGCTGGGAGCTGGAAGCACGACTCAACGAGAAGAAGCGTGTCGCTGTCGCAGCTGTTGCCGTCGCATCGCCGGAGAAGCGTGTCGCCGCTGCTGAGGCCGCCGCCGCATCACCAGAGAAGCTTGTCTTCGTCGCAGCTGCCTGCCGTCGCATCACCGGAGAAGTGTGTCTTCGTCGCATCTGCCTGCCGTCGCATCACCGGAGAAGCGTGTTGCCACCACAAGGGTCGCCGTCGCATCACCGGAGAAGCGTGTCGCAGGGCCTGTCGCGCCTCCAAAGTACAGAGTTCGCCGCATGGCCGTCTGGTGTGCACGCATCATCTTCACGTCGTCGCATCGCATCAAGGGTGCACTCTCATCGCATCGCATCGCACCGGATCGTCGCATCGCATCGAGGCACCTGCTCGCCGCATCGCCCTCCCTGCAGACCCTTTGTTTGTTTTGCGTTACGCATCCAAGGTACTTTTGTGAGAAACGTGTCGCATTTATCATCAACTTGAACTAAGTTACTTCTACCATCTTTAAGTCTATTTTGAGTACAGTATTGTGGATTTTTGACGTTTGTGGTCTTGTGTTAAGTCTTTATAAAGAATACTTATTTTTATAAAACCTGTGTGGTGTCCATCTGTAGTGTTTTCACTGTATTACTGTATGTGTTCACAAATGCTTAACACACTGCCTCTGAGATAAGCCTGTCTGCTCGTGCCAAGCTACCAAGGGGGTGAGCAGGGGTTATCCAGTAGTGTAATCCCCTTTCCCTGACTAGAAGCAAGGGTCCCTATTTGGTCAAAGGTGTATACCATTGACAACTAGAGACTCCCAGTTCTAACAGTAACTTATGCCATGATTTTAGTTTAATAACCATTGCAGATAGCAAAGTTTCGTAATTTAACTTTACAATATTAGAAACCGCAGAGCACAGCCTAATGCCTAAATAAACCGCTGAGTTAGTAGCCCCTAGAATTGGGGAGTCAGGGGTAAAATTCAAAAGAACCTGTGTTTTAGCTAAATTCAGCTTATAACCAGAAAAGTCCCCAAAAGTACGTGCTTCGAGAGAAATCGAAGTGACTGCTGATGCCGGGTTAGAAGAAAAAATCGCCACATTGCTGGCATATGCTTTCAGTTTGAGTTGTTGGTCAGTGAAAGCCCATGATTGGATGTCTGTATTCCTAAGGAGAGACTGTAAATAAGGTTCTATATAAAGAGCAAAAAGGAGGAGGGAGAGTGGGCACCCCAGTCTTGTCCCACGGTAAATACGAAAAAAATCAGAATAGCGCCCAGAATGCACAACTTGGGCACGTGGAATCTTATAGAGTGCCTGGATCAATTTGATCAAATCTTCCCCTATACCAAAAGCAAACAGCGTGATTCATAAATAGTCCCAAGCAACACGGTTGAATGCCTTCTCCGCACTGAGTAATATCATGCCCATATTCATGTTACATTTCCCGACAATATCAAATGCAGCAATTGCTGTGTTGGTATGCTCTGTGGTATCTCTGCCTGAGACAAATCCGTGTTGCTGTGGGGATACTAAAACTGCGATCAATGGAGCAAGACGGCAGGCTAAAATTTTAGCAAACCATTTAGCATCTGTGTTAATCAATGAAATGGGCCTATATGAAGCCAGATCATAGGCTGGTTTGTCCTTTTCTAGAAAGACCACAATATTAGTTGTGTTCCATCTTTCTGGGATAGTCCCTCCTGCCTGAATAAATTCGATAACATAAAAGCATTTCACGCTCAGTATCCCTCTAAATGTCTTATAGAACTCCATAGGAAGCACGTCCTCCCCTGCCGCCTTGCCCGATGGTAGGGCCATTAGTGCAGCCTCAATTTCCAGTCTTGAGATTTCTGTCTGAAGGTCATATGCCTGCTCTCCTGTAAGGCAGGGTAAGTGGCACTATTGAATATATTCCCGGCACTTATCCTGATCGAACTGTGATTGGCTGTACAACTCACTGTAAAACCGAGAGAATTGTTCCAAAATAAGTGTAGTATTTGTGTGAAGCCTACCATCTAATCCCTCAATGGCCTGAATTTTACCCTTGGTTTGCTGCTCTGTAATTGGATATGCCAAAACTCGGCCAACCCTTCCCCGTATTCATATTGAAGTTTCCTATATTTAGCAAATCTAGCAGCTACCTGCGCCCTCATTCTGCGACCAACACGGGATTGCAATTCTAAAAGTTGACCAAATACTTTGCGTTCATCTGTAGCACCTTGAGTAATTTTGAGGGTGTGTAATAGCTCAAGCTGACTAACAGTTTGATGGAGAGAATAAGATTTGGTGATAGCTGTAGTTTGCTTAACACATATTGTAGCGTTATACCGCAGACATATGCTTTCATGCTATCCCATACTATTGTGGGCAAAGCCGAGCCTCTATTAATAGTGAAACATTCCCTAAGTAAGCCCGAAATTGAATTTATACACTCACTATTAGTTAGTAGGTGGTGAGGGAAGGTAAATCTAGGACTATTGGGCTTGTCCAACTTCTGACTGAATGAAAAATGAAAATAAATCGGATTATGATCTGAGACTACCCTTGGGCATACAGTCATTTCCATATTATATAACAGCATACGTTTAGTAAAGACCATGTCTATCCTAGAATAGTGCTTGTGTGGATGAGAATAGTATGTTTCACCAGGGTCTGTTGGATAAAGAGTCCGCCAAGTGTCACAAATGCCATATAACGTAATCAAATCATTGAGGGGGGCCCTAGTTCTAGGTTTAAGAGAAGTCGCCCTGAGGTTGGTGGAATCAATGTTGTAATTCATTACGTAATTAAAATCACCCATTAAAATCAATTCTCCCACCCAATCCAATAATTCAAGTGAGAGTGTATCAAATATTTCAGGATGATCAATATTTGGTCCGTAGACAACACAGAGCACAAATTTAAATGAATGTAGAATCAGTTGTACCAATACCCATCTTCCCCTCTAGGCAGCCGCAGTTTTTAATACCTGGCCCTGAAATTGTTCAGAAGAGACGACCGCCACTCTCCGAATTGATGTAGTCTGGGATGTACAGGCAACTATATTATAGCCCAGCTGCCTCAGTAGGGCCCTATCCTTATATGCCAAATGAGTCTCAGTCAGAGCCACCAAATGGGGTTTATAATATCCAATCTCCTCCCGAACCAATTGTCGCTTGGACTGTGCATTAATCCCTGACACATTCAAACACATAAAAGAAATCTGAATTCCCATGTCTTAGCATTCCAGTACAAACTTTGCATTACCTTTGAAAAAGGTTAGCAAACATCCTGTATGAATTCACTTGACTACGACTGATTTTCCCATCCCCCACCCTCTGCATGTGAACCAAGCCGCCTGCAAGAGGCCATCAGTAATATCCATCTTGTGCCACCGCCCGTCAACTTAAAGGACCCCCTTCTCACCCCGTGCCCTATGGAAGGAATCACCCCATTCTGGGGCCATTGATGGAAACAGCCCAAAGAAGAGCCTCCGGCCCGTCCACCCCAAACCCCTGCTCACCGACCCATCCACCAAGCAAAAAAAGATAAGGAAAGAAATGAAGCAGAGACCAAACTAGAGTAAATAAGAAAAGAGAAGAGAAGAAAGACATACTGTTTTAGCTTTTCATCCATCCCCTTTATAATCCATCAGCATAAAAAAATTAAAAAAAACAGAATACAGTTATTTTCATATGTAGGTCAAATGTTAAGTGTGATTATTCATCCCCCTTAACCGAGCCAGAGTCTGGGCCGCATATTCTTCAGAGAAGCACATCTGAGACCATCCATCCCTAATAATATTGAGTGGAGCAGGTTCCTGTAAGAAAGATTGCGCACCAGCGGCCTTCAATAGATAAATAAACTGCTGAAGCTTCCATCTCTGGTCCACTGTGGCTCTACATAAGTCTGACCGGGTGACAATTGACATGCTGTTAACTACGACCGGGGATGTTGGTCGGGCAGTGAGAGAGACAGCCTGCCTCAGGAGGAAGTTACCGATATATATCAGCATAGGCCGAGGCTGTACCCCCTTAGAACCAGAGGCAATATGGTTGAGGGGAAGCCGATGAGCCTGTTGTATTTGCGAATCCCAGTCCCAGTCGCTCAAATCTGCAAAAGCCCTCCTAAACAATCGTACCATGCACTGCCGAGGATCCGAGCCTTCCTTGCCATCCGGTATCTCCAAAATCCTGAGATTATTTCTCCTATGTCGGTTTTCAAAGTCCTCAATCTTAATTTGGAGTAATTTGAGCTGGCTCTCATGACTCTCAATAGATTTAACTGTCATCGTCACCGTCTCCTAATTAAGGGCCACTCTTTGCAGCAGATCAGCCACATCAGTTGCAAGGTTGCTGATCTGACCGGAACCTCATCCAGCGATTTATGCATCTGCATATTGTCTGCTCTTGCCTGAGTATAATAGGACTGCGCCTCGACCCGTTGGGCCTGTAAGGCTGACATGATTGATCTTAAAGATGGTTCTTGCGTAACGTCTTCTGTCTCCCCCGTATACCCCTTCTTGGTTGTAAGTGAGGGGGAATGATCCAATAGAGTCCCAGAGGATATATCTGAGGGAGAACCAATATTTGGGGTCGAGCATATGTGCTGAGAACGCTGAGCATGTTGTTCAGGGTGCTATTGCTCCCCTGCTGGTCCCGGGAGCATAGCAAATAATCGAGAAATAATTGATTTTACTTCTCCTTTTGAGGTCACTCATTTCCTAAGTGGACTGTTTTTAGCACCCTGGTCACTTGCCTTACCAGACTGCCGCTGCCTTGCAGGCTTAGATAAGAGATGAGTGGTGCCTTGGTCTGTTGGTTTTTTCTTCATAAAATGTCCTACTATATTCCGCTCTTTAGGCAGCACACCCCCTTAAATAGAAATAACAGGGGCCTCCGGACTCCCTGGGGCAGGTAGATGATCACTTATACTTTAACCAGTTACCTTTAAATCAACTTCTGCCTTGGAGTGACGCCTTAACGCTCCCAAAGTGCCTCCGGATAATAAGTCCTCATCTATATCCTCACTTGGAGCATAGCATGGCTGACCAACATCATCTGTATCCCTCACGGACAGCTGAAGAATACCAAAAGCAGTACTTACATTTGTTGGCTGTATAGTACCCGGCAGAGCCACTGGTGAGACATCCTGCATGGCTGGTGCACTACCACCCTCGGATGAGGGCCCAGCTTGAGAAGGAGTTGATGAATCAAGGCTACAGAATTGCAGGGAGTCCAACATCATCTTGGCACCACTGCGGTCTTGCCCGTGTGCCTCGTCCTGGTCTTGGTCCTGGCCCAGGCCCCATTCCTGGAGCACTGGAGGAGGAGGTGTACTGCAACTGCTGCCGCCATTAGGGCTTCTGCCAAATGGGATAATTCTACCAGCACCAGTTCTTTAGATGCAGCTTCAATCAGATCTTGCGCTGCCCCTGTTTTTAGTAGTTTCAAAATAGGGCGCCCCACTTGGGAAGATGTTGTGACCAGGGGTGTGGCTACCAAGTTAGATACTACGTCCTCCTCCAACTGTGTGGCGAGTTCTACAGTATGATTCCTCGCTGCCCCTCGTGACCCGCGAGCTCCTCGTGAGACACTAGCTTTCATTAGCAAGTATAGTCGCAAACATGCAGCCAGGTATACTCGGCCGTATATTCACTGACCACAAAGCTGCAACATCGGCAGGGCAAGAAAACCACGATGCCGGCTCATGCTGACTACAAGCCAGCCAGATAACGCCGCCTAGGAGGCAGCATCCAGCGCTCTGCATCCAGAATCACTGGCCTCGCGGTGGCGGTGAACTGGAAAATGAAGGATGGAGCGGAGATCTCATCGGAGTCAACCTGCCATCTTCCTTCCATCCCAGATGCCCAGCATTTTCACTTTGCTCTGTCCTCGATGATCATCAGAGGCCCATGTGCCTCCACTTTCCACCTCCACATCTTCACCAGTGCCTGATGTTCTTGAAAGGACCATGCGCCTGCACTCTGGATCACTGAAGAATCTTTAAATAACTGATGACTATGTGTGGCCCTTGTGCTCCAACATTTCTGTACCACATCATTTAATTTAGTGACTGATGACTGTGAATGACGTGTGCGCCTATCTTCATTCACGACATTCTTCCAGAAATGAACGTCACAAAAGGGCAGTGGGGTATAGAATGCGCACTGTTATGTGACAACGTAATCAGAATTATAAATTCATTTGGTAGTGCATCAAAGGAAATTGAGACAACGCCTACCCTACGTTGTCGGTTAGTGTATGCAAGCCTACACACACTTGTAATTAGACACAAATTCAATTTCCTGAGCAAATTATATAAAGTCCAAAACATAAGTCCATGCAGTAGTCTTTTTCAAGTGTTCGTCCTTGATCTTTTTTCTGTAACTTGTATCTTGGGAAGACTTTTTGATCTCAATTTACACTTCAGTTCTTCAGTGATACAACCAACAGCCACAATTCTTGCTAACACGTGTTTCGTCTAATGGTAATAGCCAAAGACTTCATCAGGGCGTGGACTGCTATATCTATTCAACACAACGAGTTTTGACTGCCTCTGACATGGACAGCCTTCATCTGATTTAAAGGTCAATATGAAACCTCAGAGTTAACTTCAAAATGCAGAGGCGAGTAATGCCGGTATGATCCATGGCGTGTTGAATTTGTGTCTTCTTCCAGAAATGGTTGAGCTTGTAAGAACTATGTGCTTCTCCTCTACAATTGCTGATCATCCTCCTTCTACAAGCAGACGCCTGCTATACAGTAGCTCTTATTTACCCACCTCTGTCAGTGTCCACCTCCACTGTGGTAAAGCCTGCGGCCACTAGCATTACAGAACAGTCCCTGTGTGCGTCCCTTAGATACCCTAAAAAACAAACCACAAAAACTATGAAATATCAAACTGTTAACACTTAACATCTCTGAAGCAGGCACTGTGATTGGCTATGGATTGGGCACTATACTTTTATACCCAAGAATATAAAACTTGTTCATATGTGTATGTTTTGAACAAGTTCAGATACACAGTAACTTTGGGAACACAACCAAAAGATACTCTTAGTGTACTAAATGCATTAAAATATCGAGACATATTTTCTTAATGGCAATAAAGGTCTTGTATCTTTTTACAATAAAATTACTACTGCTTGGACAATCAATTTATTGCAAATGATACTTAGCTTTCCTGATCTATGCATTATACCGAACACCACCCTCCATGTGTAAGCTATGACTATTCCAGTCCATTGATTCCTGAAAGTCAAAGCCTAAAAAGTATATGCTTAGCATTTCAGACAGCTTGCAGTACTACCTGATTTCTGCATTTCTAGGGACAGCAACACAAGTTAACACTAAGATTGCCTAACAAACCTTGGGTTTTGAAGGCCCAAGAGAACTGACTGGACATACTCTGGAAACCTGCATCCTTGGGAATCTAGGGCCCTCATTCACTTCACAAAACACACACACACAGATGTACATAC
This sequence comes from Calotriton arnoldi, assembly GCA_963921515.1. Classification (NCBI taxonomy): domain Eukaryota; kingdom Metazoa; phylum Chordata; class Amphibia; order Caudata; family Salamandridae; genus Calotriton; species Calotriton arnoldi. The sequence goes on from CAWUFW010013086.1 coordinate 351,620, forward strand.
ACTGACACACACACACCACACCACACACACACACACACACATACCACATTCTGGGGAAAAAGACTCATCCAAGTTAAGCTAGATCACACAGATGTACCAGGAAGGACAAGTAGGCATCTTCCATCACTTGGTGTGAAGGTAAAAAAAAAAAAATCCCCACAACTAGCCATCTGTTGCCACCATATATGAGTTGAGAGATGATCTTAACATGGGAATTTGCTATGCCTGTTGAAAGACAGCCCTTTTTGAGTGATCCAAATAGACAGCAAGAGGGCAACGTGTCCTAAACATATTTAGCACCCATTAGGAGACTCAGGACATGAGTCTTTTGGGGAAGAAAATATAACTGGGCAATTCAAATTTTGAAACAAGGAGCAGGGTAACCCAGGATTTTTGTATCAGGGACTTTCACACCCCACACTCACCAAGGAAATTGTTGAGGTACTAAAGGTCTTCCATCCCTAGCCTAATTTCTTTCCAGATTACATTTACAATGTATTTGTCTCTCAGTATAAAGATTAATAGGGTAGGATTACAATGGTTGTGGGTATTCTGCGAGGCAGAACCGGACTGGCTTCTACCCATCATTTGGAATCTTCACAAATTTGGTGTTTTGGAAAAGGTGTTAATTCTATTTCATGTCCTCCTCTTAACATTTTTGTGTTTCTTTTTAGAAGGAATCCACAGTAGTTTTTAAGTGGTAACTCCACAAGTGCAGTAGGTAGCTCTATAAACTTCTAACAACCCTCTGGGGAAGTGAGAAAAATTATAGACCTTTGTCCCTATTTTAAACATGAATGAAGCCACAGAAGAATAATTTTTAACATTTTAACAGGTTATAATACAGTATATTTCCAAGATGCATATAGAAACAGTACCACAATTATTACGGGGTAAGACGTACTATACAGACTAAGCTTGAAGTATGATTGCATCACAAATTCCGAGAAAGCTGATCTACAAATCTAAAAGGCCAAGCAGTACAACCAAGAAATGTGCATCCTTCTAAATACACAGTTCTTTAGAAGTACTCATCGGAGATGGATTAGAATACATCAAACTATAAAATGTGGGGTGTCATAATCAAAGTATTTATTGAGTAGGTGAAATTGCCGGGAGTTTTTAAATAGGGTGAAATGGTTGAACAATTTCATAGACAGTAGACACTGGTAAGGCGCTCCATATCTTGGGTGCATACTCTGTGAAGGATCAGCTGGAGAGGATTTTTCTTAAATCATTTGCTTTGTAGGCAGTAGTTTACTTTGAGATGCATCTTGTCTCAACAGACATCTATTCTAAAGAGGAAAGTGTACGTTTGATATGGCCGTATTTGTGGGAATTTGAGACAAATCAAGTCCGTATACAGTATGCAGTATAACCCCTAAAGTTGCAAGGTGCTTCCTAAGCATTCCAGTGGGAAGAGCATTGCCATAGACAAGGCGACAAAGGAGAAAGGATTAAATTGTAGTTTTTAAGTCATTAAGTAATAGGAAATATTTGCATGTACAAGCAGTTTCATATGTAAAATGCACCTGTAGTCAGATTCTTAATGGAGGATTCAGGTTAAATTCTGTGCCTAATACTACTCAGATTTGGCAAATATCACAATTTGAGGCTGAAAGCCCACATATCACACCACATTTATGCCATTTTATTGAGGCAAAAGTCAGGTTTTGGTGTAAGGAGAGAAATTCTGCTTTTAGTTCAATTGGTTATAGGTGATGACGTGTTATTCATATGTATGGTTGGATAGGAGAATAGTTCTATGTGATCAGAGTTAGCAGAGATGGTAAGGTATCGCTGAGTATTGTATGTGTGAAGAAGACACAGAATCCCTAGTTCAGATTGAATGCTGAAGGATTTCGGTTTGTCTGTCTTCTGAAAAAGACTATGCGTCTCTCATGGGACCAGTTACTCATGTGTATAGTGTTCCAGGATCCTCCCATGTTAGTGCCTAAAATATAATTTCCTAGAATTTTTGATTTATAAAGTGATCCTTTTTGAAGTGTGGTATCAATGATGCACTTGGGAGATTCAGGATCTTCAGTGTGTTCTAAGCCCGACTAGAGGTTTTTGCCAGATCCATTATTATTTCAATCAGATGCTCTTTTCTTCATCAGCATTTTAACTATCTCAGGTTATTTTGCACTGCACATCACTGACTAGTGTTCAACCCCCCACCATCCCCCCAGGATATTGTGGCATTGATTAGCAAATTATGTGGCACCAAAAATGTAAATTTTGCAGCTCACAATGGTCTTTTTTGCAGCAGTTTTATTTCGCATTACAGTTCTTTGTTTGTTTGAACAGAGGGGTTACAGCCCCTTCAGAAATATCTGGAGATTATTGGAGGTTTTGTAGGTGAATCTAAAGAGATGGGTCTTGATGGATATAGAGCAATGAACATGAGTGGATTCAAGCACAATCTCTCTAATGGATTTTCTCCCAAGCCCTAAGCGCATCAATATGTTTAATGTATTATTCGTTGTTGTGCATTTGCCTATCCCAATGTAGGGAAAAGTAGAAATAACCACTGCTCCTTAACTCTATATCTTGTGCCCATTTCAGAAATACATAGGGTTCCATGATATCCATTTTTCACTCTGCCTAGTTCGCTATAAGAATTGGTCTATACTAGATACTCAATGAAAAACCATTGTTTAGTGCAACTCAGTTGTTTGCTCTGGGTACTCTGGGTTGTTGGAGAACCTATAAACCCTATATATTCCAGCACCCAGAAGGGTGTAGCAGACATAATGGTATATTAATTGTGCCAATCAGATATGTTGACAAAAGTTACAGATGAAAATGTTGTCAGAAAAGACCATTGTTTCCTACTCATTTTCAATATTTCTTATTTCAACAGTTATATTCCTTGGGAAAACCTTGAAGGATCTACACATATGGCCCCTTGCTGAATTTGGAATTTTGTCAAATTTCCAGAAATCTATAGCTCTCCTGGATCGCCCATGGGTTTCACACTGGTTCCCACCACAAACTGAAAGTAGGTTGAGAGCACAAAAAATTGAAAAAATAGGCTACCTCTTAGAAAAATGCCAAAACTGTGGTACAAAATTAGGTTTTTTCATTCAGCTCTTCATGTTCCTGAAAGCTGTGAAGATGGTGACTTTATTACAGTAAACCGTTCATGGATGCCATTCTTAGGAGAAAAAAAACCAGACACTTTTAGCTGGAGTACTATTTCCCTATTATGTTTAAAAAACTCAAAAGTTTGCTATATTTTGCCCATTTTCTCGAACCCCTCCAAGGGCAACCACAAATCCTGGATACCTTTAGAATCCCCAGGATGTTGGAAAAAAAGGAAGTAAATTTGGCGTGGATACCTTATTTGTAAGAAGGGTTATGGAGCCCTAAGCGTGAACTACCCCAAATAGCCAAAAATGGGCTCAGCAATGGGGGAGAAAGGCCCAGCAGTTAAGGGGTTAAAGTTTCTCAGGTCCTAATATATGTGTAGGCTAGAAAGGGAAAGTGTCTTTATTGAACACCTGATCACATCAAGCTGTTTCATCAGCATTACCCCTGTTACTATTTTGGTCAACAGACTGTATTGTTATTCCTTTTAAATCTGTTCCTGCTTTGCAAAAGTACTGGTTGCATTCATATTTTAAAATAAACCTTCATCGAGTCTTTGTCTTCATTGTAGAAGTGCATTGGTTTCATAGAGACAGAAATGTATTTCTGATGTTAGCTCCCTTACAACGCGTCAAGTTGGCTATTAAAGGTCCATACTACCAATGGGGAAATTTGTTTGATTTTATGAAGAGATTGAGGTTCAGATATCCATGCTTCAGCAAAGGATCAAATTAGCAATAGCACGTGCAATTTTAAAAGTTCCAAGCCAAAAAGCGTTCTACAATTTTTGCATTTAAGAAAACGTCATTGCAAGTAGTAGTCACAAAGGACAGGCCAGAATGGCTTTCGAACTTTTAGTTGTCAAAATTCCAGGACCTGACAACTGCTCAGGAGTCTAATAAAATCAAAGTGCAATGTGCAATATAAGATAAACAACAACATTCATCAGCAAGAAGTAGACATGAGGCCTTACGTTCGCACCTAAAGCAGGCATATAATTTGAATTGCACCTTTAACAGTTGTGTCGGAGCAGACAACTGCTCCGGCGGCTAGTTAAAGCAAAGTGCAAAATGCAATGCCAAGAGTGGCGGCGAGAATTCATGAACAAGCTCCACATTAAAGATAATGCTAACACAGGTAGCTGCACCCATGACTAATAAGCACAAAGTCCAAAGTGCTATATATGGGATAGCAGCAAGGGTTCCATAAGTAATCAAAAACAAATAAGCAGCAGTAAGACCAGGACCATGTAAAAAACAGAACGCTCTGTTTTGGAGAGCAGTGACACAAGCAAGTTAACCTATAAAGAACTTTCATCTACAGCTAAACCCTAGCCTAGTGCTCACGCCTGAGACAAGCACCAAGTTTACAATTTGCAACCACCTTTGAGCTAGTGCAGGCAACTACTCCAAGCTAATAAAAGCAAAGTGCAAGGCACAATCAATAAAACAGCAGTTAAAGTTTTATGCACAGAATCGGCTATGAACGAGTGAACAAATAAACATCACTGTGGGCGAGAACATGCACTGAGCATCCTTCAGCTTAAAGTGGTACGATGAGAAGGCTTGCCTTGGTATCCTGTGGTGCTAGCGGACAGTCCTGTGAGATATACTGGCAATAAGCAGGGGCCTCACCATGCGTTTATGCCCATGAGCAAAACTTCTTAACCGCTAGAGCCAGAAACTTGATCTGCGAGATATTGAGAGTGGTGTTGCCAGGGTTGAGGGCATCGATAATTGTCTGCTGGCACAAAAGCGTGCCCATTTTATTCCATTCTAACTTTAGGAGGTTTTTTCATTCCTCAAGCAAAACTGAGCAGCTACAAATGATGTGTTGAAAAGATTTGTCATACTTTCCACAGCCCCTACACATTGCGGGTTCCAGGGTTTGGCACCACCAAGCTAGGAGGTAAATGAATGCCCATTCCCTGAGCTTGGGGCCATGAATCTTGCTTTTTTGTATTTTGGGTATGTGCAAGACAGGTAAGGCTGAAATTGCCTTGGTTAGTATGAGTTGATAACAGCCCATGCATGACTGTGCTTTGCTAGAACTTCCTTGTCAGCCTGATGTGAGAGGGAACACACTCGCTTTTTGATACATTGCTTGAAGGCATTTTGGCTCATGTATAGTGTCCTGAGTTCTCTGGCATTCAGGATACTACAGTAATCCTCGAAATACAGCAAATGGGGTTGTCTAGGTCCACCAGATTGACTTTCAACCCACAGTAAAGCCTCCAGCCTACCTCTTATTGCGAGCCAAAGTTTGTGGCAGAGATTTAGGAACGCACCTGCCCTTGCCACCCACTGGTCGAGAAGGCCAAGTTCCCACCGGATCTGGGTGGCTGATGAGGATCTCGGCACTCGTAGAGCAGTCTTGTAGATCTTGGTGATCAATTTATTTAGAAGCTTGCTGTCTCTCCCCAACTAAGATTTCACTACCACATGCCACAGATGGAATGATTTTCTCCCTTATAGCCTTCAGGAGCAGAACAAGACACTTCCCCCACAGTGATTTTGATAGTTTTGAAGAGGATGACAGGAGGGCCGGGGCTTTCTCTTCTAGGGCCTCCATGTGCCGAACAAAGGAGCACCTTGCATCAATGGTGACACCTAGATATTTGTGTTTGTTCCTTAAATATCTTATTGTTGTTGAGGTACCAACAGCACGCCTTGTTGATTTTCCTGATCAGTGTCATTATTTTAGTTTTCCTTAAGTTGATTTCCATGCAGTTGGCATTAGAGCACGAGCGCAGCACATTTAACAAGCGCTGCAGTCCAACTCTTGTGTAGCTGAACAGTGCTAGATCATCAACATAAAGCAGATTGCTGATGTATTTGCCTCATATCTTGGGGGAATGACTATTAATATTGTTGAGTGCGTCAGACAGGTCAGAGATGTACAAGTTAAAGAGCAGGGGAGCCAACAAACACCACTTCTTGACCCACTGCGAGGTTGAAATTTTCCTGGACACACAGGTTCCGTCACTAAACCAGCATCACTAGTCATTTATTTCCTTGTTTTGTATCACGCAACACACTCTCTATAGCTTACAGTTGGATATTGCTGGCTGTTGATTCACTAAGTGTGAGGCTATTATGGTGGGAGTACTTGAAGTGCTAACGCGCATGAGCTGCAGTAGGTTTGACAGCATTTGTACAATTGTTCCTACTTTAGGATTATTAGAGCTTGGGGTGTGAAAGGAACCTCTGCAGTAGGCTCATACAGAGCCTGTATCTGTACATCCAGCATTATTTGTTGCTGGAACTGGGGACTTTGGGCACAGTTTCCTGAAGATCAGGTAGGCCGTATTTGCCTCTGTGGCTGGACAAAGAGTATTTCACAGCACTGTGGCTTTACTGCCAAGGATCTCAGCCTGTGTTTTATCCCTCTGACCTTGGGTTCAGAGGTACCGAATAGAGGCTCATGGTTGGAACTTCCAAATATATTTCAACAGCACTGTATACATGGTAACCAGAAAATGTGACATGATCCTTACACAACATTGGGCCATATTAGTAACAAACTGCGATAAATATCGCAGAGCGCGCTTAGCGCGAAACTTTTTATCGCTGGCTATCGCTGGAATATTTCGCCACGCTAACGCTGTATTAGCAACAATTAGCGCTATGGCGAATATATTCCAGCGATAGTGGGAGAAATGGGCCAACATCGCTACAAAACCAGCGATGTTGCATGGGGAACGGCGGAAACCTTGCTGATACGACCACAGGGTCGTATCAGCATAATCCACCCCCATGTAAAGTATGCATAAGTCAGGAAATTAGCAGGTGTAAAAAAGCAGCGATGACCCCGGTTAGCGCGATTTTTACATCGCTAACCGAGTCCGGGCCCTCATTGCTAATAGGCGATAGACCTGTTAGCGGCTGTTTTCGTGGTCTTTGGGTTGGGAACGCCTACTTTGCATGTCATTAGCGATAAATATCGCTGACATGCAAAGCGGCACCCAAACCAATCGCTATCGCCTAAAAGCTGTCGCTAACGCCTGTTAGCGACAGCTTGCTAATAGGGCGATAAAAATATCGCCGCTTTAGCGGCAAAAAGTGCCGCTAAAGCGGCGATAAAGCCCTTGATAATATGCCCCATTATCTGTTGGAATTGTAAAAGGCAACGGAGGGAATTGAAACATATGTTTTGGGGCTGAGACCTGTTGTTCTGTTTTTGGAAAAACATGTCTGTCTCAGAAGACGTATGAAGTGTGCAGAAAATAAGAGATGCTTCTTATGACTTGGCGGTGGCACACATTACATTGTGTGTACTTTTAGGAAGTTATTTCTATGTGAAAAATTGCTTATCTGAGCACTGAACACGTCTGTCAGCAGTGAATGTAGCCTTACGATTGGATGACAGCACTAGACAGACATTAGAACGAATATCTTTTCAGGGAGAGAGTCATTGGGCAAATGTAAGGAGATATGAGTGCCGTACGAGTGATTTACTGTTCAAGGTCCCATCGAAATTCTGATGAAAACGGTTCAGCAAGTAACATTGTGAAACTCACGCTGGAGGTCTTTCCTGTTAGCTCTAAAGCACTTCTCTAGGCAAGAGAAGATGGCAGGGCCCAACAACCCAGGCTGCTCAAAACTAATGCTTCCAAATGCAAAAACCTAAAACACTACAGCCAAGACTGCAATAATCTTCCACTGACAATTCCACTGTCTTAAACTTAAGTGACAAATGAAAATGAAATCCGCAGTCAAGATTTAACATACAGCACGTGCTCAAACCTAACCGCAATAATATCTCAAATCTTACATCCTATTTTCAAATCTTAGGTCTGCTTCCTAACACAAGAAAGCCTCAATATGTAAAACCAGCAGCATCCTCAATGTGTAAAATCAGCAGTCACACACCACCTTTTTGCAGACATGAAAGGTGTCTGTCAGGCTTAGCAAAGGTCAGCCACTCTTTATTTTCAGGTCAGGCACTATACATGCAATAAATGTGCAGGCACCTGGCTGCCTGAGCTGAACTTTGCCGAACTGAGGATTTCACAGCCCTGTGAGTGAGACCTCTTCAGCCAAGCAAAGTGCTTGGTGGTCCTCCCTTCATGACAAGAGGGAGCATCACTGATATACTCAGACCTCGGTGCTTCAGTTTTAAGCCCTGATGTGTCCAGGGCTGAGTATCAATCAGTGACACTTCGTCACAGAGTAGGGTGGGGTCAGCATGTTTCCCTGACCCCACCCTACTCTGTGACAAATAAGGGACTGCCGCCTACTCTCATTGGCTGACCATCAGTCGGCCAATGAGAGGAGGTGGCAGTCATACCCCATCAGGAACCTCAGAGGTTTCCCTCCTCCCATCGAAATTGCTGCTGCTGCCGGTAAATTGCTTTTTTTAATGTTTGGTGTGTGCGTGCATGTGTGTATGTATCAATGTATGTGTATGTCTGTGTGCATGCTGTGAATAGGTGTGTGCATATGTATGTACTTGTGAATAGTGGGCGTATATGTGCACACTTGTGAAAGCATGGGTGTGAGTGAGTGTGTATGTAGATGAGTAAGTGTATCTGTGAGTGTACGTGGCCCGACGGCTTCCCTACCTCCTGCTGGATTTACTGCCCACCACTGTGTAAAGCCATAGAGGCTCCAACCAACATGCAACAATATCTCAGATCTTACATACTGGTTCCAAATTTTGTGTCTGCCTCTCAAAAATAGATGGCCTCAATACTCAATAAGAAATTATTAGTAGACACACATTTTCTGTAGTATGGTGCTTAATATGGACGTCTTCTAAGTATTAATCTAAAAAAATTCTGAAGAAAACAAAAAGCACATATCTTTATGAGCAGAAATAAGTAAGGCTGTTAAAACATTGCCCACAAGCCTCATGACCATAGAATAATGAAAGGATCTAACGTTTGGATACATGAAACCATAAAAATTACATACATTTAAAATGCAAATACAATTCAATGTGTCTGTCACATGTTTTATTTTATTTGTAGTTAAGACAAATCGTTTCATTTTAAAATAGTACTTCAAATAATGGATGAAATCAAACCGAGTATGACATAAGAGTTATGTAACAAGAATTTCATGCCGTACTGAATAATCCATAAACTATTAAAAAGTTAATCTGAAAATCTATGACCTTTACAAAAGCAAAAGTTAAAGCAATTTTGGTATAATTTATCTTCATTGACTGAAAGAGGACTGTAAATCAATTTTATACTACTCATATGCAGACTACATAATTCGAAGTGCAGGGCATGAAAAAGCAGGAGTGAGGGGAGTCGTTATGTATTATTTTATGTACCAGTTCTAGAGTAAATCTTATAAATACTACTTATACGGACCCAATCAAGCAACTACAGCCATTTGTGCCAATTTCCTTATCATTGCAGTTTATGCTTTTTGTGATATACTGGTGTTTTAAAGGGTGGATGCAGAGCTACTGAATCACTCATGAAGGAGTATTCCCTGCCAGCAGGACTCTCTCTACCGAAATTATTTCACCATTGCATTATTGTACTCACTAGTATTTCTGGTGCATATTTGGCGTTTTTGAAAAATGTACAAGGGAGTTATTCCATTGTTTTAACATATGCACAATGTTTCACCCTATTCAATTTATCAAGCATTTTATTTTATGGCATGGTATAGCCAATAGACACTTTTTATTTTTAGTCTTTGCACATCATCCATATACACACACACACACACACACACACTGCTTTACTTGATGTGTATTCTGAATCAATTTCTCTTCAGGATATCATAGTAATTGACTTTCTGTTTTGGTGCAATGAGTCAATGTTTGTTAGTGATCATTATTGTGATATATGTTCGCACTTGAGGATATCAAAAGAACATTATCAAATATTTTTGAACATTTAGAGCGAATGTCAGTGTTTGAAAGAACAAACAACATAACTTGTGTAAACAAAGCCTCTACAGGGCTACAACAATACATGCAACCCTATTTAGTATATAGCAAATTATGCAACAGCTCTAATAAAATTGAGACAGGCCACAGGTACTGATTAGGTGACTGGCGTTTGCCAACTGAAAACCTACCTGTTCTCTTGATTTAGTTTGTCATCTCGCAAGGTCTCCTGTCAGCAATGGGAAGTCCGTGTCTGGGTAGCCATGCGCTCTACATAACCCCGAAGTGAAATGAAATCCCTTGGAATATTCAGCCACAGCGATAGGCGGTAGAAAACTCTAGTAGAATGAATGTTATGGCAACGTCTTAGCATGGTAGAGGTCAAATATGACGATGGAGTTCTAAAATCCTCTGAGGTCCTTAGAAAAGATCACTCTTTAGCGAAAGGTGATTTTTGGAAGGTTAAAATTGAAAACAAAGAAACAGAAATGTTCCTCAGAACGTGAGGACACACTAAGTGAATAAAAGCATGGGAGTATGGATTTCTGGCTTTAGAGACTGTTAGACCTGGCATCTTTCGGCGTTGTTTCTCCTGATTTTTTGCCTTCTGACCTCCTGTTTTGACTGTGTGCTGAACTTCCTATTTGCTGGTCTTAGGACTCTAGGCAGTTTTTCAATGCAGATCAGTGCTAAAGTGCATGTGCTCTGTGTCTAAAATGTTATGGCATCTGGTCTCTGCATGATTGGCATATTTGATTTACTAATAAGTCCCTAGTACAGTGTAATACATGTGCCTAGGGCCTGTAAATCAAATGCTACTAGTGGACCTGCAACCAAATGAGTGGCTCTTTAAACCTGTCTCAAGCCTGCCACTGAAAAGCCTGTGTGGACAGTTTTAAACTGCCATTTTGACCTGGCAAGTTCACCTACTTGCCAGGCCCAAACCTTCCCTTTTATTAAATACAAGTCACCCCTAAGGCAGGCCCTAGATATCCCCATGGGCAGGGTGCAGTGTATTTTAAGGGTCGGACATGCACTGTGGCGGTTTACATGTCCTGGTAGTGAAAAACTGCTAAATTAGTTTTTTACTACAGCAAGCCTATCTCTCCCATAGGTTATCATTGGAGCTGCCTTGTAACACTTTACAAGTGTAACTTCCATTTGGGAAAAGATAGGAAGAGTAAGTTTGATGTCACTGGACTCACAATTTAAAAACTTATCTTAGTGAAGTTGGTTTTTAAATTGCAGGTCTGAAAATGCCACTTTTAGAAAGTTGGCATTTTCTTACTTTAGCAAAACCAAAGGGGATGATGGACGGAGTGTTGAACATTGCAAGCACTCACCCCCAGTCAACTGATCTGGGTTTAATCCATCATCATTCTTTAGCTCACTCCGCCACCCCAGTTCAGACATGGCCATATGCAAATCAGTCTGACCCTGTGCCTCATGGGAACAGTCCAGCCCGAACTGCCAAGCCATGTCTTCCCTGGACCGGAAACAAGCATCCTGGGACCGGTTTCTGGCTTACAGCCGTCATCAGCCAGGCTATCTTGAATCCAGTGGCAAAGTGAGCAAGGGACCCACGTCTGGGCATACTCTGCCAACTTAGGGCGAACATAGCAAAACCAAAGGGGATGATGGACGGAGTGTTGAACATTGCAAGCACTCACCCCCAGTCAACTGATCTGGGTTTAATCCATCATCATTCTTTAGCTCACTCCGCCACCCCAGTTCAGACATGGCCATATGCGAATCAGTCTGACCCTGTGCCTCATGGGACCAGTCCAGCCCGAACTGCCAAGCCATGCCTTCCCTGGACCAGAAACAAGCATCCTGGGACTGGTTTCTGGCTTACAGCCGTCATCAGCCAGGCTATCTTGAATCCAGTGGCAAAGTGAGCAAGGGACCCACGTCTGGGCATACCCTGCCAACTTAGGGCGAACATAGCAAAACCAAAGGGGATGATGGACGGAGTGTTGAACATTGCAAGCACTCACCGCCAGTCAACTGATCTGGGTTTAATCCATCATCATTCTTTAGCTCACTTCACCACCCCAGTTCAGACATGGCCATATGCAAATCAGTCTGACCCTGTGCCTCAGGGGAACAGTCCAGCCCGAACTGCCAAGCCATGTCTTCCCTTGACCGGAAACAAGCATCCTGGGACCGGTTTCTGGCTTACAGCCGTCATCAGCCAGGCTATCTTGAATCCAGTGGCAAAGTGAGCAAGGGACCCACGTCTGGGCATACCCTGCCAACTTAGGGCGAACATAGCAAAACCAAAGGAGATGATGGACGGAGTGTTGAACATTGCAAGCACTCACCCCCAGTCAACTGATCTGGGTTTAATCCATCATCATTCTTTAGCTCACTCCGCCACCCCAGTTCAGACATGGCCATATGCAAATCAGTCTGACCCTGTGCCTCATGGGAACAGTCCAGCCCGAACTGCCAAGCCATGTCTTCCCTGGACCGGAAACAAGCATCCTGGGACCGGTTTCTGGCTTACAGCCGTCATCAGCCAGGCTATCTTGAATCCAGTGGCAAAGTGAACAAGGGACCCATGTCTGGGCATACCCTGCCAACTTAGGGCGAACATAGCAAAACCAAAGGAGTGGGTGTTTGAAAAGTTTCAGCACTCCGTCCATCATCTCCTTGTGTTTGCTATTTTCTTACTTTAACCATTCTGTGCCGCTGCCTGTCTCTAGAATACACGTCTGGGTTGGATGACAGCTGTGCTTTGTGCATTCCCTCTAGACAGTCACACACAAAGGGAGCTGAAGTGCACCCTGCAAAACCTGATGGCCCATCACCAGACTGATGGATCTTCCTGAGCTAGAGTGAGAGGGAGGAGCTGACACTTTCACCTGAATAGGGATGTGTCTTTCCACACACAAAGAGTTGCATACCCCCCTGTAGTGTGTCTGGAGCCAGGAAAGGCAGGGTCTACAAAGACCTTTCTTTGAAGTCTCCCTACTGCAAAGGCTAAAATGGGTATAAGTACTGGACCTCTGACACTATATACTCAGAACACTTCTGGACTAAGGGCATTCTGCCAGGAAGAATAGCTGTTGTGCTGCCAGTAGGGCCTGCCACTTTGCTGCTTGCTTTGCTTTGCTGTGTTGGCCTGCTGCTTCTTGCCTTGGAGTGAGAGGACTGGACTTTACTCTCTGCATCCTGCATCTCTAAAGGTTCTCCAAGGGCTTGTTTGGGCTTACCTCCTGTTACTGAAGTCTCAGGGATATCAAAGACTTCACCTGCATCTTGCTACCAGTACCTGGGCTCCTCTGGTGTGAGTCCATTGCATTCACTGCGAAATCAACGCATTGCTGCTGCCTGCACCGAAGCCGTGGACACCACTTGCCGAGTGACCGATGCAACAACCTCTACTTACAACGCAGCTCTGACTTTGCCGATGCAGCACCTCCGAATCACTGCTGCTGGGTGAGTCTCGTACAACGCATCGCCGACGTCTGAGACGCCTGTCCCCGACTCTGACACATCCCAGGCCCTGCGTGACTTCAAACCAATGCATCGACTTCAGCCCAGCTGTTTGACACCGACACCTTGGAACCGACGCACAGCGCTCTTGACATCGACACATCAATGACTTTACCCGACTTCGGAACCGAAGCATCGCCTGCGACAGCGACGCATCACCTCTATATTCCAACACTTTGTCCCTGAGCATCGAAGCATACAAGGTACTGTCAATAGATCTGTGTGATTCCTGTATCTGGCCCGTGCTCCATCGCGGTCGGACTGATCTTTTGGATTTGTCCCGGTCAAGCATGACCAGATACCCCCAGTTTTAAGCATTCAGAGCTTTGCAAAGTTTGCATGTTAAGTCTAATTTCATACTTTTCCTATTTTGCATTTAATTGGCTTTTGTTGTTTTTTCTTCCAGTCACCACAGAGACCATAGTGCTCACGCTCCTTATTGCCTTGGCTGTAAAATATTTGGCTTGTTTCATGTCTGCTCATATCCCATTTAATCATGTATATGTTAAGTACACATAGGCCCAAACCACTTCCTATTTTAAGCAATGTAATAATTTTAGAGTTTCTTGAAGTCCATACTAGGCTGCAAAGGGAATTGAGTGCTGTGGAATAAAAACAAGTGTAGCTTGTAGTGGCAGAGCACAAACAAAAGAAAGGAGAAAAAAGGTGAGCAATTATTTTGTGCTCAACAATGAGAGCTAATATAAGCAGAGGCAGAAGCATCATTCTAAATAGTTCAGTCTTGGGGCGTGGCCAAGATGGCGACTTGAACAGTCGCAAGTTCCGGAGGCTCCTCGTCCCTTGCCTTCCCACCCAGCCATTTACGGAGCCTGCGGCCCCAAAACCCCGCAGGAAGGGGTAAAGCCGAAAGCGGAGGCGAAGGGTCTGGGTCCGACACAACGCTGAGGGGCACCGACTCCTGAATCCTCCTTTTTTTGAGCGGCGGCCGGCGAGCAGCGGAGCGCACAAAATGGCGCCGCATCGCGTCTGAACTGACGCCGAGGGAGGTAGGAGGACCGGAGGGGCGGAAACGGGACCCAAGCAGTAGACGGGGCGTCGCGTCTGGAGGAGGCACCCCGCCGAGTGACGGAGCGGGCGGCGGGGCACTGCCCTGGTGGAGGAACAACCCTCGGCAACCCAGGGCCCGCTGAGAGACGCACGAGACACGGGGCAGAGACCCAGTGGACGGCGTAGAACGCCCGGCAGGCCTCGCAAAAGGGGAGAGAGAACTGCGGTGAGCAGCTGAGGCCATCGGGCCGGTGGTGAGCGATCCCCCTCCCCCTGGTGAAGGCGATAGGGGGAGAGGTGAGACGACAGCACAGAGGGGAGAGAGGCCCCCGTGGCGACGACTCACAGGTCCCGACGATAGCAGTAACAGGAGCTCGTCCAGAGGTGACGGGAAGCTGGGCCCGTCGACTCGGAGGTGAGGCTGAGGCTGGGCTGGAACCCCGGTGGGTAATGGAGCGCTGAACGGAGGGAGCAGACCCAAGGGCACACAGGAGGCGCGGCCTGGGGCAGCGGCCTATATGAGATAGGCGGTGTGGACGGCTGATACAGGGCCCCACGCTACAGACAGGTTGGGAGACACCCGGCCAGGATTGCCGCCTGGCGGAGGTACAAGGAGCAGCAGGGGCGGTGGAGGAATTAACGGGGGAACGAGAGCAATGCACGAGCTGCGGAACTCACACCCTCACCAGAAGAACACGAGACCCCTAGGGATGGAGAGGGAGCGTTCAGCGAGGCAGGGGTGATGGAGGCCCGCACCTCGAGGCAGGTGTAGGAAGGCGACTAAGGGGCGCGAAGGGACTCAGATCAGGGCGCCCCCTTCAGAGAGCCGGGAGACAGGGGCGCGAGGTCGTGTGCGAAGACCAGGGTGCTCGGAAACAAGGGAGGAAAGCGGCGGACCACACAAGAAGGGTGGACGAACACAAGGCCTCGATTCTGGTCCTGCGACGGGCACCAGCCGAACGTATCCTGAGAGGGCACGTGGGCCGCAGTGTCGTTGGGCCCCGCTAAGAGATCGAGTCGTGACCACAGAAGACCCCCAAGACTCCTCCAAGGCACTGCAGGAGAAGCAGGAGCAAGATGGCCACGGCGAAGAAGAAAGGGGAAAGGTCCGTGAGGGAGATGCTCATAAAACATACAGTGGTAGAGGAGAAAGGCAGTAAATCCCCCCAGGTCAGAACTAGCGGGGTCGCCCCAGAAGACGACACGATCCCGATCACCCGGGCCTTCCTCGAAACGCTATTCAACACCCTCCGGGAAGATTTCCAGGCGCTCAAGAGCAAAGTCGCAGGAGAGGTGAAGGACATCCGACGAGATGTAGATGCGGTGGGGGAAAGGGTGGCGGAACTGGAGGATAGAGAACACGCAGCGGGGGAAGAACTCGCTCAGCTCCAGCAAGAGGTCATTCGACTCAAAGAGCAACAAATCGACCTCCAGGCCCACACGGAGGATCTGGAAAATCGCTCCAGACGCAATAACATCCGCGTACGGGGGTTCCACTGAAATCCGAAGGGACAAATGTGGCAAGCTATCTGCAGGGGTTATTCCGAGAGGTCCTGGGAGAGAACCAAGAGTTTGAGATCCGCATAGATCGAGCGCATAGGGTGGGTTTGCCGCGGCGGGCCCGGCGCCCCCGGACATCCTGGCCTTCCTCCCAGACTACCCGTTAAAGGAACGCATTTTACGCGAGGCACGTCTGAAACAGTCCATCATCTATCAGGGCCACTCCGTGGCTTTATATCAAGACCTGGCCTCCATAACGCTGCAGAAGAGGAGATCCTTCAAAGACGTCACCCGGCACCTCCGAGAACAAGAGATAGCCTACTCCTGGGGGCATCCATTTAGGCTAATTTTTAAGTGGAACGGCAAGGTACATCAACTCAGGTCAGTGGAGGACACGTGCAAGCTCCTGGGCCTTGAAGTCCACGACGCAGAAGGTTTGCCTCCAACCACGAAACGATCGACGGGGGACGGATGGCGAAGAGTGGGACGCAGACGCTCCCCGACTTCGGAAGCAAGACCAGACTCGGACGCTATGGCGCAGGAGAGGCAAGCAGCTCTGGAAGCCGTCTTAAAGGATACTGCCCCGACACAGTGAACTGAAAGCATGGAAGGGGTCAGTAACGCTATCATATTTGAGGCTGGGGGGGGATGGGGGCGGGGAGCCGGGAACACTTGGTCCACACATGCCCAGATTATCGTCTTTCCACGTACCAGGGCATGGGGCCCTGGGGCTACGGACAATGTTAGGGTTTTTAGGGTTCCTTGTTGGGGTTAGGGAGGGGGGAGGAGAGGGGGGAGGACGGGTCCAGGGGGGGGAGGTTGGGGGGGTTGGGGGGAAGGGGAGGGTGGAACCGATGTGCTGCAAGGGGTTGGGTTCAGGTGGATTCCCGAAAATCGGGGTCCTAGCCCTAGCAGGACGAGGCTTACGGGATAACGAGCTGATGGGCGGGCCCTACCAGACTCAGCGCCCACCAGGGTTCAACACTTGGGATGGCTCACAAACTCCAGATTCTCACCCTTAACGTGAAAGGGTTAAATAGCCCCATTAAAAGAAGGGCCATCCTCTCCTATTTGGAGCACACGGGGGCGGCTATCTGCCTCCTGCAAGAGACACACCTCCTGGCTAAAGATTGGCATCGTATGAGATCTCGAGCCTTTCCTCAGCAATTCTTTTCTTCTATAGCGGTGAAAAAAGCAGGGGTGGCAATATTAGTATCTAAATCCTTTCAGGGCCTGGTGAGCGAGAGGGTGGCAGAAATTAAAGGACGGATGTTGGCATACAAATTCTGGGTAGGAGGGGTCCCGCTGGTGTTGGGCTCCCTGTACGCCCTAACGCGGGACAGGAGAAGTTCCTTACCACAGCACTTTCAGAGGCACTCGCCACGCAAAATAGGATGATGGTGGTAGGGGGGACTTGAACCTAGTCATGGACACGGAGATAGATCGCTCCGGTCAGCGTTACGGACAGGAGGGTGCACTCTCTACTGCAGGGAAGGACTGGCTACGGGAACGGGGTTTGACAGACATCTGGAGGACAAAGCATCCACACAATAAACAATATTCATTCTACTCTCACGCACACCGAACATATGCTAGACTTGATCATCTTTTAGGGTCGTCGGACCTGACAGCATTAGTGGACACAGTAAATATAATTCCGGCGGCGCTTTCCGACCATGATGCGGTGACACTGACTCTCTCTCTACCTACAACACACAGGACCCCGGGGAGATGGCGATTAAGGGAAACGCTGCTTCAGAGACACGGGGTGGTAACAGCGCTACACAAAAGCATCACTGACTATTTAACCCAGCAACGACCTCGCAGATACCCCCATTACGGCCCTCTGGGGGGCTTTGAAGGCAGTGGTACGCGGCGGATTAGTCGCCATTGCAGCGGCGGAGGCTAAAGAGCGTAGAGAGGTTAGGGAGAAGCTCACAAAGCAGGTAGTGGAAATGGAACGAATCCATAGTCGCACAGGGGCCCCTAGGGTTTGGCGTCAGGTGAGAGCGGCAAGACTGCAGCTGGCTGCTCTTGATATCGATAGAGCGGAATATGCGGCGCTGAGGCTTAAGCACTCGTATTATATTGGGGGGGATTCAACAGGCCGTATGTTGGCCAGCAAACTTAGAGCCCGCGTCCAACGGGACAGGGTACCCGCAATAATAAATGAGAAGGGAGTGAAGGTGGTCAAGGACGAGGAAATAGCAGACGCTTTCCGGGAGTTTTTCCTCTCTTTATAGGGAGTCGATACCCGACTCAACCGAGGGGAGGATTATCTCAAGGGAGTATCGACCACGGCTTTAGATCAGTCCGAGGCTGAGGCAATGGAGGCGCCGATTCGGATAGAAGAGGTGATTGGGGCCATTGCTCGCCTTAAATCACACAAATCACCGGGTCCAGACGGGTACTCCGCAGGTTTCTATAAGGCCTTCTGCTCATTGATCGCCCCTATACTAACACGACTCTTCAATGCCTTCCAGGGCGTGGGTCTATCCCCCCGGATATGTTAGCGGCAGACATTGTAGTCATCCCCAAACCCGGAAAGAGAAGACAACATGCAGCTCTTACAGGCCGATTTCTCTTCTCAATCTCGACCTGAAACTGTTCACTGGAGTACTAGCGGCACGACTGGGACCGCGATTACCGGGCATTATAGACCCGGATCAGTCCGGTTTATTTATAACCGACAGGAGAGCGATCACACCAAGCGGGTACTACATTTGATAGATAAGGCGCACCGAACCAAGATGGAGGCTTTGCTACTGTCAGTAGACGCGGAAAAAGCCTTTGACCGGGTCAACTGGAGCTTCCTGGACCATACCCTGGCTCATTTTGGAATCGGGGAACGCTTCAGGGCTTGGGTGGCGAGCTGTTACGATGAGCCTAGGGCCATGGTTCGAGTCAACGGTACAACATCACGGCCGGTAGTGATTCAGAGGGGCACACGACAGGGGTGCCCGCTTTCCCCACTCCTATTCGCATTATACGTGGAACCGCTCGCCCAGAAAATTAGAGATAATCCGGACATAAGGGGGATTCCCTTTGGGGGAGAACCATACAGTGAGCTTATATGCGGATGATATTTTGGCCACGTTGGAGAAGCCGGAACGTTCGGTACCAGCCTTTTTGGAGGAGCTGGCCTCCTTCGGCCGCGTCTCCGGGTTTAAAATTAATGTGGGAAAGTCCACATTATTACACCTGGGTCGATATGCAGAAGCCGCGGATCTAGAGCGACCATCTTACGGAAACTTACGAGCAAGGGAATCCATCACGTACCTGGGCATAGAATTAGCTCCCACGGTAACACAGACGGTCGATCGGAATTACGCAGGGCTCCTCTCCCAGATCCAGAGGTGTCTTCAACAATGGCGCAAGCAACCACTCTCGCTCCTAGGCCGAGTCGCGGCGATCAAGATGAGCATCTTGCCCAAAGCGCTATATACATTTCAAACCATACAGGCCAGACCGCCGAGGGGTGCCCTCCAGCAACTCCAGAAAGAGGTCAACCACTTTTGTTGGGCCGGAGCGCGACCCCGGATGCGTAGAGAGATATCCCATCGACCCCTAGACCAGGGAGGGTTGGGTATCCCGAACTTCCGAGACTACTATAGGGCTTCCCAACTCCGAACCCTGGTGGAATGGAGCAGACCCGAATCGGAAAAGAAGTGGCTGTTCCAAGATAGGGCACTGGCAAAACTCTCGTTATGGAAGGTGCCTTTTTTAAAAACGTGACAGACCCCCGAATCTACAGGGTTCGCCGATTACGAGTACAATTTTAAACATCTGGGATACAGTGGCAGTGAAACGGGGCCTTACCTCCTTCCCTTCCCCAATGACGCCGTTATTTGATAATCCGGAATTTGTCCCAGGGATGAACGAAAGAGCTTTCCCCCAATGGAGGAACGCGGGATGCAAATCAGCGGGTCACCTTTTTAACCTCGAGGGATTTTTGTCCCTGGCCGAGACACAACACTCTTATGATATTATCGCTCCACAGCAGTTCCATTATTTTCAACTCCGGCACTGGCTCCTTCAACCGGAAGTGAAACCCCTCGTCGGTCGGAGGCTCACTAGATACGAACGGTGGCTTCGTGATAAAACGTCCGATAAAAAAATAATCTCAGAAATATATGGTCTGCTTCGACCCTTGACCCCATTTACGCCCTCGGCAGGCCAAAGGCGCTGGGCTAGGGAAATCGGGAGGGACCTTACCGAAACGGAATGGCGTGATATCTACTATCGGGCTGCACATACAGCTCGGAACGTGGCCAGCCGGGAGACGGCTGTAAAAGTAGCCACGTACTGGTACCTGACTCCGGTCCGACTGCATCGAGGGAACCCAGAGCGTAGCCCGACGTGCTGGCGGGGCTGCGATGAAGAAGGAACACTGACGCACATCCTATGGGAATGCACGGAAGTACGAGATTACTGGAGGGAGGTCTTAGATGATATAGACAGTTGATTGGACACCGAAATCCCTAGATTTCCAGCTTACACGTTACTAGGCCTGCCTAATGGACTTACATATCCGTTGAAATCCATAAGGGGAAGCAGATGGGGGTGGCGATGGGAGCAGCGGTACAGCATATACTTTCACTATGGGGCACACAGACCAGACCAACACATACAGGGTGGTTGCATAAACTCTGGTATATAGTGGGGATGGAACGCATTCAAGCGACACTTACGAACTCAATAGAATCCTTTCACACCATATGGAGCCCACTTCTGACACTGTTGTCGAGGGAACTTAATGAGGTGACTTGCCCGAAATATCTACGCCTTCTCCGTCTCACAGATAGGCCAACTGAGGAGGGAGCCCATGGAGCAAATAACTGAGGTCCTGCAGACCATAAGACCCAATACTGGGAGCAACCAGCACATCGGTTCGGGGGAGGGACGGGGGGACAGGGAGGGGGATAGTTATTATATTAGTTCATTGGTTGGGTGTTTTTTTTTTTTTTTTTTTTTTTGGGAGAAAACGGAGGGGGCAACCAGCCTTTCAGACGGATCACTCATCTACGCGGCCGGCCTACGGGTTGTGGCATTAACGCTGTGTATTGACCTCCTAGAAATGCTCTGCCGGCCAACGGATGTAGGCAGTAAGCTGTGTAGTGCCAAAATGTTTCCTTCCAATAAACATGATTTAAACATAAATAGTTCAGTCTTAATATCTAATTAGTAAAAGCCAGTAGCATTGTAGCTACCACATTGGGTAGGAGATAGGTCTTTAGAGATGCCTGTAGCGAACATAGAAGCAGTGAGAGTTGCAGCACAGAGAGCGAACAACCATTTCAAGGGTAGGAGGCAATTGTTGTCTGCATGTGTGTCACAATATAAAGGACCAGGATAAAGATATATGGACAAAACATGGATTGTGCAAAATGGGAGAGACTTCCAATTAAAACAAGCATTCACAAAGCCAATAGGTTTTGAACTGCGAAATCTATTGATTTTATTAATGTTTTTTTGCCATGTTACACAGCAGCGCTAGCTCCTATGCAGCATGTACTAAAGTTTTTTAAAAAGGACTGTGATGTGGGCTAAGCTGTCCACGTGATAGGTTTTCTTTTTTTAAAAATGTTAAGCCATGTTGTACAGCCACCGGTACTGCTGTGCAACATGTCTTAAAAAACATTGTCAATACCAATAGTATTTGCACAGGTGAAACCTATTGGCTTTGCCAATGCTTGTTGTGTTTAGGCACAGGGAGAATAAGTGATTTGCCTGTAATCACAAGATGTTGAACTGAGCCTGAGGCTAGGGAAAGGATGTGGCATGATTAAGTTTACGAAAAAGTGTCACTCAAAATGTCACGCATGAGACTTGACAATGTCATACATTGTCTCACAGCAAAACATGAAAATATCACACAAAAGCTGACTGAAACTTGTCAGCCCTGATTGCAATGCATAAATGCTTATTAAATATCACTATAGATCAGTATACAACCACAGACTTTATTGGAGAGATTATAGCAGAACTAGAATGTGCTTGAGATACAGTCCTTGTTTAAAGTAACTGGTGCGTATGTAAAGTGCTCCAATACCTTTGGGTGGTGTTTGTGCTATATAAAACTGCAAAAAAAAAGTAACTGGTGCTAATGCAAGGTGCTCCAATACCTTCTGGTGGTGTTGGCGCTATGTAAAACTGCACAAAAAAAAGTAACTGGGGCTAATGTAACGCACTCCAACACCTTCAAGTGTTGCGGCGCAGCCTAAAACTGCACAAAAAAATGTAAAACAGAGTTAGTAGAGGAGGAGATGTATGCAATGAAGTTCTGTGGGGCCAGCAGCGACAGATGGGAGGTGGACGAGCAACTAACTGCAATCGCGGGTTGCCACGGGGATATTGTGGGCCTCATTTAGGAAAAGTGCTGCATCGCTGCGGAAAAACAGTGGTGCAACACTTTTCATAACGCCATTTTTGCGGCACCATGGATGCGCCGTATTTACTCTACGGCGCTCCATGTTACAAGGATTTACAGATACATCAGTAAACCTGACGTATCTGTAGGCACAAAAATGGCGCATTGCTGGAGTGTGTCTGAAAACAGACGCAACTCCAGCAATGTGTCTTTTCACATGGGGCAGGCCCCAAGTGAAAGGCACTGCATCACCCCTTATGCCTGCTTCAAGCCGGCGTGAGGATTTGATGCACTGACGCTGTAGAAGTGTTGCAGTGAAATCTCATAGATTTCACTGCATCACTTCTATGTGGCTTCCCTGCGTCGGAACGCCCACCCTGCAAACATTATACCTGTCGTAGGTATAATGTAGTGCAGGGTTTTTTCAAAGTAACTTTTAAATATGGTGCAGCGTAGCGCATTGTTTAAACCACCGCAGCGTCACAAAAAGTGACGCAACAGTGGCGTAAGGGCCTCATAACAAAGGCCCTAATTTATTTGCCTATAATCACAAAATGTGGTACTGAGGCCGAGGCTAGGGAGATGATGTGGCATCCTCTTGGGAGAGCATGTGGCGCAAGGGCCAGAGCTGCTGTCTATGAAGCTGGAAAACTGTGTTTGAGTTTAGGCATCGGCTTAACATCCTTGATTCTGGGCAAATCACTTAATCTCTGTGTGCCTACAAAAATGAATATGTCCTTGTGTAAAGTAACTGGTACTAATGTAAAGTGCTCAAATACCTTTGGGTGGTGTTTGGTGCTATATGAAACGGCACAAACAAAAAGTAACTGGTGCTTTTGTATAGCTCTCCAATACTTTCGGGTGGTGTTGGCGCCACATAAAACTGCACACAAAAATAAATGTGAAAAGCAGAGTCGGGGAGGAGAGGATCTGGGGGAAGAGGGGATCTGTGCAGCGGGAGTTCAGCGTGGGCACACAGTGATGGGCGGCAGGTTGACAAGCAACCAACAGCAAATGCGGGCTGCCACAGAGAGAATAAGTGATTTGCCTAAGTTTACGGTGTCCACGTGAAAAGTAACTGGTACTAATGTAAAGCACTCCAATACGTTCGGGTGGTGTTGGCGCTATATAAAACTGCACACACAAAAAATGCGAAAAGCAAAGTATGAGGCGGAGGTAATCTGTGCAGCGGAGTTCAGTGGGGCAAGCAGCAATGGGCCGGAGGTGGACAGACTACCAACAGCAAATGCGGGCTGCCACAGGGAGATTAAGCGATTTGGCTGTAATCACAAATGTGGAACTGAGGCCGAGGATAGGGAGAGGATTGTGGCGTCCTCTTGGGAGAGGATGTGGCGTAAGGGCCGCAGCTGCTGACTATGGAGCTCGGAAACAGGGTTTGAGTTTCGGCATTGGCTTAACATCCTTGATTCTGGGAAAGTCACTTAATCTCCCTGTGCTTACACAAAATTAGTGTTTCTTTGTGTAAAGGAACTGGTGCTAATGTACAGCATTCCAATACCTTTGGGAGGTGTTGGTGCTATATAAAACTGCACACAAAAAGTAACTGGTGCTCATGTAAAGCACTCCAATTCCTTTGGGTGGTGCTCCTGATATATAAACTGCAATAAAATAAAGCAATGGGAAAAGCAGGGTAGGGGGAGGCAGGGATCTGTGGACAGCAACTGGAGGGGGCAAGCAGTAACTGGCGGGAGGTGGTGGGGGACGGGCAACCAACAACAAATGCAGGCAAGCATGGGAAGATTAAGTGATATATGAAGTAATGTCAAGATGTTGAGTTTACAATGCCTCTACAGGCACATGAGGAAGGAAGGCAACAACTAGGAGGAGAGAAAACGGATGGCACTCATAATAAGAAATGAATAAATATATTTAAATTGCATAAGAAGCACAACAGCACAAATCACATGCAGTCACCAAACACACTTGCCCACGAAGAAAAAAGTAGCTCGAAAAAGTCGGATGAAAAGTTAAAAAGGAGTACTTGGGCCAAGTTCCACTGATAAGAGAAACACACGAAGAATAACAGGAAATATCATGCTACAACCAACAGAAAAAAAGGAAAACAAAGTGGCAAGCACACAAACAAATGAAAAGTAAGGTTGGGCTAGAAGTCCCTTTTAAGATTATATTTGATTACAAGAGATTTCACAGCGCTGTGCCGGTTAAACCTAAACATTGATGCCCTCATGCAAAGTGCCAGTTTTGTGGGTATGGAGACCTCTTGTTTTAATACCAAAGAGCAGGCTTGTGCCTATTGGAAGAGAGAGCCAATAGACAGTGAGTGATGACACAAAATGTTGTGAGTGAAGCTGGAGATTTGATGGTATTGAAATATCACTGTTTGCTAGAAAGAATATCTGCATAAACACATCTGGATAAATGCACTTAAAAAATCCTCTGATGCAGGGTCTGGAACTCCATCCCTCCGAACAGCAGAACAATTCCATCTTATGATAAATTTAAAAAGGAAAAGAAAGGCATGTTGGTCCATCAACAGTTCACAATCTAAAGAGATCATGTCAGTGCCACGTTACATCAATTATGAAAATACCTCTCTGAAAACTAGTTGAAGTAATAATAGATGGGAGCCTGCCATCCCTGCACAAAGGACTATCTTTAATTTCCTTATTACAGGCAGGTTGTGACATCATTAGTCACCTGTAATAAAGAAATGATGTGGCCGCTCATCTGTAATAACTTATTGCTGTTGAGTTCTGGTGTCACAATGCCTGCTGCCAGGAGCTGAGGGGGAAGGCAGATCACAGAACATAACTTAAGTTGTGCCTTAAATGCGAAAATGAAACATGGCTTTTCAGCTCTCTTTTTCTAGATGAGGAGTGATAAACAGAAATTAGATATGTATGGCAACACGTTTACTATTTTCACGTTAGGTAATTATAGGGAAGATAGAATCTCTCTGCCAGGGCCGGCACTAGGCAAGGGCGGTGTGGGCAGCTGCCCAGGGCGCCACTCTCAGCCCACGAACACGGGCCCCCGCACCAGTGTGTCACAGCCAGGCCACGGCACACTGCTCCTCTACTGACCCCTGCTCATCTAATTTGAGAGTAGGGTGTCTCTCTGCAATTGTGCCCACAGGAGGGGTCCCCTCCCCTGGGCCTCACAAGCATGGTATAGTGAGGCAAGACCTGGCAGAGGGGGCCCTGCTATGGGCCCAGTTGTAAGGATACACATTCTGCAGGTTTGTCTTGCAATCAGGCCTCCTTCCCAGCTTCCCATTCAAAGGCACCATAGGATGGCCATTGTTCCACAGCAGTTTTAACCCATTCTGATAAAAAAGAACTCTCACACATTCAGCCCTTTATGAGTTGCTAAGAGGTGCTTGTAGGTGGCTGAGAGGGAGGGGCAGCAGCCCAGGAGGGGTCGGCACAAAGCAGCTTAAGGGGTATCTATTGAGATGCATGCAGCCCTGAATGTGTCAGGTTGTATGCAAATTTGAGGGGCCTCGCACATTCCCTTTCTACCCAGGGCCCCAAAAATCCTTGAACCGTCCCTGATCTCTGCACGTTTCTATCCATTCTGAGCTACAGCTTTAAAACAGACTTAGTGGAGAGGTGTGGTGCAGCGGCCAGGGCAGCTGACTTCGGAGCACAGGGTTCACGGTTCGATCCCCGGATGCGGCAGCTCAGCTCAGCACCATGTGACTCTGGGCAATAGCTCACTTAATTTCCACTCCGGCCCCCAGCGCCTTGAGACCCGTAAGGGTGAGTAGCTGCGCTATATAAAAACGGACTTACTTACTTACTTTTACTAGACTGATTCTAATATCTTTTTGCACAAAATTTAACTGCTCTTTGGTATATTTAATTTTGCACTATACATTTCTAATTTTATTCTTCGTGTTTACAAACATCCTATCTCTTTCATATGATACAGCCCCACACCAAGGATATAAGTAGTTTTTGGGAAGGGTTCTGGTATGTCCATGTATTATAAGGTACAAAGTAACCCCTGCCATACATTATAGGGATATTGCAAGCAGGTGCGGCTGGTACAGGTAAGAGCAATGGGGCGGTGGGGGATTTCGACATACGACGGGATAGGGAAAATAAAATAAACAAAACCACTTACCTTGCGCTTGCTGCATCACCGACTGGCGATGCGACGAGTGCAAGGTAAGTGGTTTTATTTATTTTATTTTCCCTATACCGTTGTATGTCGACTCCCCCCCGCCCTACCGCTCTTACCTGGACCATCTGCACCTGATTGCAAGCCACTTTGGCGTTTCATGACCGTATAACGGAACTCTGTCTTGAACATCTGTTAGAAATGGGATCTCTGGTTGGATAAGGCTTGCGCCAAAGCCAGGCAGAGACCACCACTCTAGTCAGGGCAAGGGAGTTACACGCCAAAGATAACCCCTGCTCACCCCTTGGCTAGCTTAGCACGAGCAGTCAGGCTTATCCCAGAGGCAATGTGTAAAGCGTTTGCGCACGCACACAGCAACAACATACCAGGCACACCACAGAAGGAACTCCACACAAGGTTATATCAAAAATAGCCTTTGTATTCTCATAACACATTAGAATAGCACTCACATAATATACATGGTGCCACCTGGCACTAGGTCATATTTACAAGGGATTATTTACACCTGACAGGGCCAACTGGACCACTGTCAGGACCAGCACAAAGCGAACTTAGTAAATGTAAAACAGATCCTAAACGTACAACCAGTAGTCACTGGTAACCACTGTACTCAGCATCATCCTGTAACATAAACCACATTATGCACAGTATCACATTTAGGCGCGGATTACATTCTGCGCCAACCTCACCAGCATAAATACATTATGCAATCCTCTCATAAGTCTAAACACATTAGACCCTAACCTCCTAAGTATAACTCACATTAGGGCGTAACTCACAGTAGGAAATAACCTCACCAGCATAACCACATTATGCACATAATCTCATCCTAAACACATTTAGCGGCATGAATCATAGTAGAGCACCACATTTCCTAATATCTCATAACTCACTGACCCCCTTGGCCAACTGGCCTTCTCCAAGGGGCTCAAATGCCCTGTGTCCAGAATGTCAGGGCGGCTGCCAAGGCAGCAGAACAAAAAGCGCGCCATTGCGCTAGGGCAAAGGAGTGTATCTCACTCCTATCTCACATACAATGATGCCCCCAAATAACTGTGCCTAAACGTTGCAGCTGGCACTAAGTGCTGCGCAGCTGTGAACACAACTTGTAGGCACTGGCACTCACTGTGCCACATAAGCCCCACTCTGGGACTCTCTGACACCATTGTGGCCCACGTTGCAGCTGCCCGCCACGGCGGCGCAGCTGTGAAGATCAGCAAAGGCACTGGCGCTCACAGTGCCTCCTCGGTCACGCTCCGGGACTCAGGGAGCTACACCACAAGATTGCCCCCGTGCAGCTGTCCGCCACTGCGGTGCAGCTGTGAAGATTAGCGGAGGAACTGGCCACAACGGCCTCTCAGTCCCACTCAGGGACTGCTACAAACATGCCCCCAAAGAGGAATGGCACTAACGGGCAAGAGGTGGAGCCCCACTGGGTCTCCTCACTAATCACTCCCACGTTGCAGCTGCCCGCTCGCTCTCGCGGAGCAGCTGTGTCCTCGACTCGGCATCCCTGTGCCTTGGAAGCCCCCACTCACCGCGGCGTCTCAGGACTCCTCAGGCTGGCCCACTCACGGCCGGAGCTCCCCTAGCAGCCTCAGTTCGGGCACCCGCAGTGCCCGGCACAGCTACTCACCAGGGTCTTCTTTGCTGCTCGCAGTACCTCCTCCCGGTCTCCTCGGGGCAGGTCTCACCTTCCGGCACCATGTGGATAGCTTCCTCGCCGGCCGCAGGCATTACTCCTCCCGGGCTTCCTGCCGGTGTGCAGCTTCTTCCTGCTTCCGGGGCCACTCCCGCCCACAGTCAGGCGGCGGTGCCTGGCTTCCGGTTTTGCCGCCCGATCGCGGCGGCCGGCGGCTTCACTCTTCACTCGGCAAAGTGCGGGGTGGGCACCCGCTTCAGAGGAAAGCAATTGCGGGGTGGGCACCCGCTCTCAATAAATATGCAAAAAGCGGCAATGCGGGGTGGGCACCCGCTTCCACGTAAAAGTATAAAGCGGGGTGGGCACCCGCTCCCCACGCTGCGCATGGGAATCCCCACGCTGGGATTCCCTCCAGATGCTCTGGCGCTGCAGAGCACACACGCTCTTCCTTTGCCTGCAGTAAAAGATGAGCGCTCACAGGGCGCTGGGTGCACAGAGGTCCTGGGGAATCCAGGACAGGAAAGGTCCCAGCAAGGAAGTCCTTTAGGGAGCAAGGGGGCAAGGCTGGGCCCAGGGAGGCAAGCCCTCCTGGGCCCCAGCAGCAGCACGCCCCCGCCGATTCAAGCACAGAACAAGAACTGAACACTGAACATTTACATGGGGTCACAGCCCCTTCTTTTATACACCCTTTTCCCTTTGTGTAAAGGTGCAGGGCTGGGGAAAAACCAGACGCAACTGGTTTGGGGGAGCTTTGGAGCACTTTGTTTGCTCAGCTCCTCTCTCCTTTCACAGGACAGAGCTAGGGACATCAGACGCACCACAGGGGTGGAGCCAGCATTGTGGAGGGAAGGCACAGCCCTATTCAGGTCCCAGGTGCAACTCCTCCCTCCCATCTAGATGCAGATCTCTCTATTCACCACTGCGCTGACTCACCCTGCCCCTCCTGGAGCCACACACACCTCCCAGCCCCTGTCACTCACAAAGCCAGACATGCAATTCACATCAGGCAGGCAGACACAGAGCACACATAAATGCCAACTTCTAAAAGTGGCATTTCTACACCAGTCACAATAAATCTGCGCACACCATTGCGCAGCATTTATTCTCACGAGATTCGCACATACTAAACTCGCCCCTGCACTCCTCTCACACCAGGAATTACCATGGACACCCATATCCCCATGCATTCCTATGGGAGGGCAGGACAATCTCACCACACGCACTCAGCGCGCACGCACTTTACACTGGCCCACAGTGCTAAAGTGCCCAGAGACTTAAAACTACTACCATACAAGGCAAAAAGTTTAGGGGTGAACCGGCCAAAAAGGGCCAAGTCCAACAACATCTATATGGTCACAGAACTCCTCTATGACTTACAATATCCTTATAATGTATGGCAGGGGGTACTTTATCCCATATACTCTGTAAGCATGGCATACATGTTCTTTTATGTTTATTCAGCTGAGAAACCTACAGTTACATGTGTTGCACAGTTAATAGCACGTGGGCAGCGGAAAAGTGAATCCTGATAAGACAGAGATTCTCGCTATCGCTACAGGGGCTAATCCCTGGTCCGGTCTTTTTTGGCCACAAGAGCTTGGCACCACTCCTTCACCAGCGTCAGCTGTGAAGAGCCTGGGTATCAGGTTAGACTCCAAACTAGCAATGAACAATCAGGTTGCTGCGGTAGTGGGAAGTTGTGTGGGAATGATGAGGCAACTACGGAAACTTGTACCCTTGTTGTCATCTGCTACCTTGCGTACCGCGGTGTCAGCGTTAGTTCTATCTCGCCTGGACTATGGCAATGCTGTATACATAGGACTCCCCGATAAACTTTTGGGGAAACTCCAGGTGGTGTTAAATGATGCAGCACGTCTGATCCTTAAACTGCTGAGAAGAACACACGCTACACCCTTGTTACAGCAGCTACACTGGCTCCCTATCAGACAGAGGATCAGATTTATGGGCCTGTGTATTGCACACAAAGCTATGTATGGGGCAGCACCCAGCTACATTAAAGATCGTCTGACGCCTTATGTGCCTGGTCCTTGTCTTCGTTCATCAGGCACACACTTGTTGGCCTGCCAACGCTTTAACAGCATCACCTTAGGGGGACTTGCCTTCTCTGTCGTGATTCCTCAGCTTTGGAATAAGCTACCAGAGAGTCTGCGCGGGGAGGCGTCTCTCCTACCATTTATGAAAAAACTTAAGACTATCCTGTTCGCTGAGGCGTTTAGATAAGTTCAAACCCTAGTTTTGCTTTATCTGCAAGTATCATGGCATCCCTGGTTTAATGGTTTGCAGCACTTAGAGACCGTTGGTGATTTGGCGCTTTACAAATATAAATAAATAAATAAATAAAAGGGTTTTTGGCTAACTGAAACAGAGTGTGTAAATTTACACCACGCGCTAAATCAGTCTAATAAATCCCTATTACCTAAGACTGAATTTTGGCCCATATCAACATTAGGTCCTCCGACAGATCAGAGAGTTGAAAGGGATTGGCAAAATATCTAGATGAATATTCCACTCATGAGGACCTAAAACAAAGGGAACATTATTCAAACCACGCTCAATACAACTATATATAGATCGCATTATTTACAATAATGAATAATGACAGACTCAGTTTTACTATTTACTTTGCTTTATCTAATTCTCTTTTGTAAGTATATGAAAATGGTCATACAAAGATACAATATCGAATCTGGTTCATCTCACAAGAGAATACAAAAATCAGTAGTTCATAATAACATCTCATTTAAGGTGCATGAGTTGAGTGGATAGAATGAGAGACAAAAGTGCATTATAAATCATAAATGTAAATACAGAATCTCACACGAACCTAAAAGAACTATAGCACAGCGTGCTAATAGTTGAAAGGCTACTCCCCCCCCGGCTGGAAGGGGAAGCTGGGGCAATCCTCACAAGATATGAGGAACAAAGATAGGAGTCAGCATACAGCCAGCATCAGCTAAGGATCTCAATAGGAAACAGCTCAAACGAACGCCTTGCCCCACATGTGTCGTCTCACTCCTCTCCTCACCTAACCTAAAAGTTAAAATCTAGCACTAATAGTTATACCCTAAAGGTTGTAGTGTCCTGCCTACACTTGTTTCAGAATCCTGGAAAATGTTTTCTTCTGATTGGCTAAGGTGTATAGGGTGTCAACACACCACTTCGGACTCTCCTTTCACTCAAGAGTTCTTTGTTTTGTTTCATGCGGTCATCATCGTCCTTCAGCAGAGGGAAATCAAATTTTATCTTCCTCCTCGACAGGCGCATATCCGAAGAAGCATTGCAACAATTCTAGTACAGTTATCCACAAACTAATTCTTTTCTTTTCTTTTCTTCAGACATTAGGAAGTTCTGTTGATATTTGAAACACGTAGTAGCCATTCAACAAGAAAGAACACAATAGTCATTCATGAAAATAAAACACAATTTTCTGCATTTCTACGTTATAAAACAAAATTAACCCTAAGTCAGCTTGAAGAGTTCTTTGCAAAGAGTGCAGTTTTCTCTAGGAGAAATGAACAGGATTTAGTTATAATTTTCAGAATAAGACTCCATTTTAAGTTTAATTAATCAATCAGTTACTAAACGCTATGTATTTTTCAAACATCTATTCTATGTAATTAATATTTTTTTCAGTTAAACGTTTAAAACAACACATTTTATCCTTACACATTTACTCGTGCTCATTGTGCACTTTTATTAACTTCCATGCAAAAATCTTTTAAGGCCTACTTAAACCCTTTGTCTTTTTCTCTCATTTTCTAATTTTCTTTCCTTCTAGGTTATTTAATAACTAATTTTCTGTTTCAACCTTTCAAACTTGTTAATATTTTTCACACAATGGGAAGTTTAATCTGAGCAGGTTTTATTTACGGAAAAGCCTGCTCCATCAATCCCCCCTTTAAACAGAAATCTGATTACAATCTGATTGTATCAGAATTCTGTAGTTCTCATCTGTTTCAACCTAACCCCATCTATATTTTTCACTACCTCATAATAATTTATTTTTCTGTCTTCCATTTCTATTTCTTCTCTCTTTCTTTTCTTTGCTCTCTGTTTTGTCTCTAGTTGTTTCCCCTTACATTTGCAGCATTTATACATTATAAATAGCATTAGTATTCCAGTAGCAATAGCAGTAATAGGCATTAGTATTCTCCCTAACAAGCTGTTACCAAATGTTGAAAACCAGTTCCCTATAGAAGAGAAACCCTTACCAAGCTTCTCACAAGCACCGTAAATCCTTCAGTTCATTTAAATCATTCCTCAAATGTGTAATATTAGTAATATATCCCTCAAGATTCTTACTTTTGTCAAGGACATATTTACAGCACTGTTGAATTTTCAACATGCTACAGACTCCGCACTCTTTTGCCAATAATACATCAAGGGCAAGTCTATTTTGCAGAACCATAGATCTCATAACCACCATTTCAGTGTCTATCATCAAAAATCCACCGGCAGTATCTGTTGATAAACGATCAACCACCATGGACAATTTTCTAATTTTGTGCAAATTCAAAATTACTCCAACTGAAGGTATAAAATGCTCCAAAAATATCACCCACAATTTCAGCAGCACTAATTCCCCTTTTGATACGTATTAGTCAATTTTTACTCCTTTCATTGGTTCCATGATTTCTATCCACGTGGTACACTTTTGGAAAGACAATTCCCACATAACAACACCCATACCAACGTGCTGGTAACCTATAATAGGCATTTTTACCGCACACATAATAAATTCCAGGAAAAGCAGGATCCGTATCACCCTTTAAACCCCAACTTCCTGTAATCAGGAAAGTATGATCGCATTCGCTAGAACCAATGAAATAATTATGGTAGTCTGTCTTCTGTCTTACTGTCTTAGTAAGCAAAGCTTCCCCCTATGATGCAAATCCAGGGTCATTGCAGCATATGCCTCGCCCTTTTTATAGTCTCCTTCTCTATGAGCCCAAGGTGGAATATGACTCTTTTCCTCTGCAGCTTTTCTTTGAATATTTCCTCTTCTATCTTCTACAACATTAATAAATTCAATTTCTTCACTCCGTAAACTACAAGTTAGGTTATTTCTATGGGCATATACAATATCTATTGTTTTAGTAGTATGGAAAAACTCCCCGATATACTCAGCATTCTTTGCGCTACTTACTACGTTCATATTCTTTCGGATAGGTAGTTCTAAAAAAACTAAATCTAGATTAGAGTAATTGTACTGTATTTGGCTTTTCTCATAGAATAAACTTGTTAGTACACTACACGAAATTCCATATGTTAGAGGAAGGTGGTGATAAGTCCCCCCTTCTGACACAGAAGACGGTAATTGCATACACACATAACAATCTCTAGCATCCATAGTGTTAACATATTCGTAAAGGAGTTTAGTAAAAACATTTCACAAGGGCTGTCCAAGTCCCAACGCTGCTTTTCACCTTCCATGAGGACAGGAGCGGGGAGGATCTAACGCGGGCCGTTCAAGGCCCTTGCCCTGCATCAAGGCCTTCAGTGCCGCGCACAGCTGGGGTGGGACTCGGTCCCCCAGCAGCCTTTGCGCATGGCGCGGGAGGTGGGGCTCCCCTCCATGCGCCCAGATTCTGACCGCACTCCTGCAGCGCGTAACGCGCGCGGGCTTGCCCGGGCCGTGCCCGGGTGAAGCCTGGGCCAAGAGCGGGCCCGTCTGCGCCTGTCAGAGTCCAGAGGAGGCCGGGCTGGGCCACCCCTCTGAACCCTGCTATCGGAGATCCATGGGCAATAAATTTTAATTTGGCAAGAGAGTTAAGGTCAGTGATTTTATCATCCTGTGTGACCGTTTTTGCTGTCCCAGTATCTGTAAGTAGCTTTATTCTCCCTGTGGCTGCTCACATTTTTGTCCACTATTTTTTAAAAACCACAATTTTGACTCTTGTACTGGGTAATCGCCTCTAACGCGAATCATTAAGAAGCCCGACCGTGGCTGTAGCCATTAAAATGGACCGGGTCGCTCTCACACGCCACCTGCAAACATGGGAAAGCGCACTTGCGTGGGGAAAATTCAAACGGCACCCTTGCAACCTGTATCATCCCTTCAACCAACTTCAATTGATAGAATTCTCCAGAGGGCTATCGGCGTAGTTGCCACGGAAATTGAACTGACTGAAAGGCGCCTTTCACTAACTCCGGATTTAGCCCTACCACGTATCAATCACGATCCCGCAAGTTCGCCACCAGCTCTGGCCCAGGATTCTCCAACACTCCACCCAAGGACACGTGCAATGGGCTGCGTGACGCATACTGCTGAGATACATCCGAAGGGTGCCCATCCTAAAAAAGGGAGATACAAACCCGCTGTAACCGAGGGACCTAAACGCAAAAAACAACCCGTGGATCATATAATGATTGGTGACTCTGGTGAGGCCAGGCCAGGGGCTTTATCTCAAGTAGGCATGGAGCAGCCAGCATGGGTGACTAACTTGGTGGTGGACTTACAGGTCCAAATAAGGACCATTGTGAAGGATGAACTTAATAATTTGCTGGAGCGGGTAGACAAGCTTTCGACATTGGTTGATCTATGGGTTGGCAAGTCAGAGGTAATTTTAAGGGGGATAGAGACGGCAAAGCTTGCGAATCCACAACCAGCCCCTCCCACTACTAGGTCGGAACCCTTAGCAACAAACAATATGACCACCACCACTAGGGCTAACCATATCAATCAGGAGGGCGCAGGTAAACGCTCGAGTAACCCATTGACGCTAGGAACAGATCATAGCACCCACTGCCAGGGGCCCACCCAAGGGGCAGAGATAGGAAGTATTATTAGGCCTCCATTAGCAAGGCCGCAAGCATATGACCTCTCCCAACTGGGGCCCAGTCACAGGGGCGGCGCAAGGGCTGCC
The DNA here is from genome assembly GCA_963921515.1 of Calotriton arnoldi. Lineage (NCBI taxonomy): Eukaryota > Metazoa > Chordata > Amphibia > Caudata > Salamandridae > Calotriton > Calotriton arnoldi. The sequence goes on from CAWUFW010013086.1 coordinate 386,601, forward strand.
CCTCGAGAGGAAAGCCTTGAAACTGGGCCAGTCCTGCCTTGCATTAATCTCCCCCCAGCCTCAACACCCTATGTAATCGTACTAACAGGAGTCCCAGAGCTGAACCAGGGGTGTAGGGAATCCCATTTTGATTTAAAAAACAAATGCATCTTTTGGTTAGCTAAACACAGGCAATTCTCCTACAAAGATGCTAATGAAATTCTCCTGACACATAGGGTGGGTTGAGTGGGTTGGAGGCCAAAAGATGTCCCCGGGGATTGTGTAGTGATAAATTTCAGATTCACAACGCTTGTGGAAACTCTTCTAGATCGCAGCCACCAAAGGGAGAAGGGGGGTATTGGGTCCCTCCCCTTGGGTTACTTTTTCACACCAGGGTTTACACCACACAATAGAAGGAGAGATGGTCATGAGAGGGGGGTGTGGAACCAGAATAAGCAATATGTACTCTGGGTCAGGACAAACCAAGACCATTATTTTACAATCTAACAGTATCAAATAGATACAGTCCCCTAGAGGCAGTAGATTGACTTTCGGGCATTGGACCCCCACTTGAGAGATCAGTCGGTCGAAAGGAGATTACAGGGGGCATACCCCTGCAGGGGGAGTACACACAGCGGAGAGGGATCTGGAAGCAGAAAGGGGCACAGTTGATGGCACACCTGGATGGAGAGAGAGGAGTAGAAAGTGGAAAAGAGAAGAAGGCCCCTATTAGTTCTCCATTGCCTCAGCCACCCCAACAGGGTACACAGGTAACTAAATTTGATCAGTCGGTAGCTGTAAAGCTCCCACCCGCCCAAGTTGGCCACCACAAATCCAGTACTGAACCAAGGCTGATGGGGCTGGAGGGGATCAAACAACTCCCCCAGGGCCACACAAAGAATTGTGACTCCCAGTCCTACAGTCCAGCTAATGGTGTGGGCTCTTCTAGGCTGCAGTTTCTCTCATGGAACATAGCTGGACTGACCTCCAAATTAGATAATCCAGAGTGGGGGCTATTTATAGAACAACATGAGATCTGCATGTTCCAGGAAACCTGGGCTAGGGTGGACACACACAGACTGGGTTATGCGTCATTTAGCATTTCAGCTACCCATGGGGGCAGGGGAAGGCCATCTGGGGGACTGTGCATCTGGGTCGGTGTGCACCTGTGCTGTGTGGTAAAACAGATAGAGACCTCATCACGAGATATTCTCTGTATCTTCCTGACCTTCTCCACAAAAGTTAGAATTGCCCTGATTAATGTCTATTCACGGCCGGTTTGTTATGGCCAAGAATCAACTACTCTTGACCAATTGACCACCTTTCTCTTAACAATCCCTGACAATTTTTGGGTAATCATAGGAGGGGACTTCAACTGCCAGTTCGAACCTTTGAATGGATTGGCTACAGGCATCTCCAGTGAGGAGGACTCACACTGAGCTATTCCAGAGCCCAACATTTCGCCTATACGGGCATGGACTCCACTGGTGTTGTAGATGAACACCCTCACACTGGATTTCCCACTAAGAGCATGTAATGGCCACACTATATCTGATACCCCTGGGAAGTACATCTTTAATAGACCAGGGCTTGCCTCAATTATAGATTACATCTTGGTAGACAGCAAATCCTGGCACATGGTACTAGATTTTAAGATTATGCCCCGCCACGACAGTGACCATAACGCTCTTGTCCTAGTGGTAATTTCGCCATGTGTCGAGAATGCATCCAAAACATCATCACCACCTGACCCTAGATTAAAACTGTCTAATGGAGGGAGGAGAGTCCATTGGGGGGAATTTTCCCAATTGCAAGAAAATCTGGCCTCTCTATACCAATCAATCATCCCATTTCTCATGGTCGCGAACCAACTAATAGCGACCAAAAGCACCCCCATTTCCCAAACTAAAATCTGTAATAACCATCAAGATTTACTCTCCACTATGGCAACCATTTTTCACCCTAATAAAAGTCCTAGGTTGACTAGAAAACCTCGTCACCCATGGTATAATGAATGCTGTGGTGCAGCTAAGTCTGCTCTCATTGCCGCCATTAAAGCTAATGACAGGTCAATAATCAAAGAAGCAAGGGCAGTCTACAAAAATGCCACTGCAAAGGCAAAAAGTAGTTGCGAGTGCCAAAAATGGGATTCGATTAGAAGTGCCCTTAACAATCATGACATGAGATCATTTTGGAATGTGATCAACTCAGGATCCCAAGAAGGTAAATCAGCTATTAAACCCAATATCCTTATATCTAAGGGCAGCGGATGATGATGGGCCAGTGGCTGACACTCCTATTCCCCCAGAGCCAACTTCTCTAGCCACCCCTTTGTTCTCCCTCAAGGAGATCACTGATGCATTGGGCAAGATAACACCAGCTAAGGCTCCAAGGCTGGATAAGATCCCTGGGGACCTTTTTCATTCTGAGCCCACTGTTTGGGCCCCCTACTTGTGGTCCTTGTTCAACGCCATCTTACAGGGCATGGCGATTCCTACCACCTGGGCTGGGGCTGAAATTATTCCAATTTTTAAAAATGGCTCCCCGCTTATCCCTGCCAACTATCACCCTATTAACCACATAGATGTAAGCCAGAAAATATTCGCCCGCGTACTTCTGGGGTGACTGCAGACCTGGATGGAGGAGCATAATGTTCTTACCCCCCTCCAAGCCGGGTTCAGAGCTAAGATCTCCACAACCGATCAAATTTTTAGGCTACAACTATTATATTGGAAAACTGTGTGCATAGACGGGGGCAGCCTCTATTTAATATTTGTGGACCTTAAATCCGCATTTGATCTGGTTCCGAGGGATAACCTATGGGCAATTTTACTGGATATGGGAGTCCCTGATTATCTTTGTCACCAGTTGAAACGTTTACATGAGGGCAACTTTGCACAAATTAGGTATGGTAAAAATGGGGAACTCTCAGCCCCTTTGTTAGTAGAGAGAGGCGTTCGCCAAGGCTGTGTCTTGGCCCCGACCCTTTTCTCCCTCTTTATCAACAGCCTAATTGAGTCATTGATTGCTGGGAAGGACATTGATGCCCCGAGGTTAGTGAACCGTAAAATACCAGCCATGATGTTCACAGTTGACACCCTTTTGGTCTCGAAATCCCCTATGGGAATTCAGAGGGCCCTTGACATCTTTAGTGTTTTTTGTAGAAACCGGGGTTGGAGATCAATCTCCAAAAAACAAAGTATATGGTATTTAATTTGAATAATAGTACCCGTCCAAATCCCTGTTTAGATGGAAGACCACTAGAGAGGGTATCCATTTTTGAGTACCTGGTGATCGCGCTTACTGAGAAAATGGACTGGGGCGCACAAATAAAGAAAGCAAGTTTAAAGCTGGCCCAGACAGCGGGGGCATCTCAAAGGTATATAGGAGCTGTACCCACAATTTGGTTGGCCCGGCACTGAAAATTTACAAAGTACAGGCTAGGGGCCCGCGTTGTATGGAGCTGAAATCTGGGGTCACTGTTCATCAGGCTCTCTATTGCATACTGAGAATTCCTTTGCTAGGCAACTTATGGGTCTTCCCTCTAGCTCCCCATTAACACCTCTTAGAATGTACCTCGGGATTAGACCTATCACAGAAGAAGCCGCTCTCAGACCTCTTCTATTTTGGCGACGTCTGTTGAGCACCCCTGAATTGGTTCCATACAGGGATGAGCTGAGCGAAATTGTGGGCTTACAAGGAGCGGGAAAACTGTCATGGTTGGCATATATTAGGAATATCTGTCAGGCCATGGGGAGGGGCAACCTGTGGGATAATGCAGAAAAAACTTGCCACGCGACCTCTAGAAAGGTTTTGATGGAGAGTTATAGAGAACATAAACTCGCCCAGCTACAGAGGAGGTCTACGTCTGGTCGATTGACCCTCAGGTTTCTGGAAGTAAAAGACCAATACAGCTTAGAATCGGTCCTGGACGATATCCAGCCGCTCCTTGCCAAGAAGCTATATCTGCAATTCAGACATGGGGTGCTCCCGCTGCGCACATTTACTAACAAGTGGGTGGGCTCTCCCAGTCTGGGTTGCCCAGCTTGTAATAATGCAGATGAGACTGAAATACATGTGTTATTTTTCTGTCAAGGTTATAGGAGGGCAAGGATCCGTTGGTTGCTTCAGCTATGTAGGAACTTGGGGTCCAGACATTGTAGCGAGGTTTTTAGGCTATTTAAATATGATACCGATATGCCCATTGTGTTCTCTATCTCACGCTTTCTATTCTCCATGTGGTGCACTTGCAGAGCTATCCTAAAGAAGAACTCATAGGTCTGCCCAGCTTATTCTCATCCATCATGCAAATTGGGCCCCGTCCTCTCGCCTTGTAAAATGAATTAAATCAACTGATGATTTTTAATGTTCATTATTTTAACTAACAAGTGCTCTATTAAAGCTGTTTTTATACTTTCTCATTTTTAACTACTGAGAATGCTGGCAGGTGTGGGTTTCCATCACAGATTTAAAATATCTTGGTTCCTCTCTGTAATTGTAATGACCTCTGCACCACCCAAGTTTTGTATATGTATCTTAGAACGCGTGGCTTACACTTAAAGCAAAAAATCTCCACGCTGCTGAAGCCTCGCATGTGCACTTTCATCTTTTTCAGGAACTGTAAGCCAAGTTAGTGGTTTTATTGTATTACATATGATTACTGTAATGGTTATCTCCCTGCCTAGATATGGCTTATGCACTTTATTGGCAGTATCGTCTCAAATATTGCAACCGTCACCATGTTGCTCAAAGTTTTGCACATGCACTTTTTTCATATTCGAGCGAAGACGACTTTTTGCTAAAGGAACCCCACTGGCTAGGTACATGCATTTTACTGATTTTTATCGTTTGGTTAATGTAAAGGCCACATGTTGCACGTACATTGTACAAGTATTTTACATCTCTTACAATTGTGGTAAGGTTAATGAGAGGGGAGTCGATCTCGCTAAACAAACTAGATTGGAATTCTGTTTTATTAATGCACTATCCGGTTTCACGTAGTTTAATGGATATCTTCTATGAGCTGTATGTAATATATTGTATTTTTATTTGTGCTTTTATGGCCCTACAGGCCGAAATAAAGTTTTTATGAATGACAAACATTTAACGAAAAATCATTAATAGAATTATCCTGGTGTAAGTAATTTTCAGTTAATGTTTTAATATTGGTCTGTGGGTCTTCTTTAAGAGTAGCTCCCACTTTCGTTTCCATATTCGCTAATTCATTAGTAATGTTATTTTTACTATAAAACATAAAATAAGGCACAACAAGTATTAATATTAACCAAACAATCATTATTAGTAAAACACATAAAAAACAAACATTAATACACTTACGCCTAATTGATCCCTGATTCTGTTTACCAGTCTCCTGAATCCTAGCCATCTTAAGCTTAAAAAAAACCTAAAAAACCAAACTATATTAGACTTTCAAATATGTGTATCCAAACACTTACATGCCTCAGGTCTTTACACCTTGTTTTTCTTTCTGTAACTCTTCCAAGACCTTCTTCAGACTTCTTCAACCCCCTCTTTTTTTTTTTTATTTGAGTCTTTTTAACACAGTTCACAGTTTCATTTTCAAATTCAATTTCTTTTCTTTCTTTCCAGAATATTTTCAATCTTCTGCATCCAAGTTTTTAACACAGTTCATTTAGGGTGGCTCAACACAATTTCTGTCATTTGTCTCAATTTCTTCTCCACTGTTGTCTTTCTGGTCAACTTTTTCAGCAGCCAAATACGTCCATTCTGGTGCTGTATATTTCTTGCTGGGTACTCTTACTCTTTTTGTTCTTCGAACTGTATCTTCATCTGAATCATTTTGTTCTGAAATTTCAACAATTGTATTTGGAACGTTCTCGTTCAGCGTGTATTTCAGTCTTTTCACTCCTTTTGGCCACACATCCCCATTTCTTGCTTTTTCTTTTGAACCTCTTCTGCTTCGTTTGGTTCACAGCTTGTTTCAATATTTCTTTTAATTGATTCCCTCTTCTCTTCTTCACCTTTTTGTTCTGGAATCACTGTATCAATATTAGCAGTCTCACGAGACCCAGTAGCTGGTGCCCACTTTACTTGAGTCAGTCAGTTCAGGTTCTTTCTGCTCTTTTTCTTTATTTCCTTCAACTGATTCATCACTTTCAAGTGGACTTGGGACTCTTCTTGTGTGACTGGCATGTATCCAATTTGGTAAGCCACCACACTTTACTGCTGTCGTTGTCACCAGAATTATTTGATATGGCCCATGCCATCGAGGTTCCAAACACGACTTTCTCACGTGTTTCTTCACAAGCACCCACTCTCCTGGATTCAAGTCGTGTGCCTGTTCTTGCTGTGTTGTGGTTGTAACTTCTCCAACCTGATGAGGCACAGAATGCACCACATCAGCTAATCCTTTGCAATAATCGAGTACCAAATCATCAGTTATATTCATTAGTCAATTCTCTGGAACTACTGGTTTCCTCATGGCTCTGCCCATGATGATTTAATGTGGAGACAAACCAGTTTTTCTATCTGGAATACTTCTCAGACTCATCAGAACTAAGGGTAATGCATCTGGCCATTTCAGTGCAGTGGATGCATACACCTTTGCAAGTCTTGACTTGTTGTAGCATTGACCTGTTCAACCACGCCTGATGCTTCTGGTCGATAGGCACAATGCAATTTCTGTTCAATTAGTAATGCTGAACAAATCATCCGAATTATTTCATTGTTAAAATGTGTTCCTCTGTCAGATTCTAAAGAGACTGGAAAACCGAATCTAGGTATAATCTCTCTAAGAAGCAATTTAGCAACTGTTAGACTGTCATTACGTCTTGTTGGGTAGGCTTCCACCCATCGAGAAAACAGACAGACAATCACAAGGACGTATTTTAGTCCATTACATCTTGGCAACTCTATGAAATCAGCCTGTAACATAGTAAAAGGACCTGCTGCTTTCCCAATTCGTACCCAACTAACAACTGTCTTTCTTCCGGCATTTTGCTGCTGACAAGTCACACACCTTTGGCAAAGACTCTCTGCAATGACCCTAAATTTTGGATTGAACCATGATTCTTTGAACATCCTGATCAAAGCATCTCTGCCTATGTTTGTAGGACCATGGTAAAACCTTGCTATTTGGGATAACAAACTATCTGGCATTATTGGTCTTCCATCATGATAAATCCACACCTCATCTTTTTCCCTACATGAACAACCTGCCTTGATCCACATTTCTTTTTTATCTGCACTTGCTTCTTCTTGAAGCTGCCTAATTTCTTCCCATGTTTCAACAGATGAGAACATCAGATTGTATGTCTTTTCATCAGATTTCTGTACCCTTTTATTTAGTGAAACTGAATTTAGTGCACAAAATTGCGCAACTTCATCAGCATATTTGTTTCCAACAGTGATATAATCACTGCCAGATCTGTGTGCTGAACATTTCACAACCCCAATTTCTTTGGGCAATTGTAGTGCCATCAGTAGTTCTTTTACAGATTCTCCATTTCGAATTGGTGAACCTGATGAGGTCAGAGAAGCATGTTGAGACCACAGTTGCCCAAAATCATGCACCACCCAGAAGCCATACTGGCTATCAGTGAATATTGTTACTCTCCAATTCTTTCCAAAATAGCATGCTTTAGTAAGAGCTACTAGCTCTGAAATTTGTACCGATTTTATTCCTTTTAAGTATAAAGCTTCAATGATATCAGCCACTGTACAAACTGCATAGGAAGCTCACACATTCCACACATAAAGTGGAACACATACATTCCACACTGCACAATTTTCAGTCAGTGGTTCCTGCCCCGTCGCTCTCCATTACTGAGTCTGCCCATATGGAGGAGTATAACACCAAACTGGAAACTTGGGTGCCATTTGACATCAATTCTTTTAAAAAGATCTTAGGCAGCATTAAATCCGGCTCCCCTTGCGATCTCCTTCCCGTCTCAGTGTTGCAGCAGCTGGATCTACCATCATTGATGTTAATTATGCAACTGCTCAATGCCTCTATTCAAGAGGCCTTTGTTCCGTTGGCTTGGAAACATGCTATGGTCCTTCCTCTTCTGAAGAAGGCCAATGCTGATCCAACCCAGCCATCTAATTTTAGGCCTATTTCTTTACTTCCAATTTATTCTAAAATTCTGGAAAGGCATATAAACCTGCAATTAACTCAGTTTGTAGAATCTGCTAACTTTTTACACCCCTCTCAATCCAGCTTTAGAGCCGGTTATTCAACCGAGACAACTCTCCTTGGAGTATCAGAAATGTTACGACAGCGTTTGGATTCCGGGGAAACCGTGGCTCTTATATTGCTCGATTTAAGCGCTGCATTTGACACGGTGTCCCATACCGTGTTAATCAATTCCCTACAGTCTCTTGGCATATCTGGTTCAGCACTCGGCTGGCTTTCATCCTTTTTAGCTAAGCGGACATTCCAAGTCTTTTCATCTAGAGCCACCTCTAAAAACTACTCTTCTTCTTATGGGGTACCCCAAGGTTCCATTCTAAGTCCTCTTCTGTTTAATGTGTATGTAAAACCTTTGGCGACAATTGCAGAGGAGGCTGGGTTGTCCCTTTTCTCTTACGCGGACGACACCCAAATCATCTTTTCCCTTTCTACGGAAGGGATGTCTGGACCTTCAGTTCTTCAAACCGGTTTGAGTAATATTGCATCTTGGATGCAAGCTAATTTACTTAAGCTTTATGGCGAAAAAACTGAAGTCCTACTTTTGGGAAAAAATAAAAATCTTTGGGGCCCCCAGCATTGGCCGAGTGCAATGGGTGCTTTACCCCAACCCACTGATCAAGTTCGCAATTTGGGAGTCATCATTGATGACAAACTATCTATGAAGCAGCAGGCAGTGAAGGTAGCAGCCACTTGTTTCACCATTTTAAAATGGTTGAAAAAAATCATCTGGATGCTCCCGGCCCCTACTCAAAAGACCGTAGTCCAGGCACTTGTGACCTCTAGAATGGACTACGGGAACATCCTTTATTTGGGGGTAAACAAGGATGTTATGCGGAGGCTTCAGGTGGTTCAAACCTCTGCGGCCAGACTGCTCTGCCAGACTCCAAAAACATCTCCCACTTCTAGTGTCTTGAGAGATTTACATTGGCTTAGGATCGAAAACCGTGTAAAGTTTAAAGCCCTAAGTTATATGTATAAAATCAAGGTCGGCTCTGCCCCTAAATACCTGCAAGACCTAGTCCACCCCTACCAACCTTCTCGTCTATTACGATCGACCACTCAGGGAAAATTCTTGGTTCCCAAGATTAAACTTACAAGAATGGGAGGCCGCTCATTTGCTTACCTTGGCCCATCCCTGTGGAATTCTCTTCCCATCGCGCTTCGTAATGAAACTTCATACATGAATTTTCGCAAACTTTTAAAAACCTGGTTGTTCAACCAATAATTCATGATCCGTTTTTTATTTTTATTTTTCTTCTTTTCTGCTCCTTCAGGGTTGGCGCTGGGAAACCCTTGTTGGGTAGCTGTGCGCCGTATAAAATTAATTTAACATAACATAACACATTTCCTACTTCATCTCTCAAACATGATCCATCCACAAACATCACACAATCTGATTCAGACAATGGAGTATCTTTTATATCAGGTCTCGGCTTTGTACACAGTTCAGTCACATCCAAACAATCATGGTCCACTTCATCCACCACTATTTCACACTCTGGGCTTGGTAACAAAGTAGCCAGATTCAGATTTGTACATCTTGTCACTGTAACATTTTCAGCTCCCAGTATCACTCTTTCATATTTTGTAAACCAACTACTCGTAAGATGCTGTGTTCGAGTTTGTGTCAACAAAATCTCAACAGAATGCGGTACATACACCTTCAATGGATGTCCCATCACAATTGATTCACTTTGTTCCAAACTCACACAAGTAGCAGCAACTGCTTTCAAACAACCTGGTAACGCTGCTGCCACACTATCAAGTGTTGCTGAAAAATATGTCACTGGACGACGTGCTGTTCCATGCATTTGCATTAGAACTGAAAGTGCACAACCATCTCTCTCATAACAGAATAATGCAAAATCCTTAATGAAGTCTGGCATTCCTAATACTGGTGCACGACAAAGACGGTCTCGCAACTCAACAAATGCTCTCAGACTTTCATCATCCAATTGAACCGGATCTGCCACATCTTTATGAGTCAGTTTCTGTAATGGCTTAGCTGTCAGTGAGAATCCACTGATCCACTGTCAACAATATCTAACCATACCCAAAAACATTTGAATTTCTTTCTGTGTCTTTGGAGGTTTCATTTACAAGATTGCATTTATTCGATCCTGGGACACTTTTCTGACTCCTTTTTCAATCTTATGCCCCAAATAGAGAACTTCTTTTTGATAAAATTGCAATTTTGCTGGTGATACCTTATGCCCTCCTACTGCCAAATTGTTCAGTTGAGCAATAGTATCGGTCACACAAGCTTCTCTCGTCTTTGATGCAACAAGCAAATCATCAATATACTGTACTAACACTGAGATATTTGGCATTACCAATGACTCTAAGCACCTCTTCAAGATTTGGTTGAAGATTGAGGGGCTTTCAGTATACCCTTGAGGAACTCGGCACCATGCCAAGACACGGTCTCCGAACCGGAATGCAAATAAAAATTGGCTATCCGGATGTAAGGGTATCGAGAAAAATGCTTGACACAAATCGATCACTGTGAACCATTCTGAATCACATGGAATTTGATATAGAATTACTGCTGGGTTTGGCACTATTGGACAACAAGGTACTACTATCTGGTTTATTTTCCTCAAATCCTGCACTATCCTATATTTCCCACTCGGTTTCCTAATTCCCATAATAGGTGAATTACAGGGACTGCTGAGTATTCCTTTTTGAATACCTTGTTCAATCATCATCTCAATCACAGGCGTTACTCCTGCAATTGTTACAGGGTTCATTTTGTAAGGTGGTGTTTTGGGGAATTCTGCACCTTGTTTGACTGAAATTTGAATAGGATCAACTCCTTTCATCAATCCAATCTCTTTCTCTGTGAAATCCCACACATCAGTCAACACTGTTTCTCTCAATTCAACAGGCAGAGCCTCCGCTGTAAATAAAGGATACAAATCATTCACCTCTGTCCCTTGCCTTGCCATCTTGAAAACAACATCCTCATCTTCGGTATGAAATGCTATTCCATCTGGCGTACAGTAGATGGTGCAATTCATCTTGCATCTAGCAAGTCTCTACCCAAAAGGTTAACTGGACTTGTATCACATACTACAAAATGATGCAGATCCTTAAAGTCTCCTATCTGCACTCTCATTGGTTTTGTTACTGGAGTTTTGATCAATTGATTTCAAACACCTACAACTTGTATATTTTCTCCCAAGAGGGGTAGGTTAGGGATTTCCACTGTTCTCACAGTAGACCGGGTAGCACCAGTGTCTACAAGGAATGTAATCTAATTTCCTTCTACTTCTCCATTCACAAAAGGACCACACTGATCATCCTCTAGGGATGCGCCAAGCACGCACTCCTCCTCCCCCCTCAGGCACTGTTGTATCTGAATCATCCCCTTGGGACTGCAGCCAATATTGTGAAACCACTTGTACATTTTGTTTTGCTGATTCATCCGTATGAAAATCCATATTTGCACTGTACCTCTGTATTTGACCATTCATATTTTGATTTGGCATAGGAGCTTGTGGTATCTGAGGTTGATGTATTTGTGAACCTTGTCCTCTACCATTTATTATCAAATTCTGATTCTGCATCTGATTCTGCATTTGGTTCGGCATCTGATTCTGCATTTGGTTCTGCATCTGATTCTGCATTTGATTCTGCATCTGATTCATATTATTAACACCAGTACCAACACCTGTATTTGCCAACAGACTCCTACACTCGCGTCTCCAATGTCCAACTTGACCGCAAGCATGACACGGATATTTCTTATTCATATCCTCTTTATTATTCTTTCCTTTTGCACCACCACCCTTTGTGACAGTCACATTCTGAGTATCCTGAACAACCTGATCTTTGCCTTGAAATCCTGTTTGTGACAAATCCACAAAACCACCTTTTGTGCTGCTTTCATCTGAGCCCACATTAATTTCTCTTTCAACTTCTTATGTCTTGTATCAATATCGTTACTACAATATTTCGCATAACGCAATATGTCATCGATAGACTTATTCTGCCAACAGATTAAATGCTGTTGGATCATCATACCAATCTCAGGTCTCAATCCAAACACAAACCTATATACAAACTGACCCAAGTCCTTGTCAGTAATATTCTCAATACCACTAAACTGTTTAAACACTTGGAGAAGGCTTTCATAATAAGCATGCACCGTTTCTTTTGTTTCTTGTGTAATTCTGTCTATTTTAATCCAATCATTTTCTTTTGGCAAGATCTTTCCTTTCAAATAGGTTATAACCTGGTTATATTTTTTCATCACTTCATCAGACGGTGCTCCTGTTTTTGCATCTCTTGTGTATTCTTCTTTCGGCCAATCTACTGCAATTTTACACTCAATCCACAAATCGGTTGGAACTACAATATCAAACAAACCATCTACGTCCTTCCACAATACATTTGAGACTTTCACAAACCTCTCTACTTGTTTGTACCATTCTGCTGTTTTTTCTCTCAATCTGGGAAATTCATTTGTAAAAGATAATATATCTTGCCTTGACCACGGGACATGTACATATCCACCTCCAGGTACCTCTCTGATGGGATATATCATTTCAGTCGCCTCTGTACCTGTATCTCTTATTGGAAACATTGATAAAGTACTTGTATTTGCAACCATTTCTTCCTTCTTCAAAGCTAATCTTCCTTTCCAACGATTTAATTCACCCCATTGTCTCAATGTATTAATCAACTCCTTAATCTGCAATCGCTTTCCTGAAGCATTCAAACTCTCCAGATCCTTGTCACTGAAATCCAATCTGTATTCTTTCTGTAAAGCATTTGATTTTTCTATATCTACCCCATACGTCTGTGCATCTTCAGCAAATTTTTCATGGAGATATCTCGCTCTTGTGGTAATGCTTTTACACAAGAATAACAACTCTTCTTCCTGATACCTACTCAACCTCTCTGGACTAATCGTACCTAACATCATTTCTTCCAAATCTGCCTTTAATCTACCTACATCCATGCTCACTTTATTAGATGTCATTCCTCTAATCCACTCATCCAATTCCTCTGGTGAAGGCCCTACGGACCCTCCTGATGTAGGTGTAGGTGTCACCTTGGTATTCTGTAATAATCTCCTTGGATCAAACTGTACACCACGCTTTGGGGTTTCTAATGATCTTTCAGAAATATCAATCAATGATTCTGATCCACTCGCTCCATCATTAACCCTATCACTTACTACAGGAAATAATGTCTTTTCCAACACTGCAGGGATTGTTAAAGCATGCACTTGTGAAATATTCTGTTCCTTATTATATAATGGAACTACAGGACCAATAGTCACTGGGACTGACAAAGCATCTGCATTCAAATTCAGCTGATTTATTCTTTTAGTCAGGTCTCCTTTCGCCTGATTCACTACACTATTATTTTCCCTTTGGGACTCCTCTATCTGGACCAATGGAGCACTCGGTGATGGGCTCTCTTGTTCCTCCTGATATGGTGGAGGTCTATTCATTAATAATTTATCCAACAACTCATCATCTACCTCATTTGGATCTGATTCTGTTTCTGGGATGTTCCTTTTCTTTTCCTTACATTTTCCTCCCTCATTATCTTTCACTAGTGCAACTAGATACATTCCTTCGTCCATTGCCACTACATCTCTCCTCCATTTTTTCATTTGTGCATCCCATTTTGCCTCTGAGTATCTACTCACAGTGTTTCTATATCTATTCTCAGTTCTATCCTTGTCTCTTTTGTATGCCTCATGTTCCCACTCTTCATGTGCCTCATACTGCATAGGTCTCGGACTTGGTCTCAACTCGTTCATCTGATATCTCAAATTTTCTAAAATCCTAGTGTTAAAAGTACCATGCTCCGGGAATGCCATATTACTATCTCTCTCTGTATATTTCACCCAATTTTCCAACCATGTACACTTATGATAACCCCTTTCTGATGACATAAAAGAAGCAGGCGTTCCTTCTGGAGTTACCAGAATTCCCTCCCTAATGGGTATAGGTTCATCCTTTCTAAACAACGTTTTCAACAACTTTATTAACTTAATTTTTTTGTTTCGATCGATCCACTAAACTCTTATCCAAGAAATTTTCTTCCGTACTTCCAACAAATCCAATTTGCTCTTGCTGTCCAACACCAGCTCGACTCACACCAAACAACCAATTACAGCGTATTTTCTCTTTATGACAACTCACGCTAGAAAACCAATAGCAGCACAGTCCTCTGTGATGACTCACACTAACTATCCAATTGCAGCGTGACTCTCTGTGACGTCAGTATAATTCCTGCAACTGACCCTCCCTTTACAAAAATTATCGGCAACTATTTATAATAATTTCTTAAACAAACATTGTTAGAACACATAGACACTCCAGCTTGTCTGCTCCACTAAAAGAAGATAGATACAAACTCTCCAAGAATTCTGTTGCTACTAGTAAAATCTCCAACCAGCGTGATTCTACTCTCAATCAAGTGAAGACTTTCAGGGCTTCTCTAGATGCGCTTTCTAAAGGTACCCAAATAAATCTCTACTATACTAACTCCAAAGTTCCCTGTGCAATATTGATAATACGGCTATTACTCAATACTTGCATCAACAGAAGACAACACAATACTACTTAGTGTATGCCCCACTACGACAAGCTCTTAGGCTTATCCCAGCATCTTAGGCCTCTTCAGACCTGCTAACAATTCCCTTTAAGGTCATACCGGTACGACCACTACATGTAACATAAAGTACAAAAGATTAATAACAAAACAATAATTCTCATCTTAATCAATTGCCAATATAATCAATCTACACTAACCATCCTCTGCTACCGAAAACTGATAGCATGTGGGCAGCGGAAAAGGGTTTTTGGCTAACTGAAACAGAGTGTGTAAATTTACACCACACGCTAAATCAGTCTAATAAATCTCTATTACCTAAGACTGAATTTTGGCCCATATCAAGATTAGGTCCTCCGACAGATTGTAGAGTTGAAAGGGATTGGCAAAAGATCTGGATGAATATTCCCCTCATGAGGACCTAGAACAAAGGGGGTGTGGCTACGCCAGCAATGGAGATGGACGTGCTCAAGGAGAGCTCCGTCGGCGGCTCCCCTATCTGGCTGCATATCTCCATTTACAGGTATCTGCCGGTACTGAAAGCTCCCTCGAGTGCACCGTGAGCGGGCCTGATGCTCCGGTGAAATGTGCAGCGGTGTCGGACGAAAGAGTCCGCAACACGCTTATCCGGCTCCAGTGCTGCCGAGCAGGTCGCCGTCACCCCGGGGATAATATCAACGCCAGGCCGTGGACAGGCTCCACCCACCGGGCCTTGGATGATGGCGCAGCTCGTAACGGGAACGCTGCACTCTACTGTTGCTGCCGGGATGGGCCAAGACTGAACTGCTGCCGGCTGTGGGGGCTCCCTGGGGAGTGGTGTTGCTCCGGTGTGAGTTCTCCCCCCCAAAACACATGGGTGCCATCGCAAGCTCGCGCTTGCTGCAGAGTCACAGCCCAGTGCTCCTGCTCCCAACAACATCTGGGCCGCGTAATACTGATGGATTGCACCCCCCCTTCAACCGTGACCCACTTAACGCTACCGTTGGAAGGGACACAGGAGGTGGCGGCGAGAGTATCCAGACGAGCAGTGTGGAAGCGCAGGTGAAACAGCGCAGGGGGCACCCGGTGGCGGTGGATTACAGCGGCAATGGTAACGTGGAAGTGCAACACAGAGCCACGAAGATAGGCCCAGTCAGGCATTAACAACTCCTCCGGCCCATCGCCCTGAGATCTGTAGGACCCCACCTGCAAGGAGTGCGTCGCGAGGCCAGGAGGACCCAGCAGTACTTGAAGCGGCAGCTTTCGCCCACGCGCTCCACCCACTAGACTAGCGCGGCCACCCAAATAACCAACCGCCCGAGACAACAGCAGCGGTGCCCTGCCTGCCGCCTGGCCTCTTACACGGACACCCCGAGGCTCATGTCACGTGGAGGTCGCACGCGGACCGGTGTTGGGGGCACAGCAGTCCCACCCCCACAAACCCGAGCTCAGGCAGACAAAATGGCAGAAGTGGGACAGGCTGATCCGATGTCCCGTAAACTAGATGCGGTGCTGGCGGCGGTGGAGAAGCTGGGGGAAACTATGAACCAGATCCGCACCTCCCTGGAGAACAAGATAGACAAAGTGGCTGTCGATCTCACTCTGCTCAAACTCACGGACCGTACCACTACTGCCGAAACTACCATCGCTGACATCTCCCAAGAGTGGACACGGCAGAGAAGCACATCCAGGGCCTCCTAAATCGAGTGGGGTTTTTGGAAGACAGGGCTGAGGACGCTGAAGGTCGGGCTTGGCGCAACAACGTCCGCGTGGTAGGCCTGCCGGAGGGGACGGAGGGCAAGGACCCGGTGACCTACACCAAACACTGGCTTTGCACGCTGCTACCTGGGGAGGCCCTCTCTCCTCACTTTGTTGTCGAAAGGGCGCACAGAGTACCAGCCAGGCCCCCGCCTCAGGGCTCCAATCCCAGACCGTTCCTAATCCGCCTATTGAACTACAGGGACAGAGACGCCATACTCCAGGAAACCAGGAAGCTACAAGAAATACAGGTGGAAAAACACAAAATCATGTTCTTCCCGGACTACACACTGCAAGTTCAGAAACAACGACACTCGTACATTGCAGTGAAAAGGCGGCTCCGGCAGAACAATCTCAAATACTCTCTTATGTTTCCGGCAAAGCTAAGGGTAGTCGCAAACGGAAAGACTCACTTCTTTAACACCTCGGAGGGAGCGGAGGACTGGCTCGACACCTACGACTCCACGGGTTGGCAGGGCCCAGACCACCAGAATGAGAGAGATGACTCCCACTGTCTCCCCACACCGTCGTCGCAGGGTAAAGAAAAAAACACAGCCCTCAGCCTCTCAAACCCTCGGACCAGTCCCGGAGCTGATACCAAGCGGCCAACTCCAGGCTCTCCAGGCGGTTGCAGCTATCAGCAGGACACACAATGAAGAGGCTGACTCAGCTTCTGACCAGCAAGGACCGGCCAGTGACGACAGTCTCTCAGACAGTTTTCTGGCTTCACAAGACTCCTGTGAACTACCTCTGATCACCCCACAGACATCTAATGACATTGTCTAGACTCCTGCTCTTTGTATTTCCTGCCAGGCACAAATGGGACTGTGACGCCATGCACGCAAGTATTATAGGCCTGTGTTCAGATCGCATGGTGCAATTGTTTGCTCCAAATGATAGGAATGCAGAATTAAAGCCAGGGATCTAGCTGTAAACGGGTGGCGGGAGTCATAGTCAAAACTAATCCCAGTGTTAACAGGCGTGGACATCTCCATCTCCCCCCAACGGGAACATAATGTCTGCCATTTGAGCCACGGCCCTGCCCGCGCACACTTGGCTGGAGGTTGGGGAGCTGCCGGGGCGAAATTCCTATTGTTTGGCACCTTGTAGATCGCTGCGTATAGTAGTCCCCCCTAGACATTGGTTAAATGTTGCTTCTGCTGATTGTTTGGACGATTGCCTGTTGCACACTCGCCCTTTTGGTATTTTTTTTGTATACAGTTTGTGTGATTGTTATGCCATCATCTACGCGCTGGGGTACGGTAACCAGGGTATTAGCTCAATGGGGGCACAAAAAACTGCAACTGTTCCCAATCGCAGTGCTTCAACCCTCCACAACCATCGGCCTGACGCGGCCTTGTGCGATAGCGTTATTTATACACCATGGCACAAATTAGGATAGGCACCTGGAATGTGAGAGGCATCCACAGTCCATCGCGCAGGTATCTTATTTATTCATACCTCAAACGGCACCACATACAAATAGCCCTCCTCCAAGAGACGCATCTGCCTAAATCAGAGGTGACACAACTACACAGGAGGTGGTGGGGGCAACTATATGCTACAGGCTACTCAGCGTATGCTAGAGGAGTTTTGATATGGGTGAGGCCGGGGACTCCTTCCGGGTGGTGGACTCTTTAATAGACGCAGAAGGCAGATATGTAATAGTGAAAGGTACGCTGGACGGAAGACCGGTGGTTATTACATCATTATACGTGCCGAATACCGACCAGGCCGGTGTTTTTGAAACGCGGTCACACAAATTGGCCGAATGGCATGAGACCCCCATGGTGTTAGGAGGCGACTACAATAGCGTCCTAGATGTTTCATTAGACTGCTCCTTCCCCCCCCTGCCTGGCACAGCCACGCATGCTGCAATGAAAGCGTTAAATAACTGGGCGACGCAGTGGCACCTAACAGACGCCTGGAGACATAGAAACCCGCAGGACAGAATGTATTCCTACTACTCGGGTGCCCATGGTCTTCATGTATGCTTGGATCGATTCATGGTATCCAGCGATCTATTGCCATGTGTTTCTGAGTCATATTACTTGGGGCGGACGCACTCGGACCACAACCCACATGTGCTGGAACTAGAGTGGGAAGGTGAATTGCCCCCGATCCCTATCTGGCGCCTTCAGCCCAATGCTCTGCTTGACGCGCCATTCCGTGACTTGCTGGCAACCACCATAGCACAATACTTTGACGAAAATGCAGGCACATCCTCGTCACCGCTGTTGGAGTGGGACGCCCTCAAGGTGGTCGTGAGGGGCACTGTCTGAGAACGCAAGCAGGTATGCGAGTACAGTTAGAGAAAGATCTAACCACTATAGAGAGGAAGTTGGCACCCAGTGAGCAGGAGGCGGCTGAGGGGTCCCCTAGACAGCTCACACGGAACAGGGAGGAGCACGCCCGATTACTAGAACGGCTCCGATGCCTTAATTATGCTGCACATTCAGCACAGACGCACCACATGGGGGACAAAGCAGGAAAACTACTAACATGGTTGATACGCCAAGACGAGACGACGTCCCCGGTGGTATCAGTACGCACTGCACAAGATGCTACAGTATACACACAGCGAGACATACATCACGAGTTCACGACACATTATCTAGAATTGTACAAATCCCATGCGCAAGTTACCTTAACGGAGCTGCAGATCTATCTTGAGGAGATCACCCTGCCACATCCCACGTGTGATCAAAGAGTGGAACTGAACGACCCTATCCTCGTAGAGGAGGTCCGGGAGAGCATATTTTCGTTGTCTAACGGTAAGGCACCGGGGCCCGATGGCCTACCGACGGAATTTTACAAGGCTTACGCACACGTACTAGCACCGCAGCTGCTGAAGGTGTACGAGACTGCTGTAGATGACTCCACACTCACTGACACGCAAAATGAGGCGCTCCTGATATCTCTCCTCAAACCCGGTAGAAACCCCGAGTCCCTAGGTTCTTATCGTCCACTAGCCCTCTTAAACACCGATTATAAAATTTTCGCATCAACCCTGGCTAAGCGCTTAGCCCCGTTGGTAAAAACACTGGTACACCCTGACCAGAATGGTTTCGTCCCCGTAAGAACCACCTCACTCAATATACGCAGGTTTGTTAGGGTACAGAAGTATGCACTGCACAGATGGCCACGATCTGGCTGCCTAGTGCTAGACCTGGAAAGGGCCTTTGACTCCCTGGAATGGCCCTACCTGGCAGCGGTATTACACAAATACGAGTTGGGGGATTATTACATGAGTATGATCCAATTGCTCTACCAACGCCCTATTGTTAGAGTTCGGACTGGACGGCTACTTTCGGATCCCATCCAGGTGAAAAGAGGCACGCGTCAAGGATGCCCCCTGTCCCCATTGCTCTTTTCCCTAGCCATGGAGCCATTAGCGATGCTGCTCCGCAGAGATGGAGATGCATGGGGCATACGATTGGGTGATGGGATGCATGCCGTTTCTTTATATGCGGACGACCTGCTATTGTATGTATGCGATCTGCATGATATTCCCACGACTATAGCGGACACGCTCAGGGACTTTGAGAAAGTATCGGGACTTCGGGTGAACTGGGCAAAATCGGGAGTCTACCCCTTTAGCGACAACACGGTGGAGACGAACGTCTTTATAAATGGCTCCACTCTCACTTGGTATCCCACCACGTTCCGTTATCTTGGTGTCTTCATGTATCGATCACCCGCCGACATACTAGAAGGAAACCTAACCAGAGCTATCTCTGCTGTTAGGGCCCAAATGCAATTTTGGAAGTCACTTCCATTGAATGTCATGAGGCGTATCACATTGATAAAGATGTTAGTCCCACCAAAATTATTATACTACTTTTCAAACCTCCCGATTTATGTCCCGGCCAAAATTTTCCGTGAACTGGAACGTCTGTTCCGTGACTTAATCTGGAACAAGGGTAGGCCCCGGGTTGCATTGTGGAAACTATACGCCCCCACCAGCCAAGGAGGGCTGGCAGTCCCGAACATGGAGCTATACTATTTGGCGGCCCAGCTGCAATGGGTGACGAGATGGCTGAGTGGCAAGGGATTAGAGGACACGGCAACCATGCAGCAGCCGTGGACACAATCTCAGATCTGCCACTTGTTCCACCCCATCGCTAGACTCCCACGCCCATCTCAGATACATCTGGA
This sequence comes from Calotriton arnoldi, assembly GCA_963921515.1. NCBI lineage: Eukaryota > Metazoa > Chordata > Amphibia > Caudata > Salamandridae > Calotriton > Calotriton arnoldi. Next base: position 407,224 of record CAWUFW010013086.1, read on the forward strand.
GCTAGCGCATAGGTGTTCCAAGAGGAGCCTCCACCTCACCCGAGATGTGACCCCCTACGCCCCGGTACTGCCACTCACAGGGACACCCAGAGGGAGGGCAGGCACTTCAGACGGACTTCTTACACACTGGCATGCAGCGGGCCTAGATACTTTGGGCGACCTCTATGCAGATGGCTCCCTGCTCTCTTTCGAGGCACTAACAGAGGACTATGACCTACCGGCAGGACAATTCCTTCTATATACTTCTATTACGAGATCTCTATCGGCAGCATGGGGGGACATAACGACTAAACCGACAAAACACCTGCTGTTGCAGTACTTGCATATTATGGGTGCAGGTTCGCACATAGTACATTGGTTGGTGGAAGCTCTACTTACACACACACTGAAGCCCATGTTGAGTCTTCGTACACGTTGGGAAACAGATAGAGGGCAACCATGGACAGAGAAGGAATGGGGCGCTATCCTTGCCAGTTCCTCACATATACCGAGGAGCTCAAAATTTAAGCTCATACAAACATACATAATACAGAGGGCATACCTCTCGCCCGATAACATAAATAAGTATTTTAACATTGCCACCTCCGCGTGCCCACAATGTCACCAGATAAACGCAAACCTTTTACACATGCTCTGGTCCTGCACCTCCCTTCAAATCTATTGGCACGCAGTTACTGCAGCACTCGCGAGCTGAACTGATGCGCCACTGCCGCACACATGGGAGGTCTGTATACTGGGCCTATATGCCAGATCTAAAAAGAATAAAGTTACCTCCAGATTTAGAGACCTGGGACTGATAGTGGCGAAGCGCCTAATCACAAAGAGGTGGAAATGCAATGCCCCCCCAATAATAGTAAGCTGGGAAAAATCACTCACGGTGTGGGCTCAGGCAGAAAGTACAACACTACACGGCGGAAACCGCCGGACTACGCAAGTACCCGATAGCGCAATACTGGGACACCATCTTTACAGCATTCACACAAGGTTTCAGTAACGACAACAGCGCACCCCGCAGGAAGCTAACGCAAGTAACGGAGCCCCGAGCATGTAGACACATGTCACCTAATACCTTGGCTAGGACCCATGACGAAGCACACGTATGGCCTCTATTCACCGCCGCATACACACCCAGGATATCACCTGCTCACCCAGCGAACCCGGTCCCCAACTGTGTGCACGAGCCGGCGTGCCACCCTGACGAGCTACCGGACTACGCATGTACAAGGCGCACACACCTAGGCCCAGCCGCGATAAGTTCTTGATGGCAGTTTTAGAAAGTTATTAGTTTAGTGGATTAAAAATATATATATCTTGTTAGCATATCCCGCAGACTTCCTGGTTGTATACAGAGGTGACCATGTATGCATAGCCTTCATGTGATATACAACTGTGCATTACATGTGACAATTGAACGCAGCCGTGCTCGGTGCGATTGTGTGCCTCACAGGCGCTATTCTTTGTAAACAAAGGAATGAAGTGACACAGAGCAAGACAGACATGGTGTACAATTGTTCACTTTAATACCACGAATACAGAAACATATATGTACGTGTCCTGTAGATGTAATTGTATTATGAACCCCAGCTGCATGTACTCTTTCGCAATGTATGTCCATATGTGTATCAATACAGTTTTGAACGACCTCTGTATGTTGAAAATTTTTAAAAATGCAATAAGATATTTAAACAAAAAAAAATGAGGACCTAGAACAAAGGGAACATTATCCAAGCCACACTATATACAACTATATATAGATCGCATTATTTACAATAATGAATAATGACAGACTCAGTTTTACTATTTACTTTGCTTTATCTAATTGTCTTTTGTGAGTGTATGAAAATGGTCATACAAAGATACAATATCGAATCTGGTTCATCTCACAAGAGAATACAAAAATCAGTAGTTCATAATAACATCTCATTTAAGGTGCATGAGTTAAGTGGATAGAATAAGAAACAAAAGTGCATTATAAATGATAAATGCAATTACAGAACCTCATACGAACCTAAAAAAAAACGATAGCACAGCGTGCTAATAGTTGAAAGGCTAACCCTCCGGCCAGAAGGGAAAGCTGGGGCAATCCTCACAAGATATGAGGAACAAAGATAGGAGTCAACATACAGACAGCATCAGCTAAGGATCTCAATAGGAGACAGCTCACACGAACGCCTTGTCTCAGATGTGTCATCACACTCCTCTCCTCACATAACCTAAAAGTGAAAATCTAGCACTAATAGTTATACCCTAAAGGTTGTAGTGTCCTGCCTACACTTGTTTCAAAATCCGGAAAATGTTTTCTTCTGATTGGCTAAGATGCATAGGGTGTCAAGTCACACCACTTCCGACTCTCCTTTCACTCAAGAGTTCTTTGTTTTGTTTCTTGCGGTCATCATCGTCCTTCAGCAGAGGAAATCATATTTTATCTTCCTCCTCGACAGGCGCATATCCGAAGAAGCATTGCAACAATTCTAGTACAGTTATCCACAAACAAATTCTTTTCTTCAGACATTAGGAAGTTCTGTTGATATTTGAAACACGTAGCAGCCATTCAACAAGAAAGAACATAATAGTCATTTATGAAAATAAAACACAATTTTCTGCATTTCTACGTTATAAAACAAAATGTAACCCTAAGTCAGCTTGAAGAGTTCTTTGCAAAGTGTGCAGTTTTCTCTAGGAGAAATGAACAGGATTTAGTTATAATTTTCAGAATAAGACTCAATTTTAAGATTCATTTAAATCTTCATTAATCAATCAGTTAATAAACGCTATGTATTTTTCAAACATCTATTCTATGTCATTAATATTTTTTAATTAAACGTTTAACACAACACGTTTTATCCTCATTGTGCACTTTTATTAACTTCCATGCAAAAAATCATTTAAGGCCTACTTAAACCCTTTGTCGTTTTCTCTTATTTTCTAATTTTCTTTCCTTCTAGGTTATTTGATAACTCATTTTCTGTTAATTTCAAACTTGTTAATATTTTTCACACAATGGGAAGTTTAATCCGAGCAGGTTTTATTTACGGAAAACCCTGCTCCATCACAGTCACTTTGCAGGTTTATATACTTTTCTGGCACACTGCACTAACTGAATAAATAAATATGCAGCCGGGAGCAGAACACAAAAAATAACTTTGGAGGAAGCATTGCTGAAGCTCCCAGGAATAAGTGCCTAACAGTAGCTGCGCATGCGCACTCTCTCACCCACACCTACACTTAGAAGAGAATAATTTGACGCTGACCCGTGCACATTTATCTCAGAGGCCCTCCTGCGGAGGAGTCGCTGGTTAATCATCTGCTGGCTGCTATTCTGAGACATCATTTAAATCATCAAACACTCCTTACATCGTGGCTCCGTCTCCCCCAACAGAGAGACTGAAAAGGAACTCCTTCTCCTGTCAGCAACGGCTGTGATTAGACTGAGGTACCGCGAAGACCTTTCTCCGGAGATTATTAATCATGCACTTTTCTTCTTTTAACAAAACCAGAACTCTGCTTCAGCCAGCAGGTAACGCGTTTCCACTCAAAAACATGTTGAGAAACACAAACCAGCGTCGTTACTAACTGTTAACATGCACAATTTTCCATTTTTGCCAGAATAAGAGGCAAATATTGTTACTGTCTGAGGCCCTCTCTTTACAAATAGTGCAGTAATTGTGAGATGCGCTCTCGAATCGAGAGTCCAACTCGTAACTAATTGGTCTCCGTGGGTGTCTGCACAATTTTCGCCTAAAAGACCTCGTGCGAACCTTGTCAATGCAACACCCCGCGATATATTTAACTGGAAGGTGCACAATTTCTGCCAGGGATTGAGACCCACGTAGAGTGAGGGCCTCTGTAAGATATGGCGGAGACTGAATAATGTCGTACAAAGCAGCTCTCACAGCTCGGAAGCATGCCAGGCTAGGAGAGCCTGTTTGAAATGGGATGGCGCCAGATTAGATGGGGAAACTTCTTAAATTAGGGTCGGTGCCTTTATGGGTGGTACAAAAACATGAAATTGCACCCGTTAGGGGAAATGGCATCACTTTGGGTTTGCGGTGCTTGTGGGATACTCGGAGTAATTAGGGAACCCAGTGATCAGCTTTGGCTTATAGAGGATTTTCCAAAAATACCTGATGCTGAGTGCTGTGCATAAGGGGAACAAGGTCTGTCTGGGTGAAGACAACTAGGACTGCAGGGTATAATTAGCTCATAATCCACAGTTCATTTTAAAATAGATCAGGGTCCTGTTTGAAAAGTATGCCTTATTTTTACTGGCAGGCAGCTCGAAGCTGCTTTTATAGGGAATAAGTGCACATTGTTATGTTTGTTGAGGCTTATGTAGCTTTTTCATGAGACACATTACTCAGCCTTTTCTTATTTGCAACCAACACAACTCTTTTGAACTACATACATCTACAGAGCAGGGAGAAGGGTAACAATTTCATCTCCCAAGGCTTCCAAGATCTACTAGACAGAGGGATGCTGTTCTTGCACCCAGGAAGGCAGGCACCTGAACTTTCTTCTGGAGTCTGCAAGCCGCAAGTCTATTGGGGAAATGAAAGTGTTAAGGAGTCTGCACAACAACTGGGTTTTCAAGCTGATCAATAATTCTCGCACTTCCACAATTTTCCTCTCACTGAATTCACCTGTAAATTCCGATTGTCACTTTTGGAACACATGCTGCTAGAAAAGGAGCCATATGTTTGAAACAAAACTGTCCTTTCAAAAATCACAGTCTGGCACATTTAAATGCAGAGAAAGTATGGCAGAGGGTGAATTCCCTTTGCTGACATTATAGAAGAGCTGGAGAGTGAGCATGAGAATTCAGGCTCTGTGTTGAAAAGAACCCAAAAATGGGGCTCATCTGTCATGTCGCAATAAGACACTAAAATCCTTCAGCATGCAATCTCCCCGTGTCTCTATTCTGTGACATTAGATACCATTCCTGCCCCATGGTGGGAAAAGAAAAGAGGGCAGGAGAAGAGGCTTTCTAGAGTAGAGCACACAATAGACTGCACTTAGGAGATACTCTGTTCCAGAAGGAATAGAACGTGTCAGAAAGGGCTATAGCTTGATCAGACATCGATCTCAGTGTCATCTCTTCATGTGGACCAAAGATGCAACAGTGTCTAATCCGTCTATTTGGGGACATAGTACCCCAGATATGTCCAGCCAGATGTACCTTAAAAATTCATTGAGGCAATACTTTTTAACAGGCGAGTCAATTGTGATGCCTGACCCATTAAGAGTATTTCCAAATAACTTAATTTGGTTATCGTAATTGTTCTAGCAATGAGGTTAACAAAGCAATTATTGCCAGACCACATGCAACTAATTTAAGACGTGTTTGCCACAGTTTTTGGCCTGACTGGTGTCTTAAATAGTGGAAGTGCTGCAGCAGTGGCATTTCACCACCTTCGACAGTTGTTGCTTTTTACTGGAACTATAAATGTATGTGCTGCTTTAGCTGTAAATATAAGAGCATTTGTAGACATCTGCAAAGCACAAGACACCACAACACAATAACACAACACAAAGCAAAATAATAACATAAAAACGCATAATAGGGAATATCGCAGCAAACAGAATGCAATACAACAACCACAGTATGAAACAACAATAGCACAATGTGATAATGCTACACAACAAATACTCACAAATATTTGTATCACATATTCTACCTGCACAAACTTGCTTTCATAATACTGTGGTAAAAGGTGTTTGCTCCGAGCACTGCCTTACTTACCTCCAAGGCCAAGGAAGAGCGCCAGTGTCCAGTCCATGTATCTGAATCTGAAGATGCAATTATTGCAGTCCCACAACTATTCTCCTCTAAAATGTACAACTGCGTGCAGGGGTTGGAGGACGGGAAGCTGCATGAAGAGAACATATTTAAGTAGTGTAGTCAAGATAATAAACAAACTTATTTTAAGAAAAGTCCCACAGGAGAACAGCAGAGGAATGTGAAGATAGGGATTAATATAAAGTCGGCCAAAAAAAGGTTTATTTTTGTTTTATTTGCATTAACCTTGGAGTAATTCGACCACACGACAAAAAAGTTGAGTAGTTTAACATTGTTAATGATAAGCATGGCCTCTGAACTTTCTTTCTGTTTAACTAGCTTAGCAGTGATAAACAGCATGGTTGAGGCGCTGTCTTTCAGATGTCAAAGGCGTCTCGTTTTACGTGCTTGTGAGGAGAAGTAGGAAGGCCCCGGAAGCAGAGAGCGGCGGGAAGGATGACCTTGGGGTAATTGAATTCCCATCTGCGTACAATCATCAGCGAGATTCCCGCCAAGTGTTTACCGAATTACCACACGGACTGCAGTCTGCGCACTAATGCGCTTTAACTGACCAGCACATGCGAAGCCAGGCAAAGGGAGGGAGTGGAAGAATGTTCGATGAAGGACGCTTTAGCACTCAGCTCAAAGAATGCAAACGTCCTAGGAGCTTATCCCCACAGTGCTGGTTCGTGATGCCTGTTGGCCCCCACGCTTCATGGTTAAGACGAAAACTGGAATGAGTGCTTTTGAAAGAATCATATCTGGACCAAGGGACTTTGATTACAAATTATTGCAGTTTTACATGGGCCGTTCTCGTATTGCATGCATTGCAGCTGACATATTTAAATACAGTGGTGTAAAGACAGCTACATCGTTGTACGTGCGCTCCCCACTGTTCTTTTTGCACTGTAGATCGTGTTCTGTCTAATATTGCTTGTTTATCAGATGTACCAGCGGACAGACCACAGGTTACAAAGATGTAGATTAGTAAAGGTACATTACAGCATTCTATATTTTATGTTTCTTCTGTTGCAATCGATTCTGCCTCGCCCCTCCTTCTGATTGCTGCCTTCTGTTTGTTAGGCTGGGAAGTTATTTACTGCAAACGTTTTAAGCATAGAGGTTTGTAGTCTTTTATGAAGTGGAACGACACTTCTGACATTTGACTTTTATGACTTCTGAAAGGTGACAGAAATGGTGTTCACTCTCGCATGTGCACCATTCCTCTTACAATGTGTTATGATCTATAAAGTTCAGGTTGCTTACATTTCAACCAATTTTAAAGTTAATTAGTTTCTTAGTTAATAACAGAAATTCCCTGTTTAATTGTTTTGCCATTCATCAGAACAAAGTATTCCTTCCATTTTGAGGAGCTTATATGTTGCATAAGCATTACTGCTCCCGCAATACCAGATGAAATATGGAGCATTCCATTGTCTCAGAAAACCCACTCACTTCCCTCTACCTCAGAAGAAGCCATTTTTAGGTCGAGCCTAGAGCCAGTTCGCATGCGCTGCTCTGCGAGACTTATTGTAGAGGAGTAGGGAATGGAAGACCCGCTCACTCTCCGCCTATATTTGCCATTGGCTTGTGTCATTGTCCGTCCTAAATGGTGGCTTCTGATTCATCAATAGGCTTGTTAGTCCCTCCTTAGTACCTCCTCCTCTTCATTTGTCACCTCCCATGGCGACTGGCTCCTTTACTTCAGTTGTTACACTGTAAGTGTTATTTAGACTGTGAGACCTATTTTCTTTAATGAGGTTCTCCTACTGCAGGCACAACATGCTTTGGTGCCTTCTTTACTCCCCCTCCCTCCCGTTGTCGTGCCTTCTTTTTCCCTCCCCGCCCTCCCTCCCGTTGTCTGTGCCTTGTCCCCGCCCTCCCGTTGTCTGTGCCTTCCCACCCCCCGCCCGCCCTCCCATTGTCTGTGCCTTCTCCTCCCGCCCGCCCTCCCTCCCGTTGTCCGTGCCTTCCCCCACCCTCCCTCCCGTTGTTCGTGCCTACTTTTCCCCCACCCCCGCCCACCCTCCCTCCCGTTGTCCGTGATGCCTATCATTTGCAATGCAATAGGTCTTGCGTAAATGCGAGACCTATTGCATTGCAAATGCTTGTTTATTAACATTTTGCAGCTGAGCTCAGCAATCTAACTTGTTGCAGCAGTCTAAAGAAAAGGACAGAATAGCAGATAGCTTAGGACACTGACTTACATGATAAAAATGCAATTTTTGGGGTGGATCAGAGTAAGTAGGATCTCACAGAGTGTCAAGGATGTGGTGAGTGTTAGGTGCTGCATTGTTGTTTGCTAGTTCAGCTGCTTGTCCCTACAGACGGGCCCAATTACACTAATGTTCCACAAATGTCATTGAGGGAGAATAACCAACTAACTGTGAATGCGTTTTCAAATTCCATTCGGTTTTGCGCACTACTAGATTTCCATAGTGATAGAGCCCTAATGTGCATTTACTTCTAAATAGCTAATTTGTCCTAAAGCTTCTTTGGGGGACATCCAAAACCCTGTGGTCTCTTCTATTTGAACGTCTGGTGTTATAAATACATAGCATAAATACATAGCATGAGCCAAGTTGTTTAAAATTATGTCATTTGCCTCAGACTGATGAAAATGCCTTAGGGTACATTACCTAAATTTCTTCCTAAAGGTGGCTTAGGAACATATCCAGTTACCAATGGCGTTACAAGCGTAATGTATTTTGACAGAGCCTTTTTCTGTTTTTCACAGACCGTCACTCTGGGGGAGTCTCTAATTCCAGTCTATTCATCAATGCCAGGAGTTAAGTGGGTTTTAAAAAGTATGATTCATGACTCAGTTTAAAAAAAAGATTCGAGGGAAAACCTACAAATCCCATGCAAAGTTGAATTTAAATTTTGTTTAGTTTAACTAAATGGTATGGGACTAAATTTGATTTAATATTAACCATTTGCACCTACATTTTCAAAACGCCTTTGTGGGAAATTATCAGACCTCGGTTAAAATTGTCCTTAAATCCTTTTATCCCCCATGAATTGTCTTTCAACCCTGACCTATTTTGACCAATGTTATATGCTTTAAATGTTATATTTGTCACTATTTACCAATAATTCTGTGGATGAAAAAAAAGAGGTGATCCCTGTATACAATTGTTGTACAAATACATTGTCACTGAGTGAAATTCATAACTATGGGAAAAACTACTCAGATAAAAACCTAAAGGTGATTTCAGGAAAGGACCTTTCACTTGCCTCACCAGTGGTTACTAATTTAATGCTTCTCTTGCTTTGTGAGTATGCCTCGCAATTTATTTCACAGAGAATGTACCCAACAGCCATTGAGGGATTTACACTGTCAATTATGATTCACTAGTGATTGGAGACACGAACATTCCAAATGTATTAGGTTTACGTTCCACCTTGCTGGAACAACCTAACAAGATGCTAACTAACATCAAATATAGCTTTACACAAACTCTTACCCTGTGTACAAACCTTTTTGCAGCTTAGGCCCTGCCCAAGGGATACCATTAATTTGGAAACTGGAAATGTTATGATTATCATATAGCAAGTAGTGGTAACTCGCTGGCAGAAGAAACCATGACAGGCCCTGGACGGTCTGTTCAGTGTCTGCCTGATCTCTCATTGCCTGTTGCTTTTAAAGATATGGAATGGAGAGTGAGAAGTCTACTCCGGCATTTCTTAGAGAAGAAATCACTGTTCAATGACTACCAAATAGGCTTCTGACCTGTAAGAGATATAGAAACAGTTATCTTCACCCTCTTAGATGGCCATAAGTTGGTGGCAGATGGCACAGTGTCACATAGCTGATCTTGTTTGACCTCTTGGAGATCTGTGGCACAGTGCTCTATGCCAAGATCCTGCACATTGCAAATAATCTTTGGGGAACAGGTGTTCCTGACCTGACCTTGCCTTAGACTGGATTTCTAATTGCCTGAAAGGACTCAGGCCATGCTGCTACAACCATTTGCCTCCTCACCCAAAAATACTTATGGTGTTCTACAGTTTTCTTCTCATTCTCTTGAATCATTTCCACTGTCTCCTAGCAGACCTCATGCACACACGCCTACAAAGCCCTCCATAACACCGGACCCCAATACCTCAACGAACTAATCTCCTTGCAGTCCCCCAAGAGATACCTCCGCTCTGTCGACCTCGCACTAGCCAAGGTCCCCCGCATCCACAGGGCCAGATCAGGTGGCAGATCCTTCTCCTACCTGGCGGCCAAGACCTGGAACAAACTCCCCCTCTGCATCCGATGAAGCCTGACACTGCACCAATTCAGAAAGGACCTCAAGACCTGGCTCTTCGAATGACCTATGGAAATGGTTGCACACCCCTCGAGCGCCTTGAGACCCTCACGGGTGAGTAGGGCGCTTTAAAACCCCTGATTGATGCACCTGTACAGCCACCCACTTGTAGGTCTCGCCTACCAGACAGCACACGCTGTCTGGTTATAAAAGACCTATTGTGAACTTACAGTGGGCTTATAGCCTGCCCATTGCTTACCATAGGTTGGCTTCATGGTTACTCTAAAATGCTTGCTTCTTATTCAATGGCTTGCCTTCCTCTTGTTTTGTCCCTCCCCTGGAGCATATCCTCTTTGCCATCCTTTTCATTGACTGACTTATATCCTTCCACTGCCCTCTTTTAGGGAACTATTTTGTTCTTCTTAGTTAAGTAATCCATGAGAGTGCGTGTCTTTTCTAGCTCTCTCCCTCATGTGCTTCTCCTCTGCCAAATAGTCATCCTCATGCTTCATGTTTCTCTAGCCCTAGTGTGCTGTTTGCTCTATCATGTGCTTCTTCGCCTCAAAGTTCCCTGCCCCATGCTGCGTGTTGCTCTGTCCCTTGTGTGCTGCTTATTCCCCCCTCCCTGCACCTGTTAACATGACCCGTCCTCATTTATTTTAATTTAGCTTTTTCTTTCTGAAAAGATAATTTTTTACTTACCAAGCAAAGTGCCATCTGCCATCTTGGATCAGTAAATACAAAAAAACAAGAATGGAGCCCACATCATTCTGTAGGCACGCCTAAGTGTCATGACATGTGTGTGCTTACAAAATGATCCGACTGGCAACAGCAGTCATGTCATCGTGCCTTTTCCTTTTTTGATGATACTGTGCAGCATGCTTCACAGCATCACCAAACAGCACTGGCAAAGCCAATAGGTGCAAAAGGAGACCCCTAAGAGCTATATATATATATGCCAGTGAGGATTTTTTCACCTGTCTATAACATCATTAAGAGGTGGTAGACAACGATAAACTATCTCTCATGTCCATTTGTAAATATTTATGTGTGCTAACACACACAATCCCTGCTTCTTCTCTACATAGAAAATTTTAATCTTTAATTTTAAATTTTTACTATTTGGGTGGCACTGTAGAAGAAAAAACCTTTCTAGGGGTTCACGGATGCACCTGGTCCTTAAACCAACAAAGAAGAGATTGGCACGGAAGCTGGAATATCAAAATAACAACTTTATTAACCTCACATGAGGGAGACTGTGTCAATACAATACCCTCAGGCCACTGTATGATACAGTCTATGGAGTACAGAGACTCGGGGTCTTTTATGCCCAGTTTATAGCTGAGTTAGCATGTAGACTCAAAAAGAGGCGGTACAAGTGTGCACATGAATAGCTAGTTACATATAAGGATACATAAGAATTGCTTAGTCAACAGAGTGGGAGGGTTTACAATATTGCTGACATTAGTTAAAATAGCCTGACAGTTACTTCAAGAGCAGGTGCATTCTAGCAGCTAGGCCTTTCTGAGCATGTGCAGGGCTCTGGCTCAGTGCTGAAAGAGTTAACTGTAACAGATGACACAAGCAGAATACAAGGGCAGGCAATAGTGACGAGGGAGAAAGCACATGGCGAGCACATGGCTAACTAAAATGGCTGCCAAAAACAAAATGGCTTCAGCTGATGCTAACAGCCATTTCAGCTATTTTTCCACAGATGGCCGTTTTAGCATTAGCTGAAGACATCCGCTATGAATTAATAGAAGCATGGAAGTTATCCTGCACATTTATCCTCATAAATCCATGAATATCCTGATCCATTGCTAGGTGGGCATTTACATTTTGAACATTGTTTAACTGGTGAGATACAAGTAGAAATACATGAGGAACAGAGTATTGGGTCATAATGAACACACAGATAGCAGGAGAAAATAATGGCTATTATTACAAACAGAACTATCAATTTTTTCCAACCCAAAGCAGAAAGTAAATCCCAAAACCATCTAGTCCAATTCTATGTTTCAGGGCTCCTATGTATGTCAGTGACCATCTAATTCAGCTTCAGAATAGCCAACAGCACATATCTAATATAATATCTTAAATAAAAAAAAAAATTAATAGACCTTTCCAGTGTTCTTTTTATGAGGGCTAGAGTACCAATTGATATGTTCGGGAGGAGGGCAGAGTAGTATTTATCAACTGTTCAAAAAAACGTTTCTCTTGCAGAATAAACATTCCTAATGCAAATATTAAAGCAAATACAAGGATCATTACAAAAACAATTTTCGCTTCAGGGGACCAGTAAGACCAAACGGGGCCATAGGAATTAGGACGAGGAGCTCCCTGTGTCCATCTGAGCCTCACAGGCAGGCTCCTATCGAAGTTCTTTTCCAACGGTGGAGCTGCACAACTTGCAACTCAAGAAAACAATCACGGCCCAGTTTTAAGGGAAAAAGGTTTCTTCTTTCAGGTTAGGGCAATCACCCTCCGGGGCAAATGCCGTCAACGATCCTGTCCAGTGTCTCAGGCAGTGCACCAGTATTCTTCACTTTAATCTAACAGGCACCAAAGGCACAGCACCTGTACCCTGAACTCAAGTCCTTCCCTAACTCCTGTGTTGCTCCGCTGGTGCACTGCTCTTTTGTCGGGGCCAAAGATTGTACCCAGTATGCCCAGGCACCTCCTGATCAACAAACAGAGGTGCAGACTTGCATTCACTTGGGGACCAGGACTCAAAGGCCTGATGCTGGGATATGTGAAGCAACCCTTGTTTCAAAGGGGGTCACCTGAAGCAAAAGCCTCCTTGCTGTCCTTGTCGGTCTGTGAGTCTCTCAGCTGGGCATCAAAAACTGGATCCACGCAAAGAATTCTCCATCCTGATTTGTGACCCCGTCTTTCGCCCAAGACAGTGGCAGGGGTACACACTTCACGTCCCAGTGCTTCCGGCCTTCTACCTTCACTGATGTCCTAGTTGCCAGCAATGCCTGTGCTGGTTCCCTTCACCTTGGCTTCAAGCTGGACTGGCGCTAACTCCCCAGGCTGAATCTGATGTCCGGGCCCCTCTGGCAATGGTTGTAGGGCAGCAGATATCTATTGGTGGACAGAACAAAAAAATCTTTAGACAAGGCATACAAATAATCTATCAACAGAGAGGATAGTCTATTTCCAAATACCTTCTTCTTTTTTAGCTTGGGGCACCCCCATACATTAGCAAGGCACCCAACAACAACTTCATCTATCTGAGAGTAAAAAACAACCCTGGACCTATTAGTGAGTACAAAAGGAACTTTTTGGTGAACTGACAAGAATAAAACGTTACACTATGTGAAGCAGCCAAGGAAGTCTATGTTTATTTACTAAATTCTGAGGGAAAAAGAAAAACAATACGGACATACTCTAAATTTGTGTATTCCTATTTCATCTGAAGAACCTCAAGAAAGGGAATTTTTAGAACAAGCATTCTTTTGTGCTTCTTGTCTTAACAAGCTTGTATTTCATAAGTTATAACCTTTCACTACTTGTACAGGACTGCAGACACTTCTAAAATGATTTTTCTTACGTAAAAACACCTACATTTTACGCTTAGGACCATGCTCTCATGTTATAGGCGCGACGGGAAAATCTAAAACTGCTAATTTAACAGGGATCCTGTCAGCTCAATTACACAGACTAATAAGAGACTAATAATGCCTTTGCAAAACTGTATGTAGCATAAAAAATAACAAACAATAATGGTGTTATCACCTGAGAATTTTAGAACAAAAACTACCCACATATAGTTCCCCTTTAAAGGTCAAATAAGGGAACATCAATCTAGACTACTCATCCGTTCATAATTTCATCAGACAGGATGGGCAGTAACATGGCGTATTTTTTATTCATTTTATTAATCTTAACAATTTTAAAACAGTATTACTGAATAGCCAATTAAACGTCTCATTGCCGTTCCTAGACAACTTAGACAGGCTCAAGAGAGAGTGAGAAAAAGAGAGAGAGAGAGAGAGCATATAAATCAAGAAAAATGACAATGTATTACTTAATTTTGCTTACCCTTAATTTGCCCAGGAGCTAATCTCCCTATCTCTTCCCCTCATTCGACAGCAGGTAACCTGAAACAGGTGACCTTCTGTCGACACTATCTACCCCTACTTTTGGCAGCTGGGCACAAACAAACTTGTAGGAGGTAAATAGCACATTTGAGCTAGCTAGAAAACATTAATAACCAACTACCAATTCCTTTAGTAATTGTACTAGTGTAACATGAGGGCGCATGAATGCAAACTGAATTTCATTGCCTCCTTATTGGAGCCCTTGCACAGTAATCTTTAAACTAAAAGCATTATTTCTATATACATGGCAGAGCTATGCTCTACACAGGGCCCACATACGTTACTGCCTTTCCTTTGCTTCTTATGACTGCGCAAAACCTGCCTGGATTTTTTTGCCAAAAATAATAAGCAAAGCTTCTCTTTCACTTTGCGCTGTCATCCCTTCCTTCAGAATCTTTTCCAAGGTCAAAGTGCCAAAGCAAGCCTATTAGAAAAACCCCTCCCTTGTGGGTATTTTGCTGGTCTGCTAAATACAGAACTCGACCTCTGCCCCTTAAACCTGCTGTCCCATTTCTGTGCAAGGCTATTTCCATGCGGTTTCCAATTCAAAGTAACTCTGGAGAAGCACAGCTGAAAAGCAGTCCTGTTCCGTGCCTGTGAGCTAATAATTTTAAAGGTAAGATGCACTTGTTACTGTCTTATTTTATACTAATTTTTATTCGTGTGCAGTGTGTGATGTGCTTTCTAGCAGTTTAGAGGCCAGCTGCTTGTTCTGCAGTTGCATGTGTGCACTGCTGAAACCTAAGATCAGTTTGAAAACAGCCCTGGGTGCCAGGACTGCTTTTAAAAAGTAAATTGTGCCCAAACTCGACTTTGGTGGTAGGGGCACTTAAAAATGAATAACCTACAATGTTTTGGCATATTAGGGACCCCCAGGGTCTCCCCTAGATATCCCAGGGGTGGGAGGTCAGAAATGTATAAGGGACAGCCTTATAAAATAAGTTTTTATATGCCTGGGTAAAGTGAAATTTCACATTTCACTCCCCACATTGTGGTAAAGTGCTGCTCAAATTCAACTTTGATGCTAGAAGCTTATATATTTGTCACAGTAGGATTATTTAGACATTATAAAGATCAAAAGAAAAAACGATTTTAGTGCAATTATTGTTAATAATTTTTTTTATATAGTCAAGTTTTTTGAATAATGATCACTAACCCTTTTGATGTTTCCACATATGAAAAGAAAGCCTCATTCCTTTCCTTTTGCCTTTAAATGCATGTATTTATAACACTAAGCACAGAAGCTGTACTGAAACATAAAATAGTTTGATGCACTTTGTTATACTGCTGCTGCTCAGCCTGGGTGACTGTGTGTGAGAATGCTGGTGATTGGAATGTTCATGTGTGAGAGTGTCAGTTGGATGAGGGGCTGAGCAGCAGTAAGGCTGCTCCTGGTGGGGCTCAATCTTGTACCATCTAACCTGGAATAAATTACCTACAAGAAACTACATGGACTGCGCTACATTTATTTACTACATTTTGGCGACGAGGATGGGATGGACTGCGCTACATTTATTTACTACATTTTGGTGACGTTTTGTGAAGAAAGAACCTGCGTGTGCCACCTGATTACAGTGAAATTCTCAAGCTAGAAGTAACTGCATTGAAACTGAAGAAAGTGAGCAAGAAATTGATGAATCTGGCACCCAGAGCCCCACCAGTGGCCACCCCAACGGTCGCCCACATCTCTAAGGTACCATTTCCAACCTTAATCTGCCAGTTCTTGTTTCACTTTCCTCCCTCCCTTAATACCTTCTGCCTGGAACAACTATGTCTTATTGCCTGCCTACCTATTTTCCTTTAACGTGACTGCCAACTGTCCTCTAGATTCTCAACCCCCTCTCACGGTCGAGTGTAAAGAAGCCCTGCAGTCACAATCTGCTGCTCTGTGGCGTCTCTCTCTTGTTCTTCATGATGAGGAGCAACTTTTCACCCATTTTCACCTATTGCCACTACGAGGCTTTGTCTGTCATGAAGGAGGATTTCCCTTTCTACTGAAGTCCAGACCCTTTTGTGCAGAGTGTGTCTTCTGGAAGTTTCGTTTTTGCCGCTTTTACTTATTTTATTTCACATTGCTAAAGGCAACTGGGATCTGTTGCCCACCGTTTATTTTTAAAAATTTGCTCGGGCACTTACCATCCTTGGCTGCCGCGCGCTTCAGCATAGGAATGCCCTGTGACGTCTTCTCTCCTTCCGTGGAGTTCTCTTCACTCATGGCTGTACGAAGTTTTTTTTTGCCTGCTCTCGCACGCCCAGCTGCTTTGACGCGCCGTGAGCCACCCGGCTCAGCGCCTGGAGCGTGCCGCCATCTTTTGGTTGGCTGAAGGCACCACTTTCATCATGTACGGCGCAGTATCGAAGGTCCATACCAACCACGTTAGACATGGGATCGGTGCAGTGGTGCAGCTTTACTGTAAGTACTGTATTTGTTTTAGTAAAACCCCTGCCCACTGCGTTGGTTCTTGAGCTAAGCCCCTTAGTCAACCTTTTTTCATGCTGGGCATCACGAGGATTTGCAATTTTCCACATGGATAGTCAGGTATCGGGTGTGGTGCCTTTGCTTCTCAATGAAACTCTGCATTATGAGTCTTCTGTTTTGTTTTACCGCTCTATTTGGGCGCAGTCACAGAACTGGATTTTTATTTCTCTACTGTGGACATCAGCATTTATATACTTACTTCGAGTTCGTGGTGGAATGCATGACACTTACAAAGTTGATTTTTTTTTAATTTGTCAATGTACTGTTCTCTCCCACACGTGCCTTGGATAACCTTCTGTCCCTCCTGCATTGCTTTCTGACTCAAGCCTGCTGGAGCCATGCATATTGAAACATTTTTTTTTCTACGGTGACTACAGTTACTACTTGCTGAGAGCTTTGTTTTTCTCTTCCCTCTTGTAATTGACTTGCCCGCCTGTCATATCATATTTCTGTATTCCACGGTGACAGGCACACCTCTTTTGCATACGTGTCAAGAGTTTCCTTTGGCAAGTGTCTCTCACTTGGCTCTGCTGTCCTGTGCTCCTGCGCGCTGCTCTTCAGTGGCTCATCTGCCAACAAGGTACTGTTTTTCCGTGTTTGCGCCTCACATTTTTCCAAACTTCAGGTTTTTTTTTTACAGACCACGTGACTACTTTATTTATTTTAACTTATTATTTTCTTGGGACAGTACATCTTTCCTAGTGTTTATAGTACTCTGATGCTTTAATGTTCTGTCTTCTTTCCCGTAGGTTCAACGTTCAACTTCAAATATGCTTCGCATGTTATGATTATACCCTTATGCAGGTGTCATTACTCATTATTACGGATATTTCCTCCTAACCTGTTCATTATTGTTTATTGGTGGATACCAAGAATTCTTCCACTTTCGTGGAAAGTGTCGCATGTAGTGATATTTATATGTATTGAAGAGTAGCTATCGAGGTGTCCCTTACTGTTCTATTGTGCTTTTCAATCCCACTTGTATGTGGTTATGGGTCGGTTTTTCCCCACCACCCATTTTAATACAGATGTTGGAGAGTTTAAGTGAAGAGGTGTTTTGTTTGCATTGTGGTTTCCCACTGTTTTGTGGTTGTGATTTAAGTGAAGAAGTGTTTATGATTACTTTGCAGTTTCCCACTTGCATGTGGTTATGGGTCGGTTATTCCCCACCACCCATTGTAGTACAGATTTTGCAGTTTCCCACTTGTATGTGGTTATGGGTGTACTACAGATTTCCTAGAGTGAATTGTTTTTTTAAGTGAAGAGGTATTCATGATTACATTGCAGTTTCCCACTTATATGTGGTTATGGGTCGGTTCTTCCTCACCACCCATTCTAGTACAGATTTTGGAGAATGACTTGTGCTTCCCGTACTTGGATGTTGTTGCTGGTTTTTATGCTGTTGCTTACCTTACGTGCACCTACTTTTGGTCCGTGTGGCCTTCCCTCCACACATCACAACCCTGTTCGGGTGGAGTTTTTTTTGGACTTATTTACTTTGCTTATCTACTACCATGCTTTATTGTTGGTGTCCTCCTTACCTCCTTTTGGCCTGGCCAGCCTTCTTGTGGGTATGGGATTGAGTTTGTGTGTAGATGCGTGGTAGTGTGTTGTTTTTGGTGTGGTTTTTAGGAATGGGAGATGTGGTGATTGGTGTGTAGTTTTGCTTTGCTGGTTTGCGTTTACTGTTATTTGCTTAATTATTCATCGTTTGCCATCTGATTATTTTGTAATTTCTTCAATGCCTTGTTTTGAATGAAATCATTTTATTGTCATCTTGTACATGCCTTATTATCCTCCATTCACATTGTTTCTGTTTTCCCTTTGGTAAAAAGGGAGATGTGTTATACTGCTGCTGCTCAGCTTGGGTGACTGTGTGTGAGAATGCTGGTGATTGGAATGTTCGTGTGTGAGAGTGTCAGTTGGATGAGGGGCTGAGCAGCAGTAAGGCTGCTCCTGGTGGGGCTCAATCTTGTACCATCTAACCTGGAATAAATTACCTACAAGAAACTACATGGACTGCGCTACATTTATTTACTACACACTTTTTAAAGGGCAGTAATTATTTACCATCAGAACCACAGATGTGCTTATTTAGAAAAGCAACAAGAAAGAAAATCCCTGCTTTTAATCCTTTCTATTTTATCCAAAATAATGAAGCTGTATTTGTAACTTTTTTTTTTTTATAAAACATTTTATTGATTTTACATAACTGGTACATGTGACATTTCATCAATGAATTTACGGTACATTTACAATCAATCAAAAGGGGGTATTTGTCTAATTTATCGGTGGTGGCAGTCTGCCAAGGACTACCTAGCAGTGGCGTGGGCTGTCGGCTAGCTAGTGTCGTATGGCCTAACCTTCATACGTCCCCCGAGACAAAGCTCCATCATTCACTAAGATCGGACATTTGGTTTTCCTGTGGGGGCTCACATATGCCACCCCGGTATGTATTCCATCCCCCCCAAATCAGTGTCCATTTTTTTGGGCACCCTCTATGTATATATACTGTTTTCTCTATAATCATGGTGCTGTCCATGTCCTTGCACCATTGCTGTAGGGTGGGCAGCTGTCGAGTTCCCCAGTGCTGTGCGATATTTCGTTTCGCTAGAGTTATTCCCAGTGTCACCCAATCTCGGGCCCTATGGGTGAGGTCTGTGGGTTCCCATATATTAAGTAGACACATCCTTGGTTCTGGGAGGATCGTGATAGTCGTTACTTGCGAGAGTGTGCGCATAACTGCCCTCCAGTATCGCACTATCGCAGGACATGCCCATAGCGTGTGAAAAAAGGTTCCTAACATGTCGCAATTTCGAAGGCAAAGTGGTGTATCTGCTCGGGCAATTTTGTGCATAAGGGTCCGTGTGTAGTAAGTATGGTGTAGTATTTTTAGTTGTACTAGCTTGACCCTGGATGGTATCGCTACTTCCTTAGGGGACGATAGGGCCTCCTGCCACTCTGTGTCGTCTACGTCACCTACGTCCGCTTCCCATTTTTCTTTAAGGGCCGCAGTTCGATCAGACTGGTTATTTATTATTTTTTGGTAGATTTGTGAGATGGCTTTTTTGATTAGGTGCTCCGTCAGGAGTCTGTCCTCCAACGGCGAGGACTCTGGAAGCTGCGTACCCGGTGGGATAGCTGCCCTCAATGCGTGTCGTATCTGGTGGTAACGAAACTCCTCCGACTGCCCCAGACCGTATGTGTCTTGCAGTAGGGCGAACGTGACCATTTCCCCCTTTTTCCATAGGTCCCCCACCGTCGAGATCCCGATTAGGTCCCACTGTTGGAAGCCCTTGGAGTTGCGTAAGGCACCCAATTGTTTGGAATCCCAGAGAGGCATGGCCTGCGTTATTACCCCTTCCCATCCCAGTGCCCTCCGCGCCTCAACCCAGACGTGAATGGTATGGGCCGTCGGGCCAGTGAGCGCACCTGTTCTGGTCTTATTGTATAGCGCTCCCATAATTCCGGCGGTACCAAGGAGATGCCTGTCCAGCCGAAAAGCCGGGTCGGCCTGGGACACGTGGAGCCATTGGTTTATAACAGCCAATTGCGCAGCCCAATAATAAACTTTAATGTCAGGGAGGGCGATGCCTCCGTCGTACCAACAGCACGCAAGCTTCTGTCTCGCTATGCGGGGTGCCTTCCCATCCCAGAGTAGAGTGGACACTTCGGAGTCTATAGCTGCGAGATATGCAGGGGCTACGGGAAACGGTGTGTTCTGCAATGCATAGAGGAATCTGGGGAGTGCCATCATTTTAAAGAGGGCTGCCCTCCCCAGCAATGTTAGTGGCAGCGAACGCCAATGCCTGACGTCGTGTCGGAATTTCGTCAAAAGTTGTGTGAGGTTTTCGGCCATGAATTGCGTGGTGTCATGCGTGATGTATATTCCCAGATATTTAAATCCGATGTGTGTTATCTGGAGGTCACATCCCCGGGGGAGCCGTGGTGGGGTACCATGTAGTACATACAGTATGGATTTTGCCCAATTGATGGTGTAACCGGAGGCTCGGCCGTAGGACGCACAAATGTCCAATAGACAGTTAATGGAGCGAGCCGGAGATGCCAAATAGAGCAGGATATCATCCGCGTAAAGCGAGATGCGGTCCTCCCATCCCACGGCCCACTTCAGTCCTCGGATCACCGGGCTCTGGCGCACCCAGGTGGCCAACGGCTCCAGTACCAGCGCAAAAAGGAGTGGCGACAGCGGGCACCCCTGCCGTGTCCCTCTGCCCAGCAAGAACTCTTCTGAGATGCAGCCATTCACCGCGACCTGCGCCAGCGGTTGGGTGTATAGCAGCTGGATCCAGGCACAGAATTTAGGACCAAATCCCAGGTGTCGGAGTACCGCAAAGAGGAAAGGCCACTCGACGAGGTCGAATGCCATTCGGGCGTCAAGGGAAAGGATGACTGCGTCTTCCTCTATAGTAGGTCTGCGTGCTATGACCCCATGCAGTCGCCGAAGGTTTAGGTCGGTGCTACGATTCGGCATGAACCCAGATTGATCTGGATGGATTATGGTAGGTAGGTGCTGTTGTAGTCTCATGGCTAATGTCTTTGCAAGAATTTTAGCTTCCGCGTTGAGCAAGGAGATGGGACGGTAAGATGCGCACTCATGCGGGGGTTTGCCAGGTTTGTGGATCGCGACTATAGTGTCTAGGCGCTATTTCCGTCCATCATCCCCTTTTGGATCTCTGGGCAAGACACCCTTCTCTAGGCTATCCGTATACATGTTTAGCAGCTGCGGCACTAAGTGAGGCGCCGCCCTTTTATAAAATTCAATCGGGATTCCGTTAGGCCCGAGGGCTTTCCCTACGTGTAGTTCGCCGATCGCCCGTGTAAGTTCTTCCGGGGCTAGATCTGTCTCTAGAGCCTCTACTGCTTCAGGGGTCAATGTGGGCATCTCTATATCCTTGAGGAATCTGATATTTTCCTCCATCGTGACTATTGCCACCGGGGTGTAGACCGTCTCGTAATGTCTCGCCAGTGCCTCCGCGATCCGCTGCGGTTCTGCCGTATATGTCCCATTTGGCAATTGTATCTGCGCTACCCATTTGCTGGCTCTCTCCTTTTTATCTAGCCATGCCAGGAGTTTACCCGCTTTGTCGCCCATTTCATATACGGCATGTTGTGTTCTGGTATGTTTAGCTTTTGCCTCTTCCCACACGTATGCCTTGTATTCCTGGTGTGCTAAATGTACCCTATGGGTCGTATCGTCATTAAGACTGGCTGCTAACTCGGTCTCTGCCAGTGTTACCTCCCTCTCCAAATTATGGATCTGCTGCTGCTGCGCCCGATTATGGCCTGTGACTAAAGAGATTGCCTGGCCTCGTAGCACTGTTTTGTAGGCCTCCCATAAAGTTGTAGGGGGTAACAACGGAGTGTAGATTTTCTGCAAAGTAGTTTGTCGTTGTTGTGATAAGGCCTTTGCTTATCTTGCGGGTCTTAAGATAGCTAGGGTGGAGTGGAAAGAGCCTACGCCGGCCCGGGATTGTGGCCCTATATGTGATTTGTACTGGTGAGTGATCTGATATGCCTCTAGCTAGATGCGTGATTTCAGCGACCCCAGTTTTCCCGGATGCTAACGTGAAGATGTAGTCTAATCGGGAGAGGCTATCATGTACCCCGGAATGGAACGTGTATTGTAACTCTGTCGGGTATCTGTCCCTCCACATATCTATTAGGCCCAGGGCCTCTGTAAAGTCTACTAATTTCCGGTTTGCACTGTTGGTGTCTCTAGGGGGTTTCCTATCTTTTGTAGCGTCCATAGTCGCGTTGAAGTCTCCCCTATTAGCAGTTCGCCCTGGGGAGTGTCAGCAGGAATTTCCCAAGGGCCGGGAATGCCATATGGTGTAGCGCCGGCGGGACATATACCGTCACTAGATTGTAAACCCTGCCGTCCCACCTGCAAGTCACCGCCGCAAATCGACCTTGGTCATCTTTCCGAGTTCCCATGACAATCAATGGGAAACGTGTATTAATGAGGACTCCCACCCCTCGGGAACCCGAGGTAAACTCGGAACTCCTAATTATACCCCCATCGGTTCAGTGCCCTCCACGCCGTCCCTGTCATATGCGTTTCTTGGAGGAGTGTGACTGCGGGCCCCTTGCGCTTAATATATTGAAGAACCAACCCCCGCTTAATTTTATCCCCTAGGCCGTTAACATTCCAGGACAACACCGCAAAGGACTGATGGGTTGGACTGGAGGTCTGTCCCTGCTGGTCAGGGTCTATAATCATCGCTCGTGCCTGCATCATGCGTATGTCCTGTTGGGAAGAGATGAAGGAGTGTTGCGTATCCCCTGTAATGCGTTCGCTGTGTGTGCTCACAGACACTGTACCTTATGTCATCATGTAAACTAGAACAATAAGAAAATGAAACCCCAAATAATACCCATCCCCCCGCCCACCTCCCTGCCTCCCTGCACCGCGGATTTAGAACTACCCGCCTCCCCAACTCAGCAGAGTGCTTTATCCCCATAATGTTGTACTTGCGTAAGGGGGGTTGAGTCACCCCGGTCCCTCCGCACTTCCCCCAAGTATTCTTGGTCTTTTGCGCTCAGTTTGCGTTCTTCAAAGAGGCAGGGCCTGTGGCCAGGCAGGACCCGGAAACCCCACAAGGGGTTTGTACACATAGCGTCTGAGTCTGTCGCACTTGCGAGTATCCCCGGTGTCTCAATGCTCAGTGTCGCCTTGTTGGAAGACTTCCGCTGTTTTGGAGTCCGCGCCGCCATTCTGTTCCCGCCTAGGTCTCTGTCGTCCGGGGCCTCCCGCTGGTCGCCATCCTTCCAACCACTCGGTGGCCTCCTCTGGTGTTCCAAAAAACCATGTTTTACCTTCTGCCTCCACTCTCAACTTTGCTGGAAATAACATGGCATATTTGAGTTCGCGAGTGCGGAATTCCTTCTTCACCTCTGTGAAGCTACGGCGCTGCCTGGTCACCGCCGCCGTATAGTCTGGGTACAGGGTTACCATACAGTTCTCTACTCGTAATGGGGGGGCCACACGTGCCGCCTGCAGAATAATGTCCCGGTCGCGGTAGTTAAAGATGCGTGCCAAAATTGGTCTCGGGGGGGCCCCTGGTCGAGGCCTCCTCCCTGGTACTCGGTGCGCTCTTTCTACCAAGAAAAAATTTGATAGCCCCCGAGGCTTTAGCTGGTTGCAGACAAGATCTTCGACGAAAAGATCCAGGGCAGGGCCCCTGACGCTTTCCGGCACCCCTACCAGGCGCACGTTGTTCCTTCTGGACCTGCCTTCCTGATCATCGAGCTTGGCGGTCAGTTGCTTGTATGCCAGTTCCAGCGTTTGAACCTTCTTTTTTAATGCCGCCGTGTCTGTGGAGAGATTGGCCGTAGTGGTCTCCACCTCGTGAATCCTGGAGCTCATTTTAGAGACATCGGCGCGCAATAGTGTGATGTCTGTCGATATCGTCCCAATGGACGTTTGCATCTGGCTAAGAGCGGCCATCACATCCAGGAGAGTGACTTCTTTCAGTGCTGCAGATACTGCATCTGCTCCACCGGGTACGGCCGTGGACTGCTGGTCCTTACTGTCCCTGTGGAGGACATATTTGTCCATTTTGTTGCTTGCTGTCGAGCGCGGGCCCCTGCCTCCCATTTTCTCCAGGACGGGAAACGGCACAGCTAGGCACTTTGTGGGGCAGTGGGGGAGCCAGTAATCGCTGCTGCCTGTCGTCTCCGCGCGGCCTTTCAGTTGTCTTGGCTCCGGCAAGTTGTCCCCCTTCCCAGACCCAGCTCCCCGAGGTGAATTATAGCCTTCAATGCAGACACACGATCACTGCCAAGTTGTAGTCGCCCCCACTGTGCCGTATGTGGCGGGAGGCCCCCGAGACCCACGCGCCCGCCGCGGTGGAAGCCTGGGCCGCTTCAGATGTCCCCTCGTCCCTATCCAGCCCACCGATGCGCCACGCAGCGGCCGTGTGTCCGGTGGAGCTTCCGGAGAGGGGGCCACACCGACCTCTGTTCTTCACTACACCCCTCCGGAACCCCGCTATCCGCTGCGTATGTCTTTAATTATTTTGCCTTGCAGGAGGAGGCCTGCGCTGAGTGCGCGCTAGTAGGGCCTTCCATGGGCCCAGTGACTGCTGTGTATCTGCGACGCTGTGCGGCCGGTCGCCGTACCTTAGTGGCGAAGTCTTCGCTCTATACCCGCACTGGATCGTCGTTGTTGCTCTCCCGCACCTCTCCGGTCCCTGGAGGCTACTAAGGCTCCGTTGTAGTGCTGGTATTTTTTTTTTTTTGTGAGGGTCCGGCCGAGGCTGTCGCTGCCTTCGCCGGCTGCAGTTTTACGCGAGGCCCCTGCCTCACATCTGGGTCCAGGCCACACACACGCCGGGTGTGCCCCTGCCTCTCCGGTGGCACCCGCAGTCCCAAAACTCTCGGCGAATGTTCCTCCGATATTCCGGAGCTGCCCCTCACCGTCAGTGCGCAGTTTCGCGCCGGATTAGTTGCAGGATAGTCTGGGGTTATCGCGTCGGGTCCGGAGTCGCTCTAAGCCGCGGCCATCTTCGTTGGCTGCAAGCCACGCCCCCCGTATTTGTAACTTTTAAAATCAGTAGTCTTTAACGCACGTGCTGGATCTGTAGCTTGTGGCCGAGCATAGCCATGTGTTGTTTACTCAGCTGTGTTTTTACGACCAGCAAGCCTCAACTTCCACGCCTTTTTCAGGAGAAAAACCCTTTGCTGTATTGTAATGTCCTGAAAAAGTTTGATCTCCGTCTGTTTTGACAGACAGCTTCCTCTCAGTCAGACATCTCAGTCAGACAGCGTTGAACAGCTGTTTTAAAAGCTCTTTTTTCTGGTGCTGGAAATTTGAGCATGGTGCAGTCTATGTAAAACACAGGCATTCCAAGCCAGCACAAATCTATTGTCTTGTAATGTGAAAAAAAGGCGCGTTTATTTCAGCAGCAACCAATTTACTCAGATGATGTGAATGCCTTTTAATATTAATATCTAAGGATAATGCTGTAACATTTGATATTCAGTCCTAATTATGTAAGCACACAAATTCGTTTTTTTTCTTTCTATTAGGCCTATTTATTCCCTATTGAGTGTTAATTCTAATTTCTCTTGTGGCAATATTCACACATCTATACTTTGTTACTGTTTTACTTCTAATGGTAGCGTGCAGCTATTTAGCATATGTTACATAATTAATTCCTTGAATTCTAAAATGTAATTCTTTCAATGACATTTGCATAACAGAATGACGACAAAAAACCAAATTGAGCTCATTCCAGACATTTTCAAGAAGGGGGGCCCACACACTCAGAGCACACAACACTGCTTGCTAAGGCAAGCCATTCTCACACAAGAAACATATTCACTACTTACTGAAACAAGTACTTTCAAGCATTACCACCGGTGTCAATCCACAACCACATAGACACTCAAAAAAAACAATTAACCCACAAATCAACACTTAGAACAAAAGCAGGAGACAGCCCACAGACTGTACTCAAACAACTTGTAAATACCAATGGTAAGTCATATTTACAAACAAAAGGACTCTCAAAAAAAGTACAGAGATTACACCAAGACAAATAGACAGCCAAAAGACTGCCATGTTCAAAAAGACAGGCTCGCGCCTCAGGCCTTTTCCAATAATACACCCTTGTTTATATATATATATTTATTCCATAGTATACTAGTCATCATGGAAGAAATACCATTTTTAATATACCTAAACCCATTTAGGTATCCCTCTTAGGGAGTCAGCTGAGTACTTCCTAAATCCATATTGGTACTCTCCAAGACAGCAACACTTTCTACGAAGTGTGCTAGGAGCAGGCATGCCAAGAATATTATAGCATATATAATATTATACTCCAAGTGACACTTAACACAATTTGTGCCGTTCAAGTTTTCAAAGTTAGAGAAAAATCTCCTCATTACCTGCCTTCATTTGCTGCAGCAAACAAACAAACAAACCAAAATCTTGGCCAAGTCAATCCAAACAAAAGTGTTGCTACAGCAACCTTACCAAACCAAAGTCTCCAACCTCCACCTGCCAAGTTCTGAGTGACCTAACCGTCATTTTAAAATACTCACACCAAAGAAGATCTCAGTCGGGAGCGGCCAACACCTGGAGGGTCAGATCGGGAAAACCGGAAAACACGTTGGTCTGCAAAGACAAAGGGTCTCCTCATGCAGGGTACCTCCTCAGTAGATTCCTGTCTTCCGTCAAGACCACTCCCTTGGATAGCCGCTTCTCCGATGAGGTCCCTGTTCGGGCGCCAATTTGTAGAAGAAAAACCTTTCTAGGGGTTCACTGATGCACCTGGTCCTTAAACCAACAAAGAAGAGATTGGCACGGAAGCTGGAATATCAAAATAACAACTTTATTAACCTCACATGAGGGAGACTGTGTCAATACAATACCCTGAGGCCACTGTATGAGACAGTCTATGGAGTACAGAGACTCTGGGTCTTTTATGCCCAGTTTATAGCTGAGTTAACATGTAGACTCAAAAAGAGGCGGTACAAGTGTGCACATGAATAGCTAGTTACATATAAGGATACATAAGAATTGCTTAGTCAACAGAGTGGGAGGGTTTACAATATTGCTGATATTAGTTAAAATAGCCTGACAGTTACTTCAAGAGCAGGTGCATTCTAGCAACTAGGCCTTTCTGAGCATGTGCAGGGCTCTGGCTCAGTGCTGAAAGAGTTAACTGTAACAGATGACACAAGCAGAATACAAGGGCAGGCAATAGTGAAGAGGGAGAAAGCACATGGCGAGCACATGGCTAACTAAAATGGCTGCCAAAAACAAAATGGCTTCAGCTGATGCTAACAGCCATTTCAGCTAGTTTTCCACAGCACAAGGGGAGATGTTTTTCGCACCAAGCACTTTATTAATACACTTTTTTGATGAAAACATACAGCAATTCAGGCCCACTGGGGCTACACTACGTCAGTCTAGCAATGAGCAATAGATGATGATTAAGTGCTAGATGGTGGTAGGTCGCAAATTGGCTACACACACACACAGACATGACAAATAACCATGTTATGTAATGTTAGGTTATTTGAGTTTATAAGGCGCACAGCTACCCCAAGGGGTTTCCCGGCGCCGACCTGAGAGGAAAGAAAGGGAGAAAAAAGGACCTACAGGTTAAACAACCAAGTTTTCAGGCATTTACGAAAATTACCATAGACCGTTTCTTTACGTAAAGAGATGGGAAGAGAATTCCACAGGGAAGGTCCTAAGTAGGCAAAAGATCGACTGCGCATACGCCTCAGTCTGATTCTAGGAACAGTAAATTTCAACTGAGTAGTGGAGCGAAGAGTACGTGAAGGTAGATAGGGTTGGACTAAAGACTGCAGGTACTGCGAGGCTGAACCCATTTTGATTTTAAACATATAGCTCAAGGCTTTGAATTTAATACGATTCTCCACCTTAAGCCAGTGAAGGTTGCGAAGAGAGCCTGATATGGAGGCCGTCTTAGGAACCTGGCAGAGCAATCTGGCCGCCGCATTTTGCACCATCTTTGAATCACATCCTTATTACAACCCAGGTATAAAACGTTACTATAGTCAAGCCTAGATGTAACAAGGGCCTGAACCACAGTTCTCTGAGTGGAGAGGGGCAGCATCCAAAGAATCTTTTTCAACCATTTAAGAATGGTGAAACAGACTGAGGCCACCTTCACGACTTGATGTTTCATAGATAACTGGTCGTCGATAATCACACCGAGGTTACGTACTTGATGGGTAGGCTGGGGTAAGATTCCCATTTCCAGGGGCCAGTGCTGAGGACCCCAGAAGTCTTGTTTTTTCCCCAAGATCAAAACCTCAGTTTTTTCTCCATTTAGTTTGAGTAGGTTGTCCTGCATCCAAGACGCAATCTTCCTCAAACCAAACTGGAGAGTCAAGGTTTCAGATTCCTTGGCTGTAGAAACGGGAAAAATAAGCTGAGTATCATCAGCATAAGAAAAAATGGACAGCCCTGCCTCATCTGCAATATCTGCCAGTGGGCGAACATAGATATTAAACAAAAGAGGGCTCAGGACCGAACCCTGGGGAACTCCATACGGGGAACAATGAGTTTTTGAACTGGCCGTGGAGGAGAAAACCTGAAACGTACGGTTGGTAAGAAAGGAGTCAATCCATTGGAGCGCAAGGCCCTCAATACCCAGGGATTGCAACGCTTTCAATAACACAGTGTGAAACACTGTGTCGAATGCCGCACTCAAGTCAAGAAGAATGAGGGCCACGGTGTCACCAATGTCCTAACGGTGTCTCAGCATTTCAGTGACTCCTAATAAGGTAGTTTCTGTAGAAAAACCTGCTCTAAAACCAGATTGTGAAGAGTGTAGAAAGTTCTGGGACTCGACAAAGGAGGGTAGCTGGGAGTTCACATGTTTTTCTAAAATTTTGGAAAAAGCTGGGAGAAGAGAAATCGGTCAAAAGTTAGAAAGCTGAGAGGGATCAGCATTGATCTTCTTCAAGGGTGGCAGAACCATGGCATGTTTCCATTCTGGTGGGACTATTCCCAAGGTCTCAATAAACGTGTTACAGTTAGCGCCAAAGGCATCTTTAGACATTTTAATGTTTTAAATGGTTTCAAACCAGCCATTTATTCATCTATTGACTTATTTATTTATTCTTGTATTTATACATTCATATTCCATGTATTTATTATAAACAAAAGGACTATTTATTTATTTATTTATCAAATTGCTCAACTGACTTGTAATGCATCTGTCATTTGCTGAGACCATGTGAAGTTGAACGTGAGTCTGTTTTCTATATTCATTCTGCACTTGTCACTTTAAATATGAGCACTGTAATGTAACGTCATGTGATCAAGGCCTGCACAGGCCGAAACGCGTCATGGAGGAGCACTAAGCAAATAAAATAATATTGCACCAGCAAAAGTGGAGTCCGTTCCTGTTCTTTCCAGCAGTACGAAGGGGAAGCAAGCGAACAAGAGATTGACGTTATATATATATCTATAACTATATCTATATCTCTATATATATAAATATATATATATATATATATATATATATATATTCACTGAAAAAAACATAGGTTTCAGGGACGTTATAGTTAGTTGGACATTTCACTCGTACAAAACCTGAGAAATTCCACCGTTATAGTTAGTTCAGCTAACTATAACTCGCGCCCCCGCAATGCACTGCTGATGACGTCACATATTACATCATTCATGACATGGTCAGTGACATCACTGATGACATCACTGATGACATCATCCAGTGACTGTGTGTTTCTATAAAGTTTAAATATGTTTTATATATATGCCAAGGTGTATTGAAGAATGAGTGGGTGTATAATTGTCTGGATGGAAGATTTAGTAGGTGCGTGACTGACTGTATAAGTGAGTGATTAAATGTGTCTTACTGAATGCATGGGTTAGTGACTAAACTGTGTGAATGTCTGTATCAGTCTGTCTATTGTTGTGTAAGCTGCTGCATGTGTTGGTGAGTAGCTACATCAGTGTCTATATGGGTTATTGATTGGTTGCCTGAGTATTTGTATGGGTGCCTGAGTGTATGTGTGGGTGGGTGGGAGGTGTGTGACTCTGTGCATAGATGTGTGAGTGGTTGATTCACTGGGTGTATGGGTTCAAGAGTGCATGTGGAAACAGCTGTATGGGTGGGTGAGTGTGTGTATGGGTGTGTTGGTGAGTGAATGGATGTCTCAGTGGTACATGTCCAAGTAACTACATATCTAAAAGGCAGTGTATGTGAGAGTTGGAGTATATAAATGACTATACGTGAGAGTCAGTGATTGTGAGAGTGGCTGTATGGATGAGTGTGTACTTGTATCAGTGATTGTATAAGAGAGTAAGTATGCGTTAGTATCTGTATGAATAAGTGAGGTGGTGTGTGTATAGCTGTATAGGTGAGTAAATAGAAGTGTGATTGATTCTTTGCATGACTGACTAGGTGTGTGAGTAACTCTGGATGAGTGGCGGTGTGTGAGTGTCTATATAGGTGTATGAGTGCATATGATAGTGTTGTATTGATGAGTGACTGTATGTATGAGTGACTGTATGGGTGAATGAGTGGATGTGTGTGTAGACATAGGAATCAGTGAGTGCGTATGTAGTAACTGGTATTGGTGTGTCTATGGTTTCGAAAATGGTAGTCTGAATTTTAGAGTGGGTGTATCAAAGGTTATATGAGGGTGTCAGGAGGTGCATCAGATTTTCACGTGGATGATGTCATCAGCGATGTCATCAGTGATGTCATTTGAGATGCCATCAGTGATGTCATCAGTGATGTCACTGACCATGTCATGAATTATGTAATATGTGACGTTATCAGCAGTGCATTGCGGGGGCGAGAGTTATAGTTAGCTGAACTAACTATAACGGCAGAATTTCTCAGGTTTTGTACGAGTGAAATGTCCAACTAACTATAACGTCCCTGAAACCTATGGTTTTATCAGTAAATTTCTAAGGTTTTTTAAATGCTAATTTCTAACTATAACGTGCCTGAAACCTATGGTTTTTTCAGTGAATTTCAAAGGTTTTTTAAATGCTAATTTCTAACTATAACGTCCCTGAAACCTATGGTTTTTTCAGTGAATTTCAAAGGTTTTTTAAATGCTAATTTCTAACTATAACATAGTAGTCGCGTTTGTAGAGTGGTGGAGAAAGGTGAGCGTGGCCTCCAAACACCTTTTAGCAATCCCACTGTGTGGGATTTAGCGAAGGTAACAGGAGGGATAGTTAGCACCCAACGTCAACCTTGGGGGGCAACTACCCCTTTTATTACCTCCAGTAAGTCCCACACAGCAGGATTGCTAACTTGTTATATCAGGCCCCGCCCCCTCCCTGCACTACTGTGCAAAGGCGCCCCCTGGCACGTTGTAAGTTGGGGGATTAAGTCCCCTTGAATCTTGAGGGTCCCTGGGGGCCAAGTAGCCCACCAGGTACCTCCAGTAAGTGCCACAGAGCTGTGTTGCAGAGAGGTGTTCCGAGGCCATGCCCCTTTTTACACCATGCTGCAAACACGGCTTCTGGCACACTGCTGCTCGGAGGATGACGTCCACTTGTGTCCTGAGATCCTCAAGACACAAGAGGACCTCATCGCCCCACCAGCAGTGCACCAGAAGCCGCGTTTGCAGAGAGGTGTAAAAAGGGGCATGGCCTCGGACCACTCTCTGCAACGCAGCTCTGTGGCGCTTACTGGAGGTACCTGGTGGGCTACTTGGCCCCCAGGGACCCTCAAGATTCAAGGGGACAAACTAGCCCAACAGGTACCTCCAGTAAGCGCCACAGAGCTGCGTTGCAGAGAGTTGGTCTGAGGCCACGCCCCTTTTTACACCTCTCTGCAACGCAGCTCTGTGGCGCATACTGGAGGTACCTGGTGGGCTAGTTGGCCCCCAGGGACCCTCAGTATTCAAGGGGAATTAATTCCCCAACTTACAACGTGCCAGGGGGCGCGTTTGCAGAGTGCTGCAGGGAGGGGGCAGGGCCTCCGGCGCGATGCCGGCTCTTTTTTAATTTTTATTTTTTTAGAAGGGGGGCTGTGTGGCCCCCCTTATTTTACAATATTTGGGGCCCTGGGGACCCCATCCCCCAGGGCATGACCCATTTTTTTCTAGAAAAAAAAACAGGAAGGGGGCCGCGCGGCCCCCCTCCTGAGGCCATTTTCGGCCCCAGGGGCCCCATCCCCCGGGGCATGACCACATATTTATTATTTTAAAAAATATATTTTTTTTAAGGAGGGGGGCTGCGTGGCCCCCCTCCTGAGGCCTCTATTGGCCCCGGGGACCCCATCCCCCGGGGCTGTGCCTCTTTTTAAAAAATGTATTTTATTGAGGGTGGGGGGGCGCGTGGCCCCCCTCCAGGGTCACTTCTGGCCCCGGGGACCCCATCCCCCGGGGCCGGCCCTTTGCGTTGGGGACCGTGGGGGTATCCACAATGCCCCCACGGTCCCACCGGCTCCCCGCCTCCTGCGGGAGCCGGCATTGCTGAGCAAGGGAGCTGCTGACATGCAGCTCCCCTTGCTCAAAGCAATTCTGCTAGCTTCATTGAAGCGAGAGCAGGTTACCCTGGTCTCGCTTCAATGAAGCAAAGCAGAGTTTGCTATGACAGGGTGGGAGCCGTGCTCTCGCCCTGTCATAGAACAGCAATGTCCCGGGGTGGGCACCCGGGACATTGCTGGCGCCGGCCCTGGGGGTGGCGGTCCCCAGGGCCATCGAGGGCTCCAGGAGAGGGCCGCGCGGCCCCCTCTCAACATATTTAAAGCCCCAGGGAGGTGGTGGTCCCTGGGGCCCGGGGGACCATAACGGATCCCCGAATTTGAATATTAAGTGCCCCAGGGAGGTGGTGGTCCCCGGGGCTCGGGGGGCCCACGAGGCCCCCCGCCCATTTTCATGAATGCCCCAGGGAGGTGGCGGTCCCCGGGGCAGCGTGGGGGGGTTGGAACCCCCCCACGCATTTATTAAAGATGCCCCGGGGAGGTGGCTGTCCCCGGGGCTGCGGGGGGCCGTGTGCCCCCCGCATTCAATTTCATAAGCCCCGGGGAGGTGGCAGTCCCTGGGGCTGCGGGGGCCCCCGCGGGCCCCCGCAAATTAATTTGGTGATTGCCCCAGGGACCTGGCCCACCCGGGGGCTTTCAAAAACAAAGCGCGGGAGCCCGCCCTTCGTTTTAAAAAAATGTTCTTGCCCAGATTCACGCACCCAGCGCGAATTCGGCCGATTTTATGTAAAAAATTGCTTTTTTGGGCCCTGGGGGTACTTGTGGGACCCCCTGAGCAGCCCTAGGGTGTCAGGGTGTTTCTACCCTGCCCCCTTTTCTTGTTTTTCACCTTTTTTTAAACTCTTTTCTTGTGACTCGGTTACCGAGTCACAATATGGCTGCCAACACATTCTGGATTAGAGTGTTGGCAGCCAATCAGAGTGAAGCTTATGCCCGGGAGGGTTTGCGAACCATCCTCGGTGCTCAGATATCAATATTTTTCTTTATTAATTTCTCAGGAACTACTGAACGGATTTACACCATTTAAAAAAAAGGTCTCTTTCTGAACCAAGGGCTACCTGTTTGCCAAATTTGGTGTAATTCCGTTCAGCAGTTCGTGCTGTAGCCTGTTCCAATTTTTCCTATGGTAATTAACATGGGGAAAACGTGTTTTGGGACCCCCATTTTTTATCAGCCCCCGCTTGACGAATCACCCCGAAACTTTCAAGACAGGAGCCGACCTGAGTGGGCCATTAGTTTTGAAAATTTTGCGAAGATTCGTCAAACAGCGCCAAAGATATTACCTATACACTCATACAATCACCATGGTATTACCCATGTACTCATTCAATCATGTAGCCACTACTCATGCACTTATATAATCACCCAGCCACTACCATTGCACTATTTCAATCACGGAGGTACTACCCTTGTACTTATGTAATCACTCAGCCAGTATTCACGCTGTTAAGAAATCACTAAGGCACTACCTTTGTACTCCTTTATTCATTCAGGCACTATCTGAGTAGTCCTGCAATCACCCAAGAAGTACCTATGCACTTATAAAATCACCCAGACACTTCCTATGTAGTCATGTAAATCCCCAGATATTACCCCTGAGTCATGCAATCACCCAGGCGTTACCTATGTACTTCTTTAATCCCCCAGATGTTACCTCTGTACTCATGCAATCACCAATGCATTAACTATACAGTGCTTTATTCAGCCAGCCACTATCTTTCCACTCTTTCAATCACGCAGGCACTACTCTTGTACTTATGTAATCACTCAGCCAGTACTCATGCACTTATAAAACTACCCAGGCACTACCTTTGCACTCCTGTAATCACTCAGGTAGTACCTTAGTACTTTTGTAATCACCCAGGCAGTACTCATGGACTTATAAAGTCACCCATTCACTTTCTATGTATTCCAGTAATCCTGCAGATATTACCCCTGCAATTATGCAATCACCCAGGCACTACTTATGTACTATCCCTGCAGTCATGCAATCATGCAGGCTGTACCTATGTTGATAAGAATTCACCCAGGCAGTATGTTAACACTCCTTTATTCAGTCAGGCACTAACTCAGTAGTCGTGCAATCACCCAAGAAGTACTCATGCCCTTATAAAATCACCCAGGCATTACCGTTGCACTCCTGTAATCACTCAGGTAGTACTTTAGTATTTCTGTAATCACCAAGGCAGTACTCACAGAGTTATAAAATATTGTATACATATTTCTTTTAGATATGATGTTGGTTTGAAAACGTAGAGACATATGTATGCATGCTTCTAAGAATATGGAGAGACTTGTATTTCAGTGATATAATAGTCTGTTGCTTTATATTTTGCTAGGTCCAACACTTATGCAGTTATAAAAACAGCCAAGTACTACCCATGCAGTCTTCTAATGATCCAGGCAGTACATATGCACTGTTGTAATTACTCAGGCATTACTGCTACACTCACGCAATCACCTAGGCACTACCTATGCACTCATGCAATCGCCAAGGTATTACCCATGCACTCTTTCAATCATGTAGCCACTACTCATGCACTTATATAATCATTCAGCCACTACCGTTGCTCTATTTCAATTACAGAGGTACTACCCTTGTACTTATGTAATCACTCAGCCAGTAGTCATGCTGTTAAGAAATCACTCAGGCACTACCTTTGCACTCCTTTATTCTCTCAGGCACTACCTGAGTAGTTCTGCAATCATCTAAGAAGTACCCATGCAGTTATAAAATCACCCAGTCACTTCCTATGTAGTCATGTAAATCCCCAGATATTACCCCTGTAGTCGTGCAATCACCCAGGCGTTACCTATGTACTTCTTTAATCCCCTAGACGTTACCTCTGTACTCATGCAATCACCAATGCATTAACTATACAGTGCTTCATTCAGCCAGCCACTATCTTTCCACTCTTTCAATCATGCAGGCACCACTCTTGTACTTATGTAATCACTCAGCCAGTACTCATGCACATATAACATCACCCAGGCACTACCTTTGCACTCCTGTAATCACTCAGGTAGTACCTTAGTACTTTTGTATTCACTCAGGCAGTACTCATGGATTTATAAAGTCACCCATTCACTTTCTACGTATTCCAGTAATCCCTCAGATATTACCCCTGCAGTTATGCAATCACCAAGGCACTACTTATATACTATCTCTGCAGTCATGCAATCATGCAGGCTGTACCTATGTTGATAAGAATTCACCCAGGCAGTATGTTAAGACTCCTTTATTCACTCAGGCACTAACTCAGTAGTCGTGCAATCAGCAAAGAAGTACTTATGCCCTTATAAACTATGTTTGTATCTGTTGTCGACGTACTCACTATAGAAGTCAAACTAGGAATGTTGATGTGTATTTAAAAAGTGAAAAGGAAAACAATGATAAGTGGGATCAATTTGGTGCTTATTTGTTGGTGGAAGGTTGTTTTGAGTTGGGTAGTGATCAACGTATTTGTAAATAGTGTTAGAGCAAACTAGAAGAGAATAAAATGCCAGCTAGAGCTGTACATAATAACCTAGAGTTGGTAGGTATTCCTTCAGAACTAGTAGATTTAAATACATATGAATCTATTCTTATTCAATCTGTGCACCCGTTTCAGGCTATTGTTCGTATGGAGCCTAAAACAGGTAAGCTGCCTCCAACAGATTTAAAAAGAGGTTTAAAAGGAAGAGTTGTGTATTTACCTTTAGATTTTAAGAAAAATATTGAACTGTTGGTGTAGAGAGAGAGGAAAGTGAACCTGTAGTTATTCTAGTTAATGGTGTACCAACAAAGAGTTGGAAAATATGGCAAGAGTTAGTAGATGTCACCAAACTTCAAAAAGCTACATTATATCTTATACAAAACAATATTTATTATAAAAATATACATGTGGACGAAGAAGAAATATCTTTAGGAGATGATAGAGAAAATTCAACTGGCCAAATCAAAAAAGTGGATGTCTCCAGGAGTGAAGAAATTTATGAACATTATAGTATACATCCTTTACATTCAAAAGAAGTGATTGGAAATACTATTGAATTATTCCAAATGAAGATAGCGAAGGAACTCCTATGAGTGTTTGGGAAAGAAGTTTAGAAGCTCGTTGTTTTCCACAGCTCTTCCCCACTGGAAAAGGTGGACGATATGATTAACGACCCATGCAGATTCCAGCTTCAGAATATCGTACAACAAGATTGTACTCAGAAGATCCAGGATTTCGACAATGTATTCCATATATATTCATCTTCTGTTTGAAAGTGACTTGTCTGGACTTTCATATGCAGTGAACCACATATTAAAAACAGGAGTTCATCTTACACATGTTTCTGCAAAGGAATTCATGGACAAAGTACAACAAAGAGACGATCATTTAGAATCTCAGTTGATTAATTTGATGGTGTGTCAACATGGTACTAATGAGTATTGATATTGTCGTCACGGAGAACTTAAATGTATGTTAAGGAACTTAGGAACCCCTACGTGGTTTGTTACGCTAAGCTGTGCTGAATACGCATGGGATGATTTACTTGAATTTCTATGAGAAGCAAATTCAAATATTAAAAACATTGAATTGAAGACAGCTGGAGAACTGTGTTCCTTGGATCCTGTAAATGTGTGCAGATATTTTAATCATAGGATTCAAGCTATGATGTCTTCTATCTGCAATAAAAATAACCCACCTCTTGGAGAAGTTATTGATTTCTTTTGGAGAAAGGAATACCAAGCCAGAGGTGCTCCTCATATACATATGCTATTATGGATCAAGGATGCACCTAAATTTGGAACCAATTCTGATGAGACTGTTTTATCTGTCATTGAAGACTATGTTATCTGTGCTATTCCAAAAACAGGAGGAGAAAATACCTTAAGACAACAAGTTTTACGGTTTCAAAGTCATCGATGTGGGAAATATTGTCGATGGAAATACAAGTCAAAGGAAAAATATTATACAAAATGTCGTTTTGGATTCCCACGTCCAGTAATTTCCAAAGGAAGAGTCAACAGTTTCATGTCAGCAGTGAGGCATACTATAACTCGAAAATCTCCAAAGAATACTTACAATATAAAAAGAAGTGAAGATTCAAAGTATATTAATGATTACAATCCAGTGATTTTGATGATGTGGAATGCAAATATGGATATCCAGTATGTTGCAGATAATTCAATTGCTGTTGCTCTCTATGTTACGTCATATATAACCAAATCTGAAAAGACGGAGTTGAAAGAAATGTGGGAAGAAATTTCAGAAGAGAAGACTCTTAATAACAAATTGTACAGCTTTAGTTTGAAGATGCTTTCCCATCGAGAGATTGGATCGTATGATGTTCGGATCGGTTGACATCTGCAAGTTTATATTCAAAGTCAAGAGGAATCATTTGTGTAAGTCTAGGTCTTGTGGCAACACGAAATCGAGTATTGAAATCTGTACACGAAATTGAATACTTAGCATTAAATGAACCGGAAAGTACAGATATTGTTAAAACAAACATGTTGGATACATACTATCCTAAAAGAAAACATGTCTCTATGAAGTACTGCAATATTACACCTTTAAGAGAAATGTTACAGAACATATAAATGAAGAAAAATATGCAGTAATTGGATGTGATGGATGTTTGGTAAAACATACCAAAGGAAATCTTATTAACCACAGGAAACTCAGTTGTGATACTGTAGATAAAAGGGAATTTTTCTATTTAGCACTTCTGCAACTCTTCAAGCCTTGGCATACTGAAATGGAATTACTTGGAGATTTTGAGTGCTATGAAGATTCTTTTAATGCTTGTAAAGATAGCATTGAATGCACAGTTTTTCCAAATTATTTACAAATGTTGAATGAAGAGATTGAACAAAAAACTAGTATTACAGCTGACATTGCTAGAGACAGTTCTCAAGATAGTCAAAGTTCTGCTCCACTAAGTCAAGATCCACTAGGACAACCAATTCTTGAAAATGAAGCAGCAATAGCCATTAGTGAAGTAGAAACGGCAATGCAACAAGCACAACAGGATATTATGGAGTTGGGAAACTTGGAAGAACAACTAAATATTGAACAGAAAGAAATATATCAGCAAGTTACACAACAGATAGAGCATGGTTTACTTCATGAAAAAAAGAATGCAACTGCACATCATTTAAACCTATTTGAATGTATATCAGTGGTCAAGCTGGTACAGGAAAAAGTTTCTTAATTAAGTTTTGACCAGTTATCTACAGAAAACCACTGAATCACATTTATCTTGTGTTGTAACCGCTCCAACTGGGTTAACAGCACACAACATTAAAGGGATTACATTACATCACATCGTTTACTGATGCTACCAGTTGAACATGAAAATAAGTTGGAATATCACAAGCTATCTGGAGAAGCTTGTTATGAAGTTTCAAGAGTACTAAAGAAATTGAAACTTCTGATAATTGATGAGGTGAGCATGGTCTCAAACGTAATGCTTGCCTTTGTAATTTAAGAATGCAACAGATTTTAAAAACAGATTATGATGTTTTATTTGGAGGAAAACATGCAATTGTATTCAGCGATCTATTACAACTTACTCCTGTGAAAGGGCAACCAGTTTTTAAAACACTTATCCATGAAGACACTAGGAAATCTTTGGGAAGTATTGGAAATGTGAACATTTGGTCTCTTTTAGAATATAAAGAACTTATTAAGAATATGCGACAAGCAAGTGATGAACATTATGGAAACATTCTTCAAGATATTAGAATTGGTGTCTTGACAAAAGATGGTAAAGAAGCTTTACAAAGTCGACTACTAACAAACTTGTTTCCAAATGAAAATATTGCACCTGAAATAATGCACAAAAAAATTGGAGAAAAGAAGTCTATAGTTTGTCTAATGCCAACACTGCAAGAGTGCTCTACATTTAATCAAGAACTTTTGAAACTGGAGAAACAACCAATAGTGAAAATTGAATCCATTGATAAAATGTAACACGAACAAGTTAATATTCTTCTGTCAGAGAAATTACAGTCAAAATTAGATTCTTTGGAAAAATCTGTATCTAAAACTGCTGGTTTGGAAAAGACTTTATATGTATGTGTAAACTGTCAGGTAATATTACGGCGTAATTCAGATGTTGAAAAAGGTTTAGTGAATGGAGCAATGGGAAAAGTTGTTGGTTATGTAAATTTTCAGAACAGAGATGGAATTGAATTTTTGAAGATTAACTTT
This sequence comes from Calotriton arnoldi, assembly GCA_963921515.1. Classification (NCBI taxonomy): domain Eukaryota; kingdom Metazoa; phylum Chordata; class Amphibia; order Caudata; family Salamandridae; genus Calotriton; species Calotriton arnoldi. The sequence continues at coordinate 447,011 of CAWUFW010013086.1, forward strand.
GATCAGATTGAAGAGGTAAAACAGATTGGACGTTGTGCTGTTCGTTTTTTGCTTGTTGAAGATTTGTATGTTCGTAGAAAACAGTTTCCTCTTTCTTTAGCATATGCGGTGACCATTCATAAATCTCAAGGTTTAAGTGTAGACAGTGCTTTGGTAAATATTGGAAGTACAGTTTTTAAAGAGGGTATGGCATATGTTGCATTGTCTCGAGTAAGAACATTATCTGGATTGTATTTGATTGATTTTGATGAGAAAAAGGTTAGTGCAGATGCAAATTGTGTAAGAGAGTATAATCGGTTAAGAAGACTGTATGCTCCTAACTTAGGTGAATATCCCATATATGAAAAGGGTGTAGTATGTCCAAAACGAAAATATGAGAAACACTCTAGTGAGGTTAGAAAGAAGAAAACAATTCAAGAGAATGTTCAGGCTGTAAAGAAAATGAAAATGGACACTGTTGATGATATTGTAGGATACCAGTTAGAAAATAGTTCAGGTATCAACTGCTATGCTAATGTAATTGTGAACGTCGTGTTTTTCTAGAAAATCTTCATCATCAAATTATGGAAAATCGAGAAAAAGATTCTGTTCTTTGTTACATTATATTTTTGAAAAGTTGAAACCTGATAAAACTAAAATCCATACTGCTTCTAGCATTCGGCCTCTTTTGGATATATGTTCTGGTTCTTCACAATTTACACTTAATGTACAACAAGATGCTCAAGAATTTCTTATGTTTATGCTTGCAGTATTGGAAGATGAAGGAATACAAATTGAAAATCTGTTTGGACTACGTTACAGATGGCATCATAAATGTGAATATGTCAAAAAAAAATCCCTTTGGGTTTCTCATAAGCACACTGTATACCACACCAATCTCACATGCACTCTAATCACCATCAATGGAATTGAAAACCAGAAAAGTATAATACAAAATATCTTTATTGGCAAGATCCTTATTCAATTTTATTAAAAATGTATTATTTATAGATTCTTTTCCTTTTTTAAAAACACATAAAATAACAATATTATTAAAAACAACACATATTTTCAAAATTCATGGGAGAATGCAACAAAAATTATATAATAATAATAGAGCCCAATAACTCTATTTGGCAAACCAAGACAAAAAGGTTTTTACAATATTTAGTTTGAAATTAAACATTACATGACACAGGTATGAGTGTTCATTCAAATCCCTATTGTCAAAAAAACCAATAATGCTGGGTGCGTTTTCAGAACAAAGCGACGCGTTTCGGTGGATTGATTGAATACACCACCTTCTTCAGGCTAACAATTAATTTTGGTGTCTCCCAACACAATAATCTAAAAGACATTCATATAAAATCAACATATTAGATATTGTTCAAAAGAACATAAATACATAATATATCACATTACAATTGATCATTTCTTAATAAAACATACAACCAATACAACAAAGACACCTATATTACAATTTCGGTTCAATGCATGGTGATTCAAACATAATAATTCCAAGCATACCACTCAATCAATCATCCTGAGTTTCTAAACTCATAGTATATACATTCCTTCATAGATAAACTCATCACAAATGAAGATTTAAAAGATTTTTATATATATATATCTATGTGAATGAGTTTTGTTAAAGAGTTCTTTCTTTATACACAAAATCTTTTTCATCACGGCAATCACATGGTCGTTATTGTTTATAAGACAAGGGAGGGACATTTCCATTCATACACCAACCCTATTCTGCCACACTCTGATAATGAGTCTAGTTATAAAGGAGTGTACCCACCTAGACAGATGAAAGAACAAAAAGTGGGAAGAGGAAAATATTATATTCCTTCCTTGATAGTTCTAATTCTCCACATTAACCATACGATCCCTCAATAGTGAAGGTGGCGATTGTTCTATGAATGCATTGCGCAAAGGAAAAAAATGGAAACAACCATTATAAAATGACTTTCCTCATCAAATGAGAATTCACTTTTTCGTCGCAATCCATAAAGTTACTAAAACTCTACCTTTGGGTTTTAAGGTTATACTTCCATAAACTTCACAAATCTGCGTATGTAGATAAAATCGTCCTTAGGACCCTACAAATCACCAAATAGTATAAAAGGGGGGAAGAGAACGATTTATAAACTCTACCCTATTTTTCAGCGTTTAAGCTAAAATGCTTATTTATAACATTAAAAATGTGGAGAATTAGAACTATCAAGGAAGGAATATAATATTTTCCTCTTCCCACTTTTTGTTCTTTCATCTGTCTAGGTGGGTACACTCCTTTATGACTAGAATCATTATCAGAGTGTGGCAGAATAGGGTTGGTGTATGAATGGAAATGTCCCTCCCTTGTCTTATAAACAATAACGACCATGTGATTGGCGTGATGAAAAGATTTTGTGTATAAAGAAAGAACTCTTTAACAAAACTCATTCACATAGATATATATATATAAAAATCTTTTTAAATCTTCATTTGTGATGAGTTTATCTATGAAGGAATGTATATACTATGAGTTTAGAAACTCAGGATGATTGATTGAGTGGTATGCTTGGAATTATTATGTTTGAATCACCATGGATTGAACCTAAATTGTAATATAGGTGTCTTTGTTGTATTGGTTGTATGTTTTATTAAGAAATGATCAATTGTAATGTGATATATTATGTATTTATGTTCTTTTGAACAATATCTAATATGTTGATTTTATATGAATGTCTTTTTAGATTATTGTGTTAGGAGACACCAAAATTAATTGTTAGCCTGAAGAAGGTGGTGTATTCAATCAATCCACCGAAACGCGTCGCTTTGTTCTGAAAACGCACCCAGCATTATTGGTTTTTGACAATAGGGATTTGAATGAACACTCATACCTGTGTCATGTAATGTTTAATTTCAAACTAAATATTGTAAAACCTTTTTGTCTTGGTTTGCCAAATAGAGTTATTGGGCTCTATTATTATTATATAATTTTTGTTGCATTCTCCCATGAATTTTGAAAATATGTGTTGTTTTTAATAATATTGTTATTTTATGTGTTTTTAAAAAGGAAAAGAATCTATAAATAATACATTTTTAATAAAATTGAATAAGGATCCTGCCAATAAAGATATTTTGTATTATACTTTTCTGGTTTTCAATTCCATTGATGGTGATTAGAGTGCATGTGAGATTGGTGTGGTATACAGTGTGCTTATGAGAAACCCAAAGGATTTTGTTTTTGACATATTGTCTGTTTTCGGTGTCCTGTCCCTTTGGTGAGAAGGACCCCTCTCTCTAATTTTGGATCATAAATGTGAAGACTGTTCAATTTCTTCTATCACTGAAATAGACACTGAACAATTCATATATTTGACAATACCAGATTGCAAAACAGTGTCTTTTAACAAATTAGTAAAATCAGCTAATCAAGATATAAAATGTACTCACTGCAAATCAGAAATGTTGTCAACATTATTTATAGAAAGATTTGGACAATATGTCATTTTAATGCCACAACATTGTACAGCAGATGGAAGAAAATTGGAAACCAAAATAAAACAATTTGTGGCAAGTCAAGTGTCAATTTCAGGAAGAACTTTTAAAGCAGTGGCTATTATTTTCCATGATGGACCTAGTACAACATCTGGACACCATACTGTGTATTTAAGATGCAATAAAGGATGGACACATTGTAATGATGCCCATTTGGAATTCAAATGTCGGTTGCCTTACGAATTATCAAATTCATATCTGATATTTTAGATGCCAAAGTTTTGAAAACATCATTCGGCCTATTGGGAAGATGTAAACATGAATTAACGAGTTTATTTTGGATATTTTCAATGCAAATGATTTCGGAAACATCATTCGGCCTATTGGGAAGATGTGAACAAGAGTGTTATGGGAACCGAGGGAAGCAAGATGGCGGCTGGCTAGGCAGCCGCTCGCAGCACAAGCCGTCCTGATCCTATGAGCTCCCCCTGGAAAATGCCCCCCTTGGTAACTAACTAGGATGATCCTAGCAGTATTGGACCTCATACTGAGCTTACTACATGAGAAGATATGTAAATGTACTCCCGTATGTGCAGCAGCCGCCAAGCAACAGGAACTAGCACTGACCTGCCGGCAGATATACAGGACGCTGAGTTCCGACTGCTGTCAAATAGGAGAGCCGTGCGGTGAGCGCTGGGTCACAATGAAGCCGAAAGGGCCTCCCGCGACTTGTGGCAAGACAGCAACAAACTCTACCACTGGTAGCCCAATGGGGGCCGCACCAGCGATACGCCACATACCGGATCTCTCCACCGTTACAGCAGGCGCAGGTGCAGGAGTAACCCGACAGCCTGGGCGACGCGGGCAGAATGCGACCCGGAAGGATCCCCTGGACAGGAAGGGGAAAGGAGACACGACGCTCCAGCAACGTCTGCCCGGTCCAACAATTGTGGAGCTGTTTGCCGGCTCCAAGAGGCTGACAAGCCATACAGGGCATGCTGAGCTGAGTGCAGGAACCAAAACGCTGGAACAGGAGCAGGAGGATACGCTGGACACGGCAGATATGGAGAAGGGGAACTCTGCCGCCTCACCAACGAAAATGTAACAGCTGGGCCCATATCGCTCGATACAGTTGAAACTGATCCTCTTTTGACATGGGGCGAGCATGTAGAGGAATATGTGGCAAGAGACACGAACACAGCTGTTGTTTGCGGGGGGAAGAGATTGGATGGGATAGGGAAGATCAGGCTTGGGAGCAGGAATACCCAAGGCAGTGACAAAATAGACTCTCGAAATATAACGGAGAGCAATTTAATTAAGCAGATAGAACCCCAGCAAGCTCAACTACCCCTCATAGAAAAAGCTTCTGAAAATTTCCTACAAAAGAGAGCTAAAAAAACACTGACTACAACAGGGGGTAAAAAACAACCGGGGCTAAGCTCAACGCACAAGAAATCCACCGCATAAAGGAAACAGATTTAGAGACTACGGATTATTTCTACTCATTATCGGAAGACACAGGTTCAATAGTTGATTCCCTGTCCCTGACAAGTGATAGTGAAGCTGAGAGTGAAAGTTTGCCAGATACTAGTGGAAGAGACTCTGCTGCAACTCTGCAGAAAACTAGCAGGATAGCAGATCTCTCTGCCCAAGAAAGGGGGGAAAAAAGACGAGATTTAAATTGGGATTACTCACCAACGAACCAGCTTATGGGGGATAAACGAGACCTAATACCTGACCCGGACGCTACATCTATCACAACCATGGATACTATCTTGCAATTGATCATGGCTCACCGGGAAGAGACTAGACAGGATAACAGGTGCTCTTAGGCTGCTATCCGAAAGGTCCAGGGCTCAGTTCGGAAAATCGCCAAAGTATGTAGCGAGATCTCAGATCGTCTAACACAGCTTGAGACAAGAGCCGGAAATCTCGAGACAGATATGGTGGTAACCCAGCTTCAAACTGAATCCCATGAGGCCAGACTTATAGAAGTGCAGTGGAAACTGGGAGACCAGGAAAATCGCCAACGAAGGAACAATCTGCGATTCCTGGGTATTCCAGAAGAATAAGGAGGCCCGGACATCCGCCTTTACATGATCGATATGCTAGCGAACGCTTTTCCCGAGGTCGAAGAATGGAACTGGGCTCACGAAATCCAACGGGCCCATCGCGTTCCCATGACAATAAAACATCCTGCCGGAGCAGATGCTAGACCCAGAGCCGTGTTAGTCTATTTTGGAAATTATCTCCTCCAGCAGACTATCTTCGAAAAGGCCAGGCCAGACTGTAAACGTAAACTAGATGGTATTGAGTTTTTTAGACGACCTGTTTTCTGTCACGCGACTGTTGAAAGGCGCTGGCGGCTACGACAGATGATTAATCCTTTTCAGTTAAAGGACGCACAGGCGTACCTCATGAATCCAGCTAAATTAAAGGTTGTAATGGGTGACAGGTCTCGCTATTTCACATCTGAAATCAAAGCTAAAGAATATTTGGATGAACTAAATGGAAAAAGCTAGGGAAATTAAATCCTACGACATATTACCAATGTTGGGAGGAAGGAAATGAGAATGTTCTGGGAACTGGCAAGGGGAGAAGGGGAGAGTTGAGGAGGAGGAAAGGTTTAATGGGGGTGTAGATCGCTTTCTCTCACTGTTGGTGTTAGATTTGGGGGTCTCTAGTTGGCAGAGGTAGGTACCTTTGACCAAATAGAGACCCTTGCGTCTAGTCAGGGTAAGGGGGTACACTCCTAAAATAACCCCTGCTCACCCCCTTGGTAGCTTGGCACGAGCAGACAGGCTTATCTCAGAGGCAGTGTGTAAAGCATTTGTGAACACATACAGTAATCAAGTGACAACAATACAGATGGACACCACACCAGTTGTATATTAAAAATAAGTATCTTTTATATAGATTTAACACAAGACCACAAACGACAAAAATTCACAATACTGTACTTCAAAAATGGTAGAATTAGCTCAGTTCTCTTAAGATGGTAAATGCGACACTTTGAGTTCAATGTACCTTAGGATGCGTAACACTATACAACGAAAGTGTTGCAGGGAAGGTGATGCGTTGGTTCCTTACACGCAAGAACGGTGATGCGTCGGGTCCCTACTGATGCGTAGGGGATGCGTCGGTTCTTCTCGGCGTGGGGAGGTGATGCGTCGGTTTCTTACTACGCTTTTGTGGCGATGCGACCAGCAACGCCGTGATGCGATGAAGATCCGGTGCAAAGAACAAAGATGGCATCTTCTTCTTGATGCGACACGATGCGTGCACGCCCGACGGCCATGCGGCGACTCAACGATTCTTCTGAGCGGCGACAGGCCCTGCGACACACTTCCCGGTGATGCGGCGGCATCTGATGCAATGTCGATCCTCTTCTCCGGCGATGCGAGGCGCCTTGGCAATGATGCGACAGCCGTGCGGTGACTCAACGATTCTGCTGAGCTGCGACAGGCCCTGCAACACGCTTCCCGGTGATGCGGCGGCGTCTGATGCGACGTCGGTCCTCTTCTCCGGCGATGCGAGGCGCTTCAGCAACGATGCGACAGCGGTGGCGACACTTTTCTCCGTTGATGCGGCGGCGTCTGATACGACATCGATCCTTTTCTTCGGCGATGCGAGGCGCTTCGGCTGTGGCGGCGACGCTTCTCCTTCATGAGTCGCGCTTTCAGCTCCTTGAGACACGCAGTCCCTCAGAAAGTCCAGCACAGCAGCAGGCACTTTACAGAAAGACTCTTGGGGAGCCGGTTGGTGAAGTCTGTTGTCCCTGAGACTTCAGCAGGAGGCAAGCTCTTCTCTCAAGCCCTTGGAGATCTTTTACAAGTTGATGAAAGTACACACAAAGTTCCTTTCTCCTTTCTTTGGCAGTCAGGCAACCACTGTAGGCCAATCCCCCAAACAGCACTCAGCTTAGGGATAGTCTCCTCCTCAGTTTCTCTGGTTCCTCTCCTCAGCAAAGGTTTCTTCTTGTTTCCCAAAGTGATCTGATCTCAAGTTCTGGGGTTTGGGTCCCCTCTTTTATACACATATTCTCTTTGTTCTCTGAAGGCAGAGAGGCCTTTGCCTAGTCCAAACCAGTTCTGGTCAGTCCTGGAGCACTTTGTTGACAAGACTCCTTCTTTCTTTTCACAGTGTAGGGCAGGGACATCAGACACACCACAGGAGGTGGAGCCAGCATTGTGGAGGGAAGGCACAGCCCTATTCAGGTCCCAGGTGCAACTCCTCCCACCCATCTCCATGCAGATCTCTCAATTCAGCCCTGTGCTGACTCACCCTGTCTCCTGGAATCCCCCAGCCCCTGTCACTCACAAACCCAGACAAGGAATACACAACCTAGCAGAGGCAGGCTTGGATAGTTAGGCAAGAAAATACCTACTTTCTAAAAGTGGTATTTTTAAACACAGAATGTTAAAACCAACTTCACTAAAAGATGTATTTTATCATTCTGAGTTCAGGCATACTAAATTCGTTTTTCTACCATGTTCCCTGGGTCAGTTAGGATTATAAGATGTAATAATCAAACTGCCCATTCTGGCCTATGGGGAACAGGTAGCCTTGCAATAGTGAAAAACGAAAATGGCTGTAATTCACTATTAGGACATGCCACACACACCAGGGCATGTCCTATCTTATACTTACAATGCACCCTGCCCTTGGGCCTACCATAGGGGTGTCTGATATGAAGAAAAGGGAAGGTTTAGGGACTGGCAAGTGGGTGCACTTGCCCAGTCAACATGGCAGTACTAAACTGCACAGGCTCTGCAATGGCATACCTGAGACACACTTTTACAGGCTGCTTCTGTGGGTGGCACAACCAGTGCAGCAAGCCCACCAGCAGCATTTGGTTTACAGCCCTGGGCACACCCAGTGCACTGTACTAGGGTCTGACAAGTAAACCAAACCAACCAATCATGGAATCTCTAATCCATACACCAATTTACCATAGGGAGCACTTGCACTGTGGCACTGAATAGCAGTGGCACAGTGCCCAAAGCATCTATAACCAGCAAAAACTCATGAGGCAACAGCAAAAAATGGAAGGGAGACCCCCGCCAACAGTGCCAGGTCTAACACGTGTCCCCTCCAGCTGAAATGTGGGGAGAACTACCCTACCTCCTGGGAGTTCTCTTCACTAAGGCGGAAAAATCTGGACAGACCATCAGCATTGGCGTGTTCTGTACCAGGGCGGTGTTCCACCGTGAAGTCCATCCCCTGTAGGGAAATGGACCACCTCAACAGCTTTGGATTCTCACCCCTCATCTGCATCAACCATCTGAGGGGCCTGTGGTCTGTCTGAACCCGGAAGTGAGTCCCAAACAGGTATGGTCTCAGCTTCTTCAGAGTCAATCGCACTCCACCTCTGTTCCCGTGGAAGTAACCTCCTACTGATGAAGGCTACAGGTTGATCTAGGCTCTCCTCATTTATCTGTGACAAAACAGCCCCCACACCATGCTCTGAAGCGTCTGTTTGAACGATAAACTCTTTTGAGAAGTTGGGTGCCAGGAGCACGGGCGCCGTGCACATGGCAGTTTTCAGGGCCTCAAAAGCTTTCTGACAGGTGTCAGTCCAAATCACTCTCTTGGGCTGCTTCCTGGAAGTCAGCTCTGTCAAGGGTGCAACGATGCTGCCATACCCCTTGACAATCCTCCTGTAACACCCAGTGAGTCCTAAAAAGGCTCTCACCTCTGTCTGGGTCTTGGGGGCTCCCAAGCCAGGATGGTCTCAATCTTGGGCTGTAGGGGCGCCACCTGGCCGCTCCCAACCTGGAGTTCCAAGTACACCACGGAACCCTGCCCGATATGGCACTTACTTGCCTTGATCATGAGGCCTGCCCTCCGCAGCGCCATCAACACTTCCCAGAGGTGGCGCAGATGTTCTTCCCAACTGGCGCTGAACACTGCAATGTCATCCAGGTAGGCGGCACTGAACTCTTCCAGTCCAGCCAACACCTGGTTGACCAACCTCTGAAAGGTGGCAGGGGCATTCTTCATCCCAAAGGGCATAACCCGGAACTGGTAGTGCCCATCTGGTGTGGAGAATGCTGACCTCTCTCTTGCCCCATCAGTCAAGGCGATCTGCCAGTACCCAGACGTTAGATCAAACGTGCTGAGGTACCGGGCAGCCCCTAACCGATCGATGAGCTCATCAGCTCTGGGGATGGGGTGCGTGTCAGTCCTCGTGACTGAATTGAGCCCTCGGTAGTCCACACAGAACCGGAGTTCTGGCGTGGCACCAGGTGCGGCAGCCTTTGGGACCAAGACCACAGGGCTGGCCCAAGGACTGTTAGAGGACTCAATCACCCCTAAAGCAAGCATCTTGGAGACCTCCTCCTTGATGCAAGCTCTCACCCTGTCAGTTACCCTGTAAGTTTTGTGCTTAACAGGAGGACTGTCTCCAGTGTCCACATCATGGATGCACCAATCAGTGACACTGGGAATCAGGGAGAACAGATCAGAAAACTGTCCCAGCAACTGGTGACAGTCATTCTGTTGCTCAGGGGTCAGGGTGGAAGAGAGGTTCACACCATCCACTGACCCATCTCGCTCTGTCGCTGACAGGAGGTCAGGAAGAGGCTCCGTCTCCTCCTCCATTCCAGCATCTGTCGCTAAGAGCATGCCCACTTCGGACCTCTCCAAGTGGGGCTTCAGGCGGTTGACATGCAGGACCCGCAAGGGGTTCCTGGGAAACCGCAAGTCCACCAAGTAGGTAACATGACTCTTGCGCTCCACCACCTCAAATGGTCCGGTCCACTTATCCTGGAGCGCACAAGGCTCCACTGGGGCCATGACCCACACTTTCTGACCAGGCTGAAGCTCTACCAGAGTGGCATTCTGGTCGTACCACCGCTTCATCTCCTCCTGTCTGGCTTCCAGATTCGCCTCAGCGAGTTGCCTGAAACGCCTAGTCTAGTTCCTGAAGGCCAGCATGTAGCTATATACATCCTGGGGAGGTTTCCTGGGAGATTGCTCCCAGCCTTCCTTGACCAGACTCAGAGGTCCTCTCACTGGGTGACCATAGTGAAGCTCAAAGGGACTGAATCCTAGAGATTTCTGTGGCACCTCACGGTATGCAAAGAGCAGGCATGGTAAGAGGACGTCCCACTTACGCCTCATAGGTTCCTCAAGACCCTTTTAGGGTTCGGTTGAATCTCTCAACCAACCCATTTCCTTGGGGTGGTAAGGAGTGGTGAACTTGTAAGTTACCCCACACTGCTGCCACAGGGACTTCATATACTTGGAAATGAAGTTTGTACCTCGGTCAGACACTACCTCTCTAGGGAATACCACTCGGGAGAAAATTCCCATCAGTGCTCGTCCCACCACGGGGGCCGTCACTGTCCTCAGAGGTATGGCTTCTGGGTACCGGGTGGCATGGTCCACCAAGACCAGGATGAACCTGTTGCCCATGGCTGTCTTGGGGTCCAGTGGCCCCACAATGTCAATACCGACCCGTTCAAAGGGGGTGCTGACCACAGGGAATGGCTGGAGAGGAGCCTTTGCTTCCTCCCACTCTTTTCACTTGCCTGGCAAGTCTGACAGGTCCTGCAGTGAGTATCTGAACTCCTGCGCATTTGGGGCCAATAAAAGTGGGTGACAAGCCTCTCAAAGGTCTTGTCCTGCCCCAAATGTCCTGCTAACGGCACATCATGAGCCAGCCCCTGTAGGAAGGCTCTGAAGTGCTGGGGTGCCACCAGCACACGGGCTGACCCAGGCTCAGCAACCTTAGGCTCAGTATACAGGAGGTCATTCTCCCAGTAGATCCAATGTGATCCAGACTGATCACCTGCCGCCTGGTCTGCAGCCTGCTGCCGCAAACCCACAAGAGAAGGGCACTTCTTCTGCTCCGCGCAGAACTCTTCCCTGGAGGGTCCTCCTTCCTGCTGCCAATGGGTCAGCTCAGGCAGGTCCCCCAGTTCAGATACCTGTTCCCCTGTAGGCTCCAGGGCATCCTCTCAGGGTCTACCTCCTCCTGGACCGTGGGAACTTCGGGGGCCGGTTTCCCGTGCCCCCTGCCTCTTCTCTTTAAGGCAGGTGCCTGGGCCCCCTTCTCAGGCTCCAGGTCCTCTTGAACACCCTTACTGGCTGCCATGGACCGTGTGGTCACACACGCCCAGTCAGGCAGACCCAACATCTCCAAATGAGCACTTCGCTCCACCTTAGCCCACGGTGAGCTCTCCAAATTGTTCCCCAACAAACAGTCAACAGGCATGGCGGGCCTCGCAGCTACTTGAAGAGTACCAGAGACCCCCACTCAAAGGGAACCTGAGCCACCTTGCAGTGGCTCTCTGTGTTGTCAGCGGCAATAACTGGGTAAAATGCATTGGGGACAACCTGCTCTTCAGACACCAGGTGACACTTGACAGCTGTCACACTGGCTCCTGTGTCTCGAAGAGCCTCCACTCTATGGCCATTGATGGTCACCCACTGCCTGTACTTCTTAGTGTTATCAGGCAGTTGGGTCCTGGGGACCACCTCACAGTCTCCTAAAGAGACAAGGGACATCTCTGCGGGACCCCACCCACCTTGGACACCCCTCTCCTCCCCCAGGGCTACACTCGCCATCTGCCGGGGTGGAGCACCAGTGGGTGCTGTCTTTCCAACCTGTGGGCACTTGGGATCATTAGACTTATGACCCACTTCACCACACTTGTAGCACCTCAGGGGTCCCCTGGGAACAGGCCTACCTGTTGGGCCCCGTGCTTCTTCTCAGGGGAGGCTGGGAACCCTTCCCTTGGGGATTACTTTGGGGCCCTTTCTGGAACTCCCTCTGTTTACCCTTGTCCCCCCCACTCTTCTGCTGGGGACCCTGCCCACTCTTGGCAGAGTCTCCCACGTAACCCTTGTGGACCCGTGTGCTCACCCAGCGGTCCGCCTCCTCAGCAAGCTTCCTAGGGTTAGTCAGCCTGCTATCAATCAGGTGCCGGGCGTAGCTCTGGAAAACAATTACTTGACAAGTTTTCCCATGCAATTAAATCAAAGAGCCCCTCAAAATCATTCACTTTGCTACCCTTCACCCAACCATCCAATGCTCTGCAAAAGAAAGTTACATACTCTACCCATGTACCTGACTCCACCTTCTTGCAATTTCTAAGCCTCTGTCTATACAATTCAGGCGTCAACCCATACCTGGACATCAATCCATCTTTCATGTGGCTATAAGAATTATGGACTTCAGAAGGCAAGTATAACAGTGTGTCCCGCCCTCAACAAGGAACCGCCCCCACAACCCCGCTCCCCAATCCTTCTCAGGGACCCGGTGGGAAGACATGGCTACCTCATTGGCTTTGAACCACTGCCCAATATCATCATTCTTATAAAACTCCCTCACCACATCTTTAGGAATATACACCCTTGCTTCAACAGGCATGGACGGTGTGCTGCCACCAGAGGGAGTAATTTCTAAGCTTCTAGCTTTCAACTCCAACTCCCTCAAACTTTTCTCATGCTCCAACTGCATTCTCTTTTCTTCCAGGGCCAATCTCCTATTTTCTAACTCCAGTTGCCCACCCAACTTGAGCTTGGCAAGCTCCAATTCGTGCATCCTGTTTTCCTTCCTGTCCGCCAACTCCTCTGGGGACAGGCTTTTGGCAGAAACACTGCTACCTACTGGGGAAGTTACTCTCTTCCCCTGTGGACCCAATGGCCTCTCCAGCTGCTCATCTGCATTATCAGCCCCATCCTCATTCTCCGGGGTATTCCTTGCTTCAACCCAGGCCCTCAGCGCCTTTTGGAACTCATCCTTCTTGGAGAGACCGGTCATAGCAACTTTAAATTTCCTGCAGAAGTGCTTGAGCTGTTTCACATTGTAGCATTCCAGTTTCTCCTCTTCCCACTCATAATCAACAGATGCTATGGATGCTGCTTTATCCATGGTGGTTAAACTTGGCAGTTCTTGGCAAAAATAGAAAATCCCAGAAAAAACAATCTACCAAAAGTATGTGGTCGCGTTTTGGTCTGCACTCACTAGTAGTGTTCACCAATGACTGTACATGAGTCACAAATGCAAGTCCAGAATCCTCACCGCTGACCACCAATGTTAGATTTGGGGGTCTCTAGTTGGCAGAGGTAGGTACCTTTGACCAAATAGAGACCCTTGCGTCTAGTCAGGGTAAGGGGGTACACTCCTAAAATAACCCCTGCTCACCCCCTTGGTAGCTTGGCACGAGCAGACAGGCTTATCTCAGAGGCAGTGTGTAAAGCATTTGTGAACACATACAGTAATCAAGTGACAACAATACAGATGGACACCACACCAGTTGTATATTAAAAATAAGTATCTTTTATATAGATTTAACACAAGACCACAAACGACAAAAATTCACAATACTGTACTTCAAAAATGGTAGAATTAGCTCAGTTCTCTTAAGATGGTAAATGCGACACTTTGAGTTCAATGTACCTTAGGATGCGTAACACTATACAACGAAAGTGTTGCAGGGAAGGTGATGCGTTGGTTCCTTACACGCAAGAACGGTGATGCGTCGGGTCCCTACTGATGCGTAGGGGATGCGTCGGTTCTTCTCGGCGTGGGGAGGTGATGCGTCGGTTTCTTACTACGCTTTTGTGGCGATGCGACCAGCAACGCCGTGATGCGATGAAGATCCGGTGCAAAGAACAAAGATGGCATCTTCTTCTTGATGCGACACGATGCGTGCACGCCCGACGGCCATGCGGCGACTCAACGATTCTTCTGAGCGGCGACAGGCCCTGCGACACACTTCCCGGTGATGCGGCGGCATCTGATGCAATGTCGATCCTCTTCTCCGGCGATGCGAGGCGCCTTGGCAATGATGCGACAGCCGTGCGGTGACTCAACGATTCTGCTGAGCTGCGACAGGCCCTGCAACACGCTTCCCGGTGATGCGGCGGCGTCTGATGCGACGTCGGTCCTCTTCTCCGGCGATGCGAGGCGCTTCAGCAACGATGCGACAGCGGTGGCGACACTTTTCTCCGTTGATGCGGCGGCGTCTGATACGACATCGATCCTTTTCTTCGGCGATGCGAGGCGCTTCGGCTGTGGCGGCGACGCTTCTCCTTCATGAGTCGCGCTTTCAGCTCCTTGAGACACGCAGTCCCTCAGAAAGTCCAGCACAGCAGCAGGCACTTTACAGAAAGACTCTTGGGGAGCCGGTTGGTGAAGTCTGTTGTCCCTGAGACTTCAGCAGGAGGCAAGCTCTTCTCTCAAGCCCTTGGAGATCTTTTACAAGTTGATGAAAGTACACACAAAGTTCCTTTCTCCTTTCTTTGGCAGTCAGGCAACCACTGTAGGCCAATCCCCCAAACAGCACTCAGCTTAGGGATAGTCTCCTCCTCAGTTTCTCTGGTTCCTCTCCTCAGCAAAGGTTTCTTCTTGTTTCCCAAAGTGATCTGATCTCAAGTTCTGGGGTTTGGGTCCCCTCTTTTATACACATATTCTCTTTGTTCTCTGAAGGCAGAGAGGCCTTTGCCTAGTCCAAACCAGTTCTGGTCAGTCCTGGAGCACTTTGTTGACAAGACTCCTTCTTTCTTTTCACAGTGTAGGGCAGGGACATCAGACACACCACAGGAGGTGGAGCCAGCATTGTGGAGGGAAGGCACAGCCCTATTCAGGTCCCAGGTGCAACTCCTCCCACCCATCTCCATGCAGATCTCTCAATTCAGCCCTGTGCTGACTCACCCTGTCTCCTGGAATCCCCCAGCCCCTGTCACTCACAAACCCAGACAAGGAATACACAACCTAGCAGAGGCAGGCTTGGATAGTTAGGCAAGAAAATACCTACTTTCTAAAAGTGGTATTTTTAAACACAGAATGTTAAAACCAACTTCACTAAAAGATGTATTTTATCATTCTGAGTTCAGGCATACTAAATTCGTTTTTCTACCATGTTCCCTGGGTCAGTTAGGATTATAAGATGTAATAATCAAACTGCCCATTCTGGCCTATGGGGAACAGGTAGCCTTGCAATAGTGAAAAACGAAAATGGCTGTAATTCACTATTAGGACATGCCACACACACCAGGGCATGTCCTATCTTATACTTACAATGCACCCTGCCCTTGGGCCTACCATAGGGGTGTCTGATATGAAGAAAGGGAAGGTTTAGGGACTGGCAAGTGGGTGCACTTGCCCAGTCAACATGGCAGTACTAAACTGCACAGGCTCTGCAATGGCATACCTGAGACACACTTTTACAGGCTGCTTCTGTGGGTGGCACAACCAGTGCAGCAAGCCCACCAGCAGCATTTGGTTTACAGCCCTGGGCACACCCAGTGCACTGTACTAGGGTCTGACAAGTAAACCAAACCAACCAATCATGGAATCTCTAATCCATACACCAATTTACCATAGGGAGCACTTGCACTGTGGCACTGAATAGCAGTGGCACAGTGCCCAAAGCATCTATAACCAGCAAAAACTCATGAGGCAACAGCAAAAATGGAAGGGAGACCCCGCCAACAGTGCCAGGTCTAACACGTGTCCCCTCCAGCTGAAATGTGGGGAGAACTACCCTACCTCCTGGGAGTTCTCTTCACTAAGGCGGAAAAATCTGGACAGACCATCAGCATTGGCGTGTTCTGTACCAGGGCGGTGTTCCACCGTGAAGTCCATCCCCTGTAGGGAAATGGACCACCTCAACAGCTTTGGATTCTCACCCCTCATCTGCATCAACCATCTGAGGGGCCTGTGGTCTGTCTGAACCCGGAAGTGAGTCCCAAACAGGTATGGTCTCAGCTTCTTCAGAGTCAATCGCACTCCACCTCTGTTCCCGTGGAAGTAACCTCCTACTGATGAAGGCTACAGGTTGATCTAGGCTCTCCTCATTTATCTGTGACAAAACAGCCCCCACACCATGCTCTGAAGCGTCTGTTTGAACGATAAACTCTTTTGAGAAGTTGGGTGCCAGGAGCACGGGCGCCGTGCACATGGCAGTTTTCAGGGCCTCAAAAGCTTTCTGACAGGTGTCAGTCCAAATCACTCTCTTGGGCTGCTTCCTGGAAGTCAGCTCTGTCAAGGGTGCAACGATGCTGCCATACCCCTTGACAATCCTCCTGTAACACCCAGTGAGTCCTAAAAAGGCTCTCACCTCTGTCTGGGTCTTGGGGGCTCCCAAGCCAGGATGGTCTCAATCTTGGGCTGTAGGGGCGCCACCTGGCCGCTCCCAACCTGGAGTTCCAAGTACACCACGGAACCCTGCCCGATATGGCACTTACTTGCCTTGATCATGAGGCCTGCCCTCCGCAGCGCCATCAACACTTCCCAGAGGTGGCGCAGATGTTCTTCCCAACTGGCGCTGAACACTGCAATGTCATCCAGGTAGGCGGCACTGAACTCTTCCAGTCCAGCCAACACCTGGTTGACCAACCTCTGAAAGGTGGCAGGGGCATTCTTCATCCCAAAGGGCATAACCCGGAACTGGTAGTGCCCATCTGGTGTGGAGAATGCTGACCTCTCTCTTGCCCCATCAGTCAAGGCGATCTGCCAGTACCCAGACGTTAGATCAAACGTGCTGAGGTACCGGGCAGCCCCTAACCGATCGATGAGCTCATCAGCTCTGGGGATGGGGTGCGTGTCAGTCCTCGTGACTGAATTGAGCCCTCGGTAGTCCACACAGAACCGGAGTTCTGGCGTGGCACCAGGTGCGGCAGCCTTTGGGACCAAGACCACAGGGCTGGCCCAAGGACTGTTAGAGGACTCAATCACCCCTAAAGCAAGCATCTTGGAGACCTCCTCCTTGATGCAAGCTCTCACCCTGTCAGTTACCCTGTAAGTTTTGTGCTTAACAGGAGGACTGTCTCCAGTGTCCACATCATGGATGCACCAATCAGTGACACTGGGAATCAGGGAGAACAGATCAGAAAACTGTCCCAGCAACTGGTGACAGTCATTCTGTTGCTCAGGGGTCAGGGTGGAAGAGAGGTTCACACCATCCACTGACCCATCTCGCTCTGTCGCTGACAGGAGGTCAGGAAGAGGCTCCGTCTCCTCCTCCATTCCAGCATCTGTCGCTAAGAGCATGCCCACTTCGGACCTCTCCAAGTGGGGCTTCAGGCGGTTGACATGCAGGACCCGCAAGGGGTTCCTGGGAAACCGCAAGTCCACCAAGTAGGTAACATGACTCTTGCGCTCCACCACCTCAAATGGTCCGGTCCACTTATCCTGGAGCGCACAAGGCTCCACTGGGGCCATGACCCACACTTTCTGACCAGGCTGAAGCTCTACCAGAGTGGCATTCTGGTCGTACCACCGCTTCATCTCCTCCTGTCTGGCTTCCAGATTCGCCTCAGCGAGTTGCCTGAAACGCCTAGTCTAGTTCCTGAAGGCCAGCATGTAGCTATATACATCCTGGGGAGGTTTCCTGGGAGATTGCTCCCAGCCTTCCTTGACCAGACTCAGAGGTCCTCTCACTGGGTGACCATAGTGAAGCTCAAAGGGACTGAATCCTAGAGATTTCTGTGGCACCTCACGGTATGCAAAGAGCAGGCATGGTAAGAGGACGTCCCACTTACGCCTCATAGGTTCCTCAAGACCCTTTTAGGGTTCGGTTGAATCTCTCAACCAACCCATTTCCTTGGGGGTGGTAAGGAGTGGTGAACTTGTAAGTTACCCCACACTGCTGCCACAGGGACTTCATATACTTGGAAATGAAGTTTGTACCTCGGTCAGACACTACCTCTCTAGGGAATACCACTCGGAGAAAATTCCCATCAGTGCTCGTCCCACCACGGGGGCCGTCACTGTCCTCAGAGGTATGGCTTCTGGGTACCGGGTGGCATGGTCCACCAAGACCAGGATGAACCTGTTGCCCATGGCTGTCTTGGGGTCCAGTGGCCCCACAATGTCAATACCGACCCGTTCAAAGGGGGTGCTGACCACAGGGAATGGCTGGAGAGGAGCCTTTTGCTTCCTCCCACTCTTTTCACTTGCCTGGCAAGTCTGACAGGTCCTGCAGTGAGTATCTGAACTCCTGCGCATTTGGGGCCAATAAAAGTGGGTGACAAGCCTCTCAAAGGTCTTGTCCTGCCCCAAATGTCCTGCTAACGGCACATCATGAGCCAGCCCCTGTAGGAAGGCTCTGAAGTGCTGGGGTGCCACCAGCACACGGGCTGACCCAGGCTCAGCAACCTTAGGCTCAGTATACAGGAGGTCATTCTCCCAGTAGATCCAATGTGATCCAGACTGATCACCTGCCGCCTGGTCTGCAGCCTGCTGCCGCAAACCCACAAGAGAAGGGCACTTCTTCTGCTCCGCGCAGAACTCTTCCCTGGAGGGTCCTCCTTCCTGCTGCCAATGGGTCAGCTCAGGCAGGTCCCCCAGTTCAGATACCTGTTCCCCTGTAGGCTCCAGGGCATCCTCTCAGGGTCTACCTCCTCCTGGACCGTGGGAACTTCGGGGGCCGGTTTCCCGTGCCCCCTGCCTCTTCTCTTTAAGGCAGGTGCCTGGGCCCCCTTCTCAGGCTCCAGGTCCTCTTGAACACCCTTACTGGCTGCCATGGACCGTGTGGTCACACACGCCCAGTCAGGCAGACCCAACATCTCCAAATGAGCACTTCGCTCCACCTTAGCCCACGGTGAGCTCTCCAAATTGTTCCCCAACAAACAGTCAACAGGCATGGCGGGCCTCGCAGCTACTTGAAGAGTACCAGAGACCCCCCCCCACTCAAAGGGAACCTGAGCCACCTTGCAGTGGCTCTCTGTGTTGTCAGCGGCAATAACTGGGTAAAATGCATTGGGGACAACCTGCTCTTCAGACACCAGGTGACACTTGACAGCTGTCACACTGGCTCCTGTGTCTCGAAGAGCCTCCACTCTATGGCCATTGATGGTCACCCACTGCCTGTACTTCTTAGTGTTATCAGGCAGTTGGGTCCTGGGGACCACCTCACAGTCTCCTAAAGAGACAAGGGACATCTCTGCGGGACCCCACCCACCTTGGACACCCCTCTCCTCCCCCAGGGCTACACTCGCCATCTGCCGGGGTGGAGCACCAGTGGGTGCTGTCTTTCCAACCTGTGGGCACTTGGGATCATTAGACTTATGACCCACTTCACCACACTTGTAGCACCTCAGGGGTCCCCTGGGAACAGGCCTACCTGTTGGGCCCCGTGCTTCTTCTCAGGGGGAGGCTGGGAACCCTTCCCTTGGGGATTACTTTGGGGCCCTTTCTGGAACTCCCTCTGTTTACCCTTGTCCCCCCCACTCTTCTGCTGGGGACCCTGCCCACTCTTGGCAGAGTCTCCCACGTAACCCTTGTGGACCCGTGTGCTCACCCAGCGGTCCGCCTCCTCAGCAAGCTTCCTAGGGTTAGTCAGCCTGCTATCAATCAGGTGCCGGGCGTAGCTCTGGAAAACAATTACTTGACAAGTTTTCCCATGCAATTAAATCAAAGAGCCCCTCAAAATCATTCACTTTGCTACCCTTCACCCAACCATCCAATGCTCTGCAAAAGAAAGTTACATACTCTACCCATGTACCTGACTCCACCTTCTTGCAATTTCTAAGCCTCTGTCTATACAATTCAGGCGTCAACCCATACCTGGACATCAATCCATCTTTCATGTGGCTATAAGAATTATGGACTTCAGAAGGCAAGTATAACAGTGTGTCCCGCCCCTCAACAAGGAACCGCCCCCACAACCCCGCTCCCCAATCCTTCTCAGGGACCCGGTGGGAAGACATGGCTACCTCATTGGCTTTGAACCACTGCCCAATATCATCATTCTTATAAAACTCCCTCACCACATCTTTAGGAATATACACCCTTGCTTCAACAGGCATGGACGGTGTGCTGCCACCAGAGGGAGTAATTTCTAAGCTTCTAGCTTTCAACTCCAACTCCCTCAAACTTTTCTCATGCTCCAACTGCATTCTCTTTTCTTCCAGGGCCAATCTCCTATTTTCTAACTCCAGTTGCCCACCCAACTTGAGCTTGGCAAGCTCCAATTCGTGCATCCTGTTTTCCTTCCTGTCCGCCAACTCCTCTGGGGACAGGCTTTTGGCAGAAACACTGCTACCTACTGGGGAAGTTACTCTCTTCCCCTGTGGACCCAATGGCCTCTCCAGCTGCTCATCTGCATTATCAGCCCCATCCTCATTCTCCGGGGTATTCCTTGCTTCAACCCAGGCCCTCAGCGCCTTTTGGAACTCATCCTTCTTGGAGAGACCGGTCATAGCAACTTTAAATTTCCTGCAGAAGTGCTTGAGCTGTTTCACATTGTAGCATTCCAGTTTCTCCTCTTCCCACTCATAATCAACAGATGCTATGGATGCTGCTTTATCCATGGTGGTTAAACTTGGCAGTTCTTGGCAAAAATAGAAAATCCCAGAAAAAACAATCTACCAAAAGTATGTGGTCGCGTTTTGGTCTGCACTCACTAGTAGTGTTCACCAATGACTGTACATGAGTCACAAATGCAAGTCCAGAATCCTCACCGCTGACCACCAATGTTAGATTTGGGGGTCTCTAGTTGGCAGAGGTAGGTACCTTTGACCAAATAGGGACCCTTGCGTCTAGTCAGGGTAAGGGGGTACACTCCTAAAATAACCCCTGCTCACCCCCTTGGTAGCTTGGCACGAGCAGACAGGCTTATCTCAGAGGCAGTGTGTAAAGCATTTGTGAACACATACAGTAATCAAGTGACAACACTACAGATGGACACCACACCAGTTGTATATTAAAAATAAGTATCTTTTATATAGATTTAACACAAGACCACAAACGACAAAAATCCACAATACTGTACTTCAAAAATGGTAGAATTAGCTCAGTTCTCTTAAGATGGTAAATGCGACACTTTGAGTTCAATGTACCTTAGGATGCGTAACGCTATACAACGAAAGTGTTGCAGGGAAGGTGATGCGTCGGTTCCTTACACGCAAGAACGGTGATGCATCGGGCCCCTACTGATGCGTAGGGGATGCGTCGGTTCTTCTCGGCGTGGGGAGGTGATGCGTCGGTTTCTTACTGTGCATTCGTGGCGATGCGACGAGCAACGCCGTGATGCGATGAAGATCCGGTGCAAAGAACAAAGATGGCGTCTTCTTCTTGATGCGACACGATGCATGCACGTCCGACGGCCGCGCAGCGACTCAACGATTCTTCTGAGCCGCGTCAGGCCCTGCGACACGCTTCCCGGTGATGCGGCGGCGTCTGATGCGACGTCGATCCTCTTCTCCGGCGATGCGAGGTGCCTTGGCAATGATGCGACAGCCGTGCGGTGACTCAACGATTCTTCTGAGCCGCGACAGGCCCTGTGACACGCTTCCCGGTGATGCGGCGGCGTCTGATGCGACGTCGGTCCTCTTCTCCGGCGATGCGAGGCACCTTGGCAATGATGCGACAGCCGTGCGGCGACTCAACGATTCTTCTGAGCCGCGACAGGCCCTGCGACACGCTTCCCGGTGATGCGGTGGCGTCTGATGCGACGTCGGTCCTTTTCTTCGGCGATGCGCTTCCAGCTGCTTGCGACACGCAGTCCCTCAGAAAGTCCAGCACAGCAGCAGGCACTTTACAGAAAGACTCTTGGGGAGCCGGTTGCTGAAGTCTGTTGTCCCTGTGACTTCAGCAGGAGGCAAGCTCTTCTCTCAAGCCCTTGGAGATCTTTTACAAGTTGATGAAAGTACACACAAAGTTCCTTTCTCCTTTCTTTGGCAGTCAGGCAACCACTGTAGGCCAATCCCCCAAACAGCACTCAGCTTAGGGATAGTCTCCTCCTCAGTTTCTCTGGTTCCTCTCCTCAGCAAAGGTTTCTTCTTGTTTCCCAAAGTGATCTGATCTCAAGTTCTGGGGTTTGGGTCCCCTCTTTTATACACATATTCTCTTTGTTCTCTGAAGGCAGAGAGGCCTTTGCCTAGTCCAAACCAGTTCTGGTCAGTCCTGGAGCACTTTGTTGACAGGTCTCCTTCTTTCCTTTCAAAGTGTAGGGCAGGGACATCAGACACACCACAGGAGGTGGAGCCTGCATTGTGGAGGGAAGGCACAGCCCTATTCAGGTCCCAGGTGCAACTCCTCCCACCCATCTCCATGCAGATCTCTCTATTCAGCCCTGTGCTGACTCACCCTGTCTCCTGGAATCCCCCAGCCCCTGTCACTCACAAACCCAGACAAGGAATACACAACCTAGCAGAGGCAGGCTTGGATAGTTAGGCAAGAAAATACCTACTTTCTAAAAGTGGTATTTTCAAACACAGAATGTTAAAACCAACTTCACTAAAAGATGTATTTTATCATGCTGAGTTCAGGCATACTAAATTTGTTTTTCTACCATGTTCCCTGGGTCAGTTAGGATTATAAGATGTAATAATCAAACTGCCCATTCTGGCCTATGGGGAACAGGTAGCCGTGCAATAGTGAAAAACGAAAATGGCTGTAATTCACTATTAGGACATGCCACACACACCAGGGCATGTCCTACCTTATACTTACAATGCACCCTGCCCTTGGGCCTACCATAGGGGTGTCTGATATGAAGAAAAGGGAAGGTTTAGGGACTGGCAAGTGGGTGCACTTGCCCAGTCAACATGGCAGTACCAGACTGCACACAGGCTCTGCAATGGCAGACCTGAGACACACTTTTACAGGCTGCTTCTGTGGGTGGCACAACCAGTGCTGCAAGCCCACCAGCAGCATTTGGTTTACAGCCCTGGGCACACTCAGTGCACTGTACTAGGGTCTGACAAGTAAACCAAACCAACCAATCATGGAATCTCTAATCCATACACCAATTTACCATAGGGAGCACCTGCACTGTGGCACTGAATAGCAGTGGCACAGTGCCCAAAACATCTATAACCAGCAGAAACTCATGAGGCAACAGCAAAAAATGGAAGGGAGACCCATGCCAACAGTGCCAGGTCTAACAGTTGGTTATTATACCTCCTCTTTTTCTCTCCAAAAACCTCGCTCCCATGCTAATAGGAAAAGCGGTTAGGAGGGTTTTTTCTTCTTCTTTTTCTTTTTTGTGGGGGCATTTGATTGGGTGTAATCTATTTTTTGGGTGTATGTAATTGATTTAAGGGGGGGCTCACTGATCACGGGGCAGCGCTGCTTTATCTCCAACCAGACCACCGGTCTGGAAGCTTCATGGGGAAGGGCGAGGGCTGGGGGGAAGGGAAGGCATTGGGGTTGGGGGAGGAGAATGAGGGGTGGGGGAGGGTGGATATGGCTCCTGCGAGAGCTAGGGGTGGAACTAAGAGGGGAAAAATCCAGACAAGGTACATTGAAGCCGAGAGAATGGATGGAACAGAAGGAACAGATAGACATCAGAAAAGTATGATATACAGATGGTTTTTCCAAACAACCCGATATGGATAAAATGCAGATTTGCTCAGTGAATGTGGGAGGGCTAAATGACAGAGCGAAAAGAGCCAAAGTATTTGAGATTTTGCGGTATATGAACCCAGAGGTTATCTGCTTACAGGAGACCCACATCCCATGGAGCAACAAGGAGGCTCTTCAAATAAGAGGCTACGAGTTGGTAGTCTGCTCCACACAGACCTCCATGATTAGGGGAGTTGCAATATTCACTAAATATCAAGCTGGCATCAGTACACGCACATTGGCGGATAAATGGGGAAGATGGGCAATTTTGACATTAAGTACGGTGTGACGATTGGGACTATTTATGCCTCGAATCAGGACGACCCTAAAATCTGGGAGGAGATTGAGTTGGAATTTGCTTCGTGGCCTACACCACTAATATTATTTGGAGATTTTAACATTCACCTTGGGATCTCTCGCGATGCTGGTCTACCCTATAGCGGGAGGAAACCACAGGTAAATCGGGAACTAAATGCTCTTAAGGATAGTCATGGGCTGGTAGATGCTTGGGCAGCTAAAAAAATCAAGGACCCCGGATATACATACTTTTCACATCCCCATCAAAAATATGTTCGTCTAGATTATTTTTTGGTCCCAGCTAGGAATATTGACGAGGTGGAGATAACCAAATTGCCTCACATGTTTTCGGATCATAATCCGCTTTTGCTGGAAATAACATGTCAGAGTATGGGAGGGAAACACCGCTGTTGGTCCTTTGATAGGAAGTTGCTAATAGATGAGAAATTTATGAGTCATATTAAAAAATGGAGAAGAGAGTTTTTTTACATGAATCGCTTTAGCGCCTCCCGTACTATAGTGTGGGATGCATTTAAAGCTGGCGGGGGACGAGGCAGGGGTGCCCATGCTCCCCTATTTTATTTGCCCTCTACATAGACCCCTTGATTAGATCCATGTTGGCGGATCATGCAATTAAACCAATAGTGATCCTGGGCTATCATACAAAAGTACTAGCCTACGCTGATGACATCGCGGTTGTTACCCCAGACCCGCAGATTGCTATAGACAAGATCGAAAGGCTCGCGATAGAATTTGGCAAACAATCAGGCTATAGTCTAAACACCGACAAGACACAGATTGTATGTACCAGAAATACGCAATTCCAGGATGCACACAGGACAGATGCAGCTACATATTTAGGGATAGCCATTACCGCAGAGGTCGGCTCGACGTGGGAAATAATTTGGCTCCTCTCTTTAAAAAAATGGAGGGGGACCTCAAGCGTTTGGATAATCTACACCTATCTATTATTGGCAGAGCAAATGTCATTAAAATGACGATGTTTCCTAAGGTGTTCTATCTATGTCGGTGCATACCTATAGAACCGGAAAATTCCATATTTAAAAAGGCAGAGGGAATGTTTTCTCAATTTATATGGGGGTATAAGAAAATTAGGAGATCTTTAAAATCCATGACCTTACCGCAACACCGGGGGGCTGGCAATTCCTAATCTTCTATATTATTTCTGGGCAGTAACGCTGCAACACATGAGTATATTATTTAGGCCTCAAAGCTGGGACTCGGTTGGGGTGGTGGAGGTGGACAAGGAGACCCCGCCATCTATTTATGAGCTAGCAGTTGGTAAACTTGCTCCAGGGCTAGTGTTAAGGCAGCTGGAAGGCAGCTATTATAAGAAAACACGTTTTAAGATTATAAGAGCTGCCTGGAATATATGGCGAAAGATTAGTAAAAATCTGGAAATACCCAGAATTCAAAGATATACATGGTTGTGGCGCTCATCAGCCTTCCCGGTCCCCTTTTATGATAATACAAGTAAAATATGGGAAAAGGCTGGAATAAAACAGATAGGTGACATTGCCGACCAGAATGGGGTCGTTTCGTTTGAGGAACTCCAGATACGATATGGGCTAGATTCGAGCACTATTTTTAAATATATACAAGCGAGGAGTTGATAAACAAGCTTGTCCTGCAATTCACTAACTTGGCTCGAATCCCGTTATTAGAACTTTTGACGAAAAGCAGATTTGTGTTAAGGATGTGTATACAATATTGTTGGAGGCCACCCCGGATGACATCTGTAAAGTAGAAAGTGCATGGGCAGCTAAATTGGACAACCCGGATATAGATATTTGTAGGTCATTAGAGCTCTCTAAGAAAAAATGTTTAAGTGCAAATCTCAAAGCCCAAACCTATAAAACATTGTTCAGACTCTATTTTACCCCAGCTAAACTTTGGGCATGGGGGAAACGGGATAATAATAAATGCCCAAGGTGTGATCAGGGACCAGCTGATATAATTCATATGTTTGCTGATTGTGGTAAATTGCTGGCCCTGAAGGAGGGTATTGAACAGTTTTTATGTCAAAATCTGGGGCGGGCAGTATCTCTAACATCAACCATGTTGATATTGGGATTTGATGAAAGATTACAGCTAGACCCTACTCAAGGGTATTTATGATTTATGGCGACAGCTGTCTATCGTATTTTGATTGCTACTATGTGGAAGGATGTAGATCCACCAACATATCAGGCATGGTATGCTAGACTGTATCATATATTTAATCTAGAGATGGCACTGTATAAATGTAAAGGTCGGAGGGGGAGGGCGAGGGGTCGACAGGTATGGGGTTTATTGATGGAAGAGTAGGGGGAAGGGAGGGAGGGGAAAAAAAAAAAAACAAGAGGCCCGTCAGCGGCGAATGTAACGGGCACCCCTCCTCCACAGCTAGACAAAGAGGAAGACAGCCAGCCATACGCACTGCACTGTCGAGCACAGATCTTGCGTGTACCATCTGCACAAAAGAGTTCTTCCTTAAACAAATAAGGTTTCCAGATGCTTTGTATCACATCAAACGTGCACACTTTAGAAAGTATTGGTTGAAATTGCACTGCTTTGGGAACCTTTCTAAAAAAATAAAAATAAAAAAAGAGGTCCTAGATCCCTAATGAAGTTCAAAAGGATCTGGTCCAGCTTTTATTGGGAGTAGCCCTGGCACAAAAAAGTATACAAATGGAGCAAAACTTAGATTTATCTTTCTATTGTTATATATTTATAATATATTTCCCCCTCTTTGTTCTCTCCGCCTCTGTTCGCATAAATATGTATGCTGTTTAAGTTATTAATGATGTATATGTCATGTTTTGAATAATATATTGTCAAAATATATGCTGGCTCCACTGAAAAATAAACAAATATAAAAAAAAATAAAGCTGGCCTAAGGGGGGAAGCGATAAGTTATGTTGGCCAACAGCGGAAGGTCCGTAGGAATGAGATCAACTCCCTAATGTCACGGTTGGCACAATTGGAGGTAGAACATACTAATCTGATTCACTACGGGGGTCAGGAGAGTTTAAGTGAGGTGGTGATAAAAATAGCTATCGCTAAATCAGAAATTAATAGCTATTTTCAGATACAACTGGCCCAGGCGTATCAGCAACATCAAAGAGAGATGTATGAATATGGGGAAATGGCTGGCAGACTACTGGCCCTTCGGACTAGACAGAAGATAACTAGGAATAATATAATTAAAATCCAAAACAACGAAGGGCAGTATGAAACCAACTCTGAAAAGATTATGGGTGTTTTTGAACAGTTCTACCAAACACTATATCAATTAGACCCTACTGATGCTACACAAATGGCTACTGTAAGGAACTATCCATTGTTGAGTAAAATTGATGAAGATATAGGCTTAGAGCTGGAAACAGAATTCACATTGGAAGAAATAGTGACGGCTCTAAGCTCCTTATCCTCTGGTAAAGCATCTGGACCAGATAAAATTCCAATCGAGTTGTATAAATTACTTCAATACGATTTGGCCCCCTTTCTACATGATCTCTTTTTAGACGTATAATATTGAGACATTTCACCCATATCTTGGCAGGAAACTGATATAATAATCTTCCCCAAGAAGGGGAACCACCAGAGCTGCCCTGCTCGTACCGCCCTATTTCCTTGATAAACTCGGATGCTAAAATTTACTCGAAAGCTATAGCCAATCGGCTCCAGAGGGTCATAGCCAAACTAGCTTCGCCATGGCAACACGGTTTTATACCTGGCAGGGGAACTGCAGATCACATAAGATGGGTGATCTCCTTATTGGACATAGCCGAGGTTACTGGCGACGGAATGGCTGTGATCCTCTTGGACGCCGAGAAAGCCTTCGACCGTGTGGCTTGGCAATATCTTTGGGAAGCCCTATCAGAGAGGGGATTCGGCCCCAAATTAATTACAGCGATTTGGGCGATGTACCATAGACCATATGCAAGGCTACAGGTCATGGGGAACACCTCGGGACCAATCGAGGTGGCCAGGGGAACCAGGCAGGGATGTCCGTGCTCCCCAATTCTCTTCGCCATATATCTGGATCCTTTCATAAATCAGATAATCTTAAACTCCGCGATCGAACCAATGATAACTAACAACTATGAGACTAAAGTGCTGGCCTATGCGGACGACATTGCCGTTATTACATCTAAACTAGAGACGGCAATTCTAGAGATTGAGAGTATGGCGGAGGAATTTGGGAGCAGATCGGGATATAAATTAAACAAAGGAAAGACACAGATAATCTGTACAAGCCATTGTATTATGCAAGACCAACGCCAGATAGAGTCCGCTATATACTTAGGGGTCAGGATAGGATCCGATATGGATGCATTATGGTCAAACAATTTTGACCCAGTACTGGACGATATCAGCACAGAGCTAAGGCGGCTGGATAAATTGCACTTACCAATAGTTGGCAGGGTCAACGTATTGAAAATGAAAGTCTTCCCCAGAATATTATATTTATTTCGATCTATCCCCCTAGAACTGCCTTCTACCGCAGTACAGAAAATGAACTCAATGTTCTCGAACTTTATTTGGCATTATCAGAAAACAAGACGTGCACTGAGAACGTTAACTCTCTCGCGGGAGAGAGGAGGCTGGGCTGCTCCGAATTTACTATTCTATTATTGGGCAGCTACCCTGCAGCAGATGGGTAACCTGTTGATAACAGATAGATCTAGAAGCGAGGATGGTTTACCCTCAATCTATCAGTTAGCCGTCGGTGAGGAAGCAACGGGGCTCTTCCTTAGACAACTGGAGCCCAGCTATTATAAAAGAACTCGATTTAAATGCTTAAAAGCAGCTTGGAAGGTATGGAATAAGGTTAGCAGAATATTGAAAATCCCGAAATATAATGGATATACTCCTCTATGGGGCTCTTCATTCCTTCCAGCTGAGATATACGATGGCATGGCTAGGGGGTGGGAACGAGCGGGTATACAAAGGGTTACAAGCCTATATAATAGTAACTTAGAGATCATACCTTTTTCGGAATTAGTCCAGAAATGGGGGATTGATAGTAGGTCATACTTTAAGTATATTCAAATAAGGGGTGCTTAAAAACAAATCTGGCTATAGGGTTTGATAACCTTGAGGCAATACCGCTATTGGATATGATATATCGAGGGGACTGTCGGATCGGGGACTACTATAGCATACTGATGGAAACCCTTCCTGACGACTTGGAAAAAGTAGAGACGAAATGGGCGGATAAATTGGGCGATGAGGAGATAGATCTAGATATGTCACTGGAATTGGGGATAAAAACTTTTTTAGCGGAAAATCTCAAAGCTCAACACTACAAGACCTTGTTAAATCTGTATTATACCCCCGTGAAACTTTTTGAATGGGGGAAATGTGAGAATGATGAATGCCCAAGGTGCCAACATAGCCCTGCGGATAACATACATATGTTTTATGCATGTAACACCTTGACCCCTTTAAAAAAAGGTATAGAAAACTTTTGTCAGGAAACAACCAATTGTGTGATTACTCTTAGCCCACCAATGATGCTACTTGGGTATGATAATCGAGCAGAGTTATCAACACCGCGTAAAGATTTTGTATTTATTATGATTGCAGTGGCTAGGCTATTGATAGCCACGGCGTGGAAGGATTCGGAACCTTCCTTATATATAGCATGGCTCCACCGCTTGCTGAGTGTACATGTGCAGGAAATGTCTCTGTATAAAAACAAAGGCTGGCGGGCGAGGGAGAAAGGGGGTAAGATCTGGGCACCCATGACGAAATGGCTCAGTAAAAAAAGACACGAGGAGCAATCGACATGAGTAGGAGCTGCTATAATAAGGGAGAAGGGGGAAAAGAATGAAAAAAGGGGTTCTCTCTTTTTCTTTTTCTTCTCTTTTTGTCCTTTAAAAAAAAAAATATTATTGTATATCACATGAAATTGGATATTATGGTTTGAGTGTTACAAAGTAAAATGTTATCTGCTAGTAATGAAATGAGTGATGTTAACTATGGAATTATGATGTGTTATTGTCTCTATATACTTTTGTACCTTGTGGCTAATAAAAAAAAAATAAGACAAAAAAAAAGGGAAGATGTGAACAATTAGTGTTTGAATTATCGTTTCTGTTCTTTGATATTGCATTTGGAAAATTTTGTTTGAAAGAAGTAGTTCATATATTT
This sequence comes from Calotriton arnoldi, assembly GCA_963921515.1. Lineage (NCBI taxonomy): Eukaryota > Metazoa > Chordata > Amphibia > Caudata > Salamandridae > Calotriton > Calotriton arnoldi. Next base: position 477,246 of record CAWUFW010013086.1, read on the forward strand.
GATCTTTGTATTATATACAATGTAAATAAGAGTGTTTATTTTTGAAAATGTAAACAGATAGTTGAACTTGTTGTAAATATTTTGAAAAGAGATTTGTTTTTTTTTACAATCTTATTGATTGTATTTTTTTGCCCACTGTTATATGATGATCAACATTGAAATCACTGTGTATGGTGAAATTCAATAGAATCTGAAAACAGCAAAAAAGAGAACCTGAATATGTTATGTAATTCTAAAATTATGTTGTGTTCTTAAACCTATGATATTATTTGCAATAACAGTATTTTTTCCTCTCTTTTACAGAAAGTAAAACTAAAGTTTGAAAATATTTTAAATTTACTTTACAATTAAACAATTGTAAAATAGTTTCAATGAGTTTGATATCTACGTCAATAAACAAAGTAAGATGAAATAATGTAATAAGCATAATAATATGAAGTAATGTTTACAGTCACTTTTAATGTAGTCATTCATTTTTTGAAACTCTACCAACTCACTCCTCCAAACACCTCATCAATACCCATGCACTCATCCAATCCCTCCGCCACTACCCAAGCACTTATAAAATCACCACGCACTACCCTTGCACTCCTCCAATCACCCAAAAACTACTGATGCACTCATGCAATCACCCATGCACTAACCATACACTCATGCAATCATCCAGGCACTACCCATGCAGTTATGCAATCATCCAGGCTTTACCCATGCACTCATACAATCACCCAGGCATTACCTGTGCACTCATGCAAGATAACCCAGGCACTACCCATGCACACACCCAATCACCCAGACACTACTCATTCACTCCTTCAGTTACCCAGCCAGTTGCCATGCACTTCTCCAATCACCCAGCCACTACTCATGCACTTATAAAATCACTATGCACTATCCTTGCACTCCTCCAATCAACCAGGCACTACTAGGACTGATAGGTAGTTCCAATCCCCCTGTCCTATTATGTACTAGGGCCTTACAGGGGAGGTCATGCCAATCACAGGGGTACCCCAACCCATAGTGTACCCTAGTGTTAGTAGGTGTTTTCACTGTATTCTAAGTGTCTGTCCGACTTCACGTCAATGCTAACATTCCACGACACCTACCAGGTAGAAATATACCTTCCCTTGCCCAAGCAAGTTAGAGGAGACCTCGACTTCAGAGGAGCCCATATCCCGGCCTGACGCACTGAGAAGACGCTGTCATTCCTGCTCGCAGAAGAATCCAGCTTCCAGTGTTCTGACTCCCTTCGCGGGGTGTTAGAGTTCCAGATCCGGCAAGAGATTCCCACCTCTCTCATTCTCAAGGTATGGAGCTGACTAGAAGCTAGAGGGACTCTTGGCATACTAGGCTTAACATACTCTTAGTATACCAGACTAGAGAATACTCCACCTACTTCTACCTTTCCCTACACCTAGACTAGGTTAGGTACATTGGGGTAGAACTAGCTTAGAGACGCATCATATGAGTACTCGCATTTTTAGCTCATGTTATTTATGTACGTGAATATATGCTAAAAGATAATGCTAGCGCAGTATTATTTATTTCTACTGCTTACGGTGTACATTATTTATCTTGCATACTGTCTTGTGATCATAACAGCACATATCTCTTACACGAGAAACAAGACTGTTCAATAAAACCCTTTTATTGAAACGCCCGTCTTTCCTTTCTGTGTAACTCTGTAGAAACTAAGCATGCACGATTGACTGTGTGAAACTGTTATCTATTGTTTCCACGATTCTGAGACGTGTTTCGATTCTAAAGGGAAACAAAGTTGTCATGTTTTTCGGTTGCCAGAAACTACTCCCTTCTTGTTCTCAAGGAGTTTCTAGTGGCCTCTTAGCTAGCTGGCACAAGTAATTAAGTTTAATATACTCGATAGGGACATACCGACCTTAGTCCTATGTCAAGCCTATAGGTTATATTATTCCAATGCGCAGAGCCTATTAGGGAAATAGGAACTACACTACATGGCGCCCATCGTTTGGTAAGGAAGTAATTTAACGCTAGATACTGAGCAACTCAGTCGTGCTTTTCTCAGAGACCCCTACTCACATACTCCATAAGACGTCTGGAGTGGGTAGGGTTAAATATCCGCTAAAGCTAAATAGGGAAGCACCCTATATATTAGTTGTTTGGTTTGTTCAACGTTGAAGGATACAGTGTTCCAAAATATTGTGCACCTTATCTTTTGTTTCCTTGAAACTTGTTCTACATTTTTCAAAAAACAAAATGTACGAACACGGTGACGATGCCACCAACACAGGTGGAGCTGCGGCTCAACCAGTCGTAACAGCTTTTAACTTTACAGGTTTAATTGAAACCGAGGAGGGTGTTATAGACATCCATCCAAACTTAAGAAGAGCCATCACTCTAAAACTTATAAAACATGGTCTACCACCAAGAGGCGGTAGAGCAGTTTTCGTGATAGAGGCACACGAATCCTTTCAGACAGAGGTATTCTATTCATGGGTAATATTTCCTGAATCAAAATCAGTAACAAAACTGTTTCAGAGTTAATAAAAATTTACAGACAACTAGTCCAATATGTCATGCAGACTTTCACAGTCCAACCACCATTGACACTTCCAAATCAAACACCTCAACAGGGGAATGCACTAAAAATTACACCACAGACTCTATATGCAGTCATGGGAAAAATGCCCACAAAACGTGAGCAAATTCCATTCTGGATAGCTCAAAAAATTACTCAAATAGAAGCAGTATTTCCAAATACTAGCCCTTATGAGAAACACAGAATCCTAACAATCTGTTTACCAATGGGGATCACACCATAACTGGAAGACTGCACCACTTGGGGCTCAGTCTTTGCTGCCATCTATACTAAAACACATGGTATTCCATCAATTGCAGTAATACCAGATGTCCTGAAACAAATTCAAAATGAATACGGGGCAGAGCCTGCTCTGAATTTAGGTATGAAATTACTGAAAAATTTCAACCAGGTCTCAACAATAATATTATCTAATATTAAAGGAGAGGCAGCAGCAGTGGCGATCCGCCAACGATTAAGGGAATTCGATGTTACAGAACATCAAACTGAACTACCCAGAATAATAGAACAATCTTATGCAGAATTAGGCAGAGATAGTTTGGGTGGAAGACCATTAAAGCCAAAACTATCTGAAAGTCCTGAGAAGGACTCTATTAAACAAACTCCTACATCTTCTAAAAAGAAGTGGGAAACTAACAAACAAAATTCAAACGAGAAACGTTCTCAATCCCGAGGTAGGTCTCCTCAAAAGGAGCCCTCTGAAAGGAGGTATAACCTCAGGAATAGGGATAATTTGAAAAAGCCTGACAGGTATCAAGATACTGATTCACGTTCCTCTCGTACCTTTCAGATCTCGTCACAGACATCGGAAAGAAGAGGACGGTCAGAACATAGAGAAGAACACGCGAAATCGAGAGACGACAAACACGTTCAGAAAAATAAATCAAAACCTCAATTCTCAAAAAAGAAGGTAGCAGGTCTGAAGATCAGACATGCCGAGGATACTGAGAACACAACTCAAGAACGGAGAATGGGCTCAGACAATGCTGGACAGTGCAGCAGAAGTCACAATAGCTCGCCAGAACCTGAAGGAACTTCTGGAGATAGTGGACTTGAATGAGTACATTACAGTTGAGACTGTAGACACCAGGGTTAGTACTCCACAAACGTTATATGAAATAACACTCCGGATGGAGGGAGACATACCTAGACAGGTGAAAGCACTCTTTTGGGAAAAACTTTCAAGGGGTTATGACATACTTCTAGCAGAAAAAGACTGGCCACCACAATTTGTCAGTGAGTGTCCACATGGCGAGGACATTATTATGCCTGCCTTCTCCAACCATATTCCAATTCATCTAAAATATACTTATGCCAGGAAATGGGCAGTTGACCAGGCCCCAGCATTATACAAAAATCATGTAGGATGGGATGAGGACTCACCTCACCATAAAATACATCTGAAACATGAACCTACTCCGCAGAGGCAGTATCCAATAAAGCAAGAAGCTAAAAAACAGGTCAGGGAGATCTTAGGTCAACTTGAATACCAAGGGGTGATTGAAACATGCACCTCTTCAATGAACAATCCTTTGTTTCCTGTCTCCAAACCAGACAATACATATCGTCTAGTTTTGGATTACAGACACTTAAACACTTGTTCTAAAACATTTGCAGTGCAAAATGCACATAGTACAGCATTAATGAATAACATTGTGCGTAAAAATATAAAACCACATTGGACATCTCAAATAGTTTCTTTTGTCAAAACATAGCACCTGGAAGCAGGTACTTAACAGCTTTCTCAATAATGGGAACCCAGCGTCAATTTTGTCGACTCCCACAAGGGTTCAAGAACAGCCCGGGGTTATTCTCAGCGAGGGTAACGGAGTTGCTACAAATTTAGGATAATGAGGCATTGTCATATGTCGATGACATCTATCTGACAGACGATGACCTGGACAAACACTTGAACAGGGTGAGTACCATTATATTGGGCTTCACCTCTGAGGGCTACAAATTCAACTTCAAAAAGTCCAGAATTGCCCATCTCAATGTCCTCTTTTTAGGATATGAGCTTTCAAGTGAAGGCAAGAGCTTGGCAGCCAACTTTTTAGAAAGGTGTGCGCTGCTCCAACCTCCTAAAACGCTGAAAAATTTACAATCCATCCTGGGTTTCCTAAATTTTGGAAGAACATACATTCTAAATTACGCAGAAAGGGTTAAACCTCTCTACGCATTAATCAAACCTGATTTTTCAATCAAAAATTGGACACAAGAACACACAGAAATCTTGCGTTCACTCCAAGCTAACATGTTAGCAACAAATCACTTACAAACACGCGTAAGTCAACGCAATTTAGTGATCCGAATAATTTCGGGTCAATGCGGATTCACCTACTTAACATTTAATGAGGGTGAAAAAGTACCAATTGAATACAAATCACATTTGTATACACAAGCAGAAATGCGCTTCACTTCAACAGAAAAAATTCTGACAGCAGTTCAAACCGCTGTAGCAAAAGAAAGAGCTCTAGCCTAAGGGAAACGCATTATTGTTGTAACCCCAGTTCTGGCCTTAGAGGCGGTAACTAAAGCGAGCATTCCAAATGCAAAAGCATTACATCCTAGATGGATACAATGGGTTTAATTCTCGTGCTGCAACAGATGTTGAATATGTTTTTGATCCCGATCTAAAAACACAAGCGTTCCTGCAATATGAACATGAATGTCCTCTGCATACTGAGATTCTGCCTCTCGATCAGTACGAATTCATAATTTACACTGACGGATCCGCACAACCCGCTACAGGGAGTAAGCAAGCTTACAGTGCAGCGTGCGCAATCGTTAAAGGTCGCATGCGCGATGGCAACTTCAGACCTATGGTCACAAAAACCCAATCTCTAGGAGATTGTACAGCTCAGCGAGCTGAACTACAAGCATTCAAACTGGCACTTGAAAGTACAGATCGCGAATTCCCCACACTAATAGTGGGCGATTCTTTCTACTGTGTGCAGTCGTATAATGAATATATACAAACTTGGCTTGAAAATGGGTTCAAAGATGCAAAAGGTGGCACAAAAAAGCATAAAACGCTTTAGGATCAAGTAGTTCAGTTAAAAAGCGAACTACCAAAGGCTCACGTGATCCATACACTGAGTCATCAACGTGATGGCGTTCACGTTGCAGGGAATTCATTGGCTGACGAAGCCGCAAAGGGGGCTGTTCAGACGGCTTCCGTAGCTGCGATCACTCGTTCAAAAACGAGAATAGACAGTGAGATAATGTTGGCTGTCAATGCTACGAGCAAAGGCAGTGGTGCAGCGTTACCAAAAAAGTTTCCACTCAAGAACTCTTATGTAATTGATGCGAACAACGTTCCTTTTGCTCGAATCCCTGGAGTGGGAGATAGGGTAATTCCAAACAAGGAACGCAGATTAGGACTAATCCTAGCAGCACACGAAGGGATAGCCTCTGCCCATGCAGGCATTTCTGCAACAGTATCTTTACTGAAACAAAGATATTGGTGGCCTGGCATTAGGAAGCAGACCAAGAACTATGTTCTGGAATGTGAAATATGCCAACAGATGAAAGTCTCCACAGTGAAACGTCCTGCGCAGACACCCATGTTAATTTCAGACAAACCATTAGCTTGTGTTTACCTGGACCACTGCGGTCCCTTGCAAAGGGACGGTAACTATAAATATATAATGGTCGCAGTGGATTCTTGCTCTAGGTTCCTATGGATATGGCCTCAGCGCTCGGCTGACGCTCGAACTGTTATAAAAGATTTGCGAGTCTTTATCGGCACATACACAATAGGCACGCTACATTCTGACCAGGGCCCTGCGTTTAGCTCTCGAGCTTACAAAGAAGCCATGGCCAGTCTGGGCGTTGCAATGCGGTACTCCTCTCCGTTTCATCCTGAGGGAAATTCTGTTGTGGAAAGGAAAAACCGGGACATAAAGCAGTCTATAACAGCTAGGGTATTAGGTTCGAGTGATGGGTGGGTCAAACATCTTTATGGGGTCCAACGCTCATTAAATAATTTGCCAAGAAGTTCTCTAGGGGGTCACTCCATATGAGGTCCTATTTGGGACAAGAATGTGGGTGCCAGATCTAGAATGTAGAGGCACAGTGGTGGAAAATAAACCCTTTGATATCAAAGATCGTTTGGCTGTTTTACAGGATCTAAATGAACAAAGATCGAAACAAAGCAACGTATTCCTGCAGCCAACCACCACTGGGGGAAAACCGGCGGTCCCAGCAAGGCCTGTCTGGATTCCAAAAGTTGGGGATCTAGTCAGAGAGAAAATTGCGGACAAGAAGGAATTTGGACCTTCTTACACACAACCAGTACCTGTCCTAGCCATACACGGAACAAGAACAGTACTTCTGCCGCCCCCTGCTGGAAAAAAGGAGAAAAGATTTGTGTCCATCGATCTCATCAAACCACAGTATTTGGCCAATACTAAATAGTAGGCTTCGTGGACTCCGACCTAGTAGCAGACACACTCCTCTCGCTACTATCCAAGAGGTTCAGACTGAAAGACTGATAACCATCGAGAATTCAGCAGTAACAGATGAAGGACTGAGCAACAATGCTATGGAACTCATCCCTCTTGAAACTCAAGTAACAGTTCGTCCAAATACACCTGTCTTCACCAATGTAACAAGTGATCAACTGGTTCCAGCGATTTCTACAAATCCTGATGCAATTCCAACAATTGACAGAACTGCTTCTGGCTATTTCATTAACTTTGATACGTTTTCGGAGGATCTGAGTGAGCCCGAGACGTCGCCAGCATCAAAAACTTTTAAACAGCAAGTACAAGACTTTTTTCGTTTTTTGAGAAAGACTTATCTGGTTTCACCGTGGATTGAACTATGGATTACTTCTGGAATATTTTTCTTTCTGCTTTGGCTAGCTTTGGTTATGACTATGAGCGTGCTTATAAATGGCAGATACATCCATTTTGACACTGAAAGTAAAGATGTGAACTTACTTTTGAAACCTCACAAATCATCCCATCGTGAAACAAGAGACTTGTCTGCAGTGAACATCACAGCCGTTCCTATACAGGATGGTATAGTGTGGGACAAAACAGATTTCGATATATTCGGCCCTAAGGAACATTTGAACATTCCACATTTATTTAAGATCTCACTAAGTGATTTTGTTTCATCCAGTACCTATTCTGATGATTGGGACTTTGAAACTGTCAATAACATGATGTGTGACCTAGAAAAGTCTGCTGCATTTTCTAATAATGAATATTTAGAGGGTTCATCAGACTATGAACAGCTGTATTGCTATAACCACTATGGTCATCATTTTTTGCATAAATCTGCAACACCTAGAAATGTGTTTATGTTTAACCAATGGGAGCATTGTCCTACACCACCAAAAGGTAGTTCAAAAACATTTGCTAAAAAGTTTCCATATTTTTCAGGATACAATACATCTGATCCAGAAACATTTTACTATAAAAATGTAAACAAAATAGGACTGAAAATTATGTTAACTAATACAAAACAGATTTATTCTGCAGCATTTATTGCCCAACTGTCTAGACATGGTTTCGACTTATGGAAAGACGCAATAGACCCAAAATCTGTCTGGGGTACTAAAGATTGGCAAGTGCAGGGGATAGAAGCTTTGTTTAGAGCCTGTATCATCCCTCAGCAAATACTGTTTTTGAACGACACTGTGCAACAAACGTCTTGCCTTGGGTTAGCCAAGATCAAAGACATGAAAACTCCTTCTGTACCAACACCTGCAAGTGATAACAATACACAGGCAGCGGTTACAGTTGACACCATACTACAACTCAACAGAACAAATCCTGATTGGAGAAAATGGTTGATCTGGCCCACAGACACAAACAACTGTCAAGAGAGATTCCTGAATAAAACACAGGGGTTTACTATTCATAGGCCAGACCCACGATACGTCCAAAGACAACATCAGGGGGTAGTAACAACATACAGTGTAGGGAAATTTTGCCTCGATTGGCTGCAAAAATCTACACTTAAGGATGTGAAACAACACTTATCTTTACCTAAAGAAGACTCAGACCTTATGGAATTCTTGCTTGGACCAAGAAAACCGCGTCAAAAACGTTTCATATATGCCGGCATTTATGCTGCTTATAATGAAGCATGGAAGGTGTCACAGATGGAGGCCACAGAACGAATACGTGAACTTGATCGTATTAACTTAGAGAAAACTCTCTCTGTGGTCGACAATGGGTTAACAACTTTGTCCTCCAGAATTTATTCATTGGACAGTATTGTATCCTCTGCTATCGACATACTGGAACAAGATTTAGCCATGTTACAGCAAGGCCAATCTCAGTTGCATTCTATTATGTTATTAAGCTGGAAGCTGCAATCTTTGCGTGCGGACTATGTGCCTTGGCGTTTTATCAACACGACGGCTCTGTTTGCAGAATACAATCTAACTGATAAACAGATCGAACTGGCACAAAGGGGAGCAAAGTATACAGTACTGAGCATTGAAAAACTTGAAAAATTACCATTCACAGTGGCAGAAAAACCAGCTACAGAATGGCTTATTCATGGCAAAATTAGTCTACCTGTGACTACTTTTCAGTTTCAGTATTGCCTTAAACAGATGCAAGCAGGCAAATATGAAAGGTTGGGTAAAGAATACATTAAGACATCCTGGAATTTACCTTGCACCTATAGATGTTGGAGTGGGGATCGTGAAGTGCACTAAGCGGTTCACTGATTTGTCAGGACATATCTTTACACGGGGCTTGTAATGGTTCTGTGGCAAATTTGTCCTGCCACCAGCAGGGTACACCAGCTGCTGTGATTAATCCAATGTTTGGCCAACTTTCTAATGGGAGTTACCTCATGTTGAATGATCAGAGTTGCTGTGGCATGTTGCCAGGCATCCCATATCTAGTAACGGTCAACTCCAGGGTCACTTGCTGTATGCAAGTATTGTTTAACCCAATAGACACAGTCAGGGAGTCGCCTTTATGGCCTTCATTGAATGTCTCTTTTATACGATTTGATACTTTAAGCAGAATGAAAGCCATGCTTATACAACAATCAGTGCCTTTGACCTCGGCCAAAGAAACCTATGATCTACAAGTTGCAAGGACTTCGGCTGAGATATAGGCTCTAATTCGTACAAACTGCCCTATACATTTCGTAGAAATGATAGGACGTATCTTTAACATGTCTGATACAAGCGGAATTGTACATGTATTTAAGACCATCTGTTCCGGACTATTAGCACCTTTCCAGGCTGTCCTCGGAATCATCCCAAACTTCGCACATTCGGTGTTTGGTGGTGTGCCATTAATTGTAGGACTTGTTGCAGGAATTCTGTTTCTATTCCTCCTACTACGCTATGGCAAGCCTATTCGCCAACATCACTCAGAGCGATGTGGAGAGAGCCCTCCTTGAACGGAAATGCTGTGAGCGAATAGTACAGGTTTAGGGCATGCCTCGTCTACGGGAACTTAATACAACGTGGTTCCTGTCTTTCAGACCAATCTGGCAAAATTGCATCTTACCTGTTCTACGCTGCCTGTTTTGCGGTAAAGAATGCATGCTAGACACCTGTCTAACACTCCCATCAGTGATGCCAACGGATATCGATACTCTGCTGGACCCGATAACGGCCCATGCTGTGTGTTGTCCCCAGAGGCTACCAATCCTGATGACGGCATTCATTGAGATCTCACAGACGCTTCCGGCTGCTGCTGAGGTACGAGATGGATCAACAGGCACACAGGTAACAACGGACGCGAACATTGCTTCTTCTGCTGAAGGCGATGTTTCTCATCTCTGTGCAATCAACCTTCTGAATGAGGTGTTCCAAATGTCGCCAACTTCGGTGGACGATATTTTGGCTACGGAAATAGATGATCTAATGTTTACGCCAGACCCATACACTGACTTTGATTCGGCTCACAGTGTACCAGGGCAACAATGAAACTTGGCCTTCATATTTTTCAAACTTGGAACTTTTCCCAGAATTGAACTTTTTTCTTTTTAAATTTTTGAAATGACATGGCGAAGAACAATTTGCTTACAGTAGAACTAGTCTTATAAAACGGACTTCTTTGAATACTTCCAGGGACACATTGTCATCTTACTTGTCTAACATTTCATTTAATTCTATGATATGCAATGGCTTTGACTTTAAGAACTTATCAACCATTTCGTCATATGTATATATTTCTGTTTCATTCACGTTGCATTTTACTTCCATTATATGCTTAGAATGAAACCGATGCTTTAAATGTACAGTACCTATTGCATTTCAACGGTTTTGAGCTTCTTTTAAAATGCTTTTAGAAATGTTTTTAGCAACATGTGGTACTCAATTTTATGTTTAGCATTTAAATGTTTAGCATTTAGTATTATCGTTCATTCGAAAGTGGAGTGGGTGTTGTATTCCGTATATAGGTTTTCCTGAATCATGTCCTTATATAGGCACAATTCGCATTGCCCTTATATAGGCATAGAATCCCTGTCCTTATTTAGGCATTAACCGTGCACTCCAAATACAGGCATGGTCACCGACATCCGTCCACCCTAACGTCACAACGAGTTCTTAGAAACCAGACCTTTAAGCTTCGGGAGTTCCCCTATCACAGGACTATTGATTTCTCCAAGAACTCATCTATTATGTATGAACCGTTATACCTTAAGGGTTCATTCCTGACGTCTTCCTCTGTCCGACTTCACATCAATGCTAACATTCCACAACACCTACCAGGTATAAATATACCTTCCCTTGCCCAAGAAAGTTAGAGGAGACCTCGACTTCAGAGGAGTCCGTATCCCGGCCTGACGCACTGAGAAGACGCTGTCATTCCTGCTCGCAGAAGAATCCAGCTTCCAGTGTTCTGACTCCCTTCGCGGGGTGTTAGAGTTCCAGATCCGGCAAGAGATTCCCACCTCTCTCATTCTCAAGGTATGGAGCTGACTAGAACCTAGAGGGACTCTTGGCATACCATACTTGGCATACTAGACTAAACATACTCTTAGTATACTAGACTAGAGAATACTCCACCTACTTTTACCTTTCCCTAGACTAGGTTAGGTACATTGGGGTAGAACTAGCTTAGAGACGCATCATATGAGTACTCGCATTTTTAGCTCATGTTATTTATGTACGTGAATATATGCTAAAAGATAATGCTAGCGCAGTATTATATATTTCTACTGCTTACGCTGTACATTATTTATCTTGCATACTGTCTTGTGATCATAACAGCACATATCTCTTACACGAGAAACAAGACTGTTCAATAAAACCCATTTTATTGAAACGCCCGTCTTTCCTTTCTGTGTAACTCTGTAGAAACTATGCATGCACGATTGACTGAGTGAAACTGTTATTTATTGTTTCCACGATTCTGAGACGTGTTCCGATTCTAAAGGGAAACAAAGTTGTCATGTTTTTTGGTTGCCAGAAACTACTCCCTTCTTATTCTCAAGGAGTTTCTAGTGGCCTCTGAGCTAGCTGGCACAAGTAATTAAATGTAATATACTCGATAGGGACATACCGACCTTACTCCTATGTCAAACCTATAGGTTATATTATTCCAATGTGCAGAGCCTATTAGGGAAATAGGAACTACACTACAATACTTTCTATTCACATAATTTCACTGCACAACATACTACATAATTCCACTACACACAATGTACATCCACTCTACACCACAAAACATTAGAAAAAAACGTTTACATTTACAACGCCAATAACTCTAACTCTCGCAAATGCGAAACCTATTACATTGCAAATGCTTCTTTAACTAGTAGTCGCGTTTGCAGAGTGGTGGAGAAAGGGTGCTTGGCCTCCGACCAGCGCTCAGGAATTCCACTGCGTAGAACTTACAGGAGGTACCAGGAGGGCTTTTTGGCCCATAAGTCCCTCAGGAGTAAAGTGGACATCATCCCCCATCCCGTAGTCTGCCAGGAGGCGCATTTGCAGAGTGGTGAAGAAAGGGGGCGTGGCCTCCGAAGACGTTTTAGCAATCCTGCTGTGTGGGACTTACAAGAGGGGTAGTTGGCCCCCAAGGCCCCCTTTTTACACCACTCTGCAAATGCACCTCCTGGCGCACTACTGCTCGGGGATGAAGTCCACTTGTGTCCTGAGGTCCTCAGGACACAAAAGGACCTCATCACCCCACCAGCAGTGCGCCAAGAGGAGCGTTTGCAGAGTGGTGTAAAAAGGGGCATGGCTTCGGACCACTCTCAGCATTCCAGCTCTGTGGGGCTTACTGGAGGTACCTGGTGGGCTTGTTGGCCCCCAGGGACCCTCAGGAGTGAAGGGGACTTAATCCCCCAACTTAGAACGTGCCAGGGGGTGCCTTGCCAGAGTGGTGCAGGGAGGGGGCGGGGCCTCGGCGATATGCCAGCTTTTTTTATTTTTTGGTTTTATGAAGGGGAGCTATGTGGCCCCCCTTCCCTTTATTTTGTTTGGGCCCAGGGACCCCATCCCCCAGGGCCTGAGCATTTTTTGTTGTTTTTTTTTTTTTAAACGGGAGGAGGCCGCGTGGCCCCCTTCCATGGCCGATTTCGGCCCCGGGGACCCCATCCCCCGGGGCATGGCCACATATTTATTCTTTAAAAAAAAAACTAATTAAGGAGGTGGTCTGCGCGGCCCCCCTCCTAAGGCCATTATTGGCCCTGGGGACCCCATCCCCCGGTGCTGTGGCTCGATCTTTGTTTTAAATTTAAAAAATTTTAAATAGGGAGGGGGGCCGCGTGGCCCCCCCTCCCCTGGGCCACTTCTGGCCCCAGGGACCCCATCCCCCGGGGCCAGCCCTCAGCGTTGGGGACCGTGGTGGGAGCACCTATGCCCCCCCACACTTCATTTTTTAAATTTAAGCCCCAGGGAGGTAGCGTTACCCGGGGCTTGGGGGTGCCCGCGAGGCCCCCCGCATATAATGAACAATGCCCCGGGGAGGTGGCGGTCCCCGGGGCAGCGTGGGGGGGACAGGACCTCCCATGCATTTTTTTACAAGCCCCAGGGAGGTGGCGGTCCCCAGGGCTGCGGGGGGGCATGCGGGCCCCCGCTATATATTTACTCATTGCCCCTGGGACCTGGCCCACCCAAGGGCTTATAGAAAACAAAGCGCGGGAGCCCGCCCTTCATTTTTTTTTATTTTCTTGCCCAGATTCGCATTCCCAGCGCGAATTCAGCTGATTTTTTGTAAAAAAATGCTTTTTTGGCCCTGGGGGTACTTGTGGGACCCCCTGAGCAGGCCTAGGGGGTCAGGGTGTTTCTTCCCTGCCCCCTTTTCTTGTTTTTCACCTTTTTTGTACTGTTTTCTTGTGACTCGGTTACCGAGTCACAAGATGGCTGCCAACACATTCTGGTTTGGAGTGTTGGCAGCCAATCAGAAGTCAGCTCGTGCTCGGGAGGAGTCGCGACTCCTCCTCGGTGCTCAGATATCGATATTTTTATTTTTTGAATTTCTTAGGAACTACTGAACGGATTTACACCATTTAAAAAAAAGGTCGCTTTCTGAACCAAGAGCTACCTTTTAGCCAAATTTGGTGTAATTCCGTTCAGCAGTTCAAGCTGTAGCCTGTTCCAAAATTCCTATGGAAATTAACATGGGGAAAACGCTTTGTGGGACCCCCCTTTTTTCTCGGCCCCCGCTTTACAAACCACCCCGAAACTTTCAGGACAGGAGCTCACCTGAGTGAACCATTAGTTTTGAAAATTTTGCGAAGATTCGGCAAACGGCGCCAAAGATATTGGCAAAAGAAAAAATGCTTTTTGAATAGAAGCAAGGTCCTAACTATAACTACCTACTGGCGACTGCCAGTAGGTAATATATGTGTATATATATATATATATATAGGCCAAATCCTCGCCTTGAGAATCCTTTGCCAGGAAAAGAACGAGCACAGACCCAGGTTCAGTGCTAGTTTTTTAGTTTATTTAGCACACCATCACATCGCCATAACGCGTTTCGGCAGATCCCTGCCTTGATCACATGACATGATATATATATATATATATATATATATATATATATATATATATATATATATATATATATATATATATATATTACTCCATTCCGTCACCTCCAGGATTTCTCCAAACACGGACCCAACAATAAGTGCTTGCAATTATTTTATTGCTCCGTTGCCATTACGCGTTTCGGCTCATCCGAGCCTTGTTCACATGACATGGCAAGTTCATTTTGTTTCCATTTTTAAAGTGACAGGTGCGTTGTGAAATGTATCACGTGACAGTGAAAACCATAGACAGAGAAGAGTAAAAGAGAGTATAATTCTAAGATGAGGCAACTTATATCAGTAATTGTTTGACCTTTGGAATAGATGTCCGTCCTTAATAATTTGGTGGCTTGTGCAACATATCGAATTATTGTCAAACATTAAATTGTTTAAAATAGAGTTACCATAAATTATGCCCAAGTTGCGTCACTCTCATCATGTCTTGTAATTATTTGCATATCGTGGAATATAACATCACATATTCATGTTATGTGAGCAAAAAAACCATCGTTTTATAAATGCATTAAAACATGATGGATGTCATGAAGTTCAAACCGCCATAACTGACGTTGTGTGCCTTATATTTATGTCTCTTTATATGGTTCTGGTTAGTTAAACTGATAAAGTGCTGTAGTGCTAAACATAAAGTGCTTGACGTGTTGGTGTGCTATCCAACTAATACGTAATATATATCTCCGTAACTGTTAGGTTTGTTTCTCACAATTGTTGTTAAAATGTATGAACTTGCAAGTGGGGATTTACTCGACTTTTGTCCCTAAGAAATCTCATTAATAATTCAATAATGGTATGAATACTAGATAAAGCGATGTTTTTAAATATTGCTTATTTACATCTAATATGGATTTGTGCAAACCTCTGCCAATATAAATCAATTTAAATATACATATATAAATATAAATATATAAATACATAAATAAATAAATAAATTCATAGCAGTCTCCAATCTTACAAATTACAACATATAAAATCATATATATACATAACTTCAACATTGTAAAATTGTAAAATGTTGCTAATATTGGATAAAATCATGTATATTGTAAAATCCATATAAAGCTGTTCTCATAAACAAGTGTATAAATCCTCTGTTGCGTTTAATCCCCCTGGGTGTTTGGAATCCATTTCTAGAATGTATCTCGTTTCCAGTTTTCTAAGTTTACATTCTCTGTCTCCCCCGCGTCTGCTGGGGGGGAATTGCATCAATTACAAAGTAACTTAGTTCCAGACTGTTGGATTTATGGAACTCCCTAAAGTGTCGTGCAACAGGATAGGTATTATCCTGGTTAGTTATTGCGCGTAAATGTTGCAACACCCTTTTGTGTACTTAGAGTTTGGTGCTGCCTATGTACTGCAGTGCCACATGGGCACAGCAGCACATAGACCGCATACTCTGTTTTGCACGTCAATAACTTTTGAATCTTATACTCCTTGTCACTGAAGGGTGTACGGTATGTACTCTTGTTGATACCATGTTGGCACGCTTTACAAGTTTTACACTTGAAAAAGCCTTTATGTGTTTGTAGCCAACTAGTTCCTTCAATAATCTCTGGATTAGTTTTCACCAGGCTATCTCTCATGGATGGGGCTCTGCTGTAGGTAATGGACACGCGCTGCAGTAGCAGGGGTCCTATTACCGGGTCGTTAAACACTAATGGCCAGTTTTGTTGAATAATGGTCTGCAAGATTTTCTGTTGTTTGCTATGTCTCATAATTATCCTGAATTCATTGGTGTTGCGGCCTTTTCCTATCACTCCTGAATCTAGAGTCTCCTGCGTGTTCAACTGTTTATCTCTCAGTAACTCCTCCCTTGTCTGTAGCATAGATTTGGATATGGCTTTACTAATGATGTCATTGGAATATCCCCTTTCCCGGAATCTCATTCTGCTGTTGTCTTGGGCTTGTTTTAGGTCTACATCATTGCTACAAATATGCCTAAGGCGTAGCATCTCCCCGTAGGGTATACTGTTTATTAGATGCTTGGGGTGCGAGCTGCTCGCATGTAATGTAGAGTTGCCCGCGGTTTCTTTTCTATACAATCGGGTCTCAATCTTGTTGTTGCTGATGTAGATTTGTATATCGAGGAAATTTACTATAGTTTCATTAATGGTGGCAGTAAAGTGTAAATTGACATAATTTTGGTTAATAGTGTTTACAAATTCCAATGCTTGTTCATGTGTTCCTTGCCAAATCACAAACAAATCATCGATAAAGCGAAGCCGCATCTTGATATTGTTATCGATGTAATGGCTATGCTCTACCTTGAGGACCAGCTCCTCCCACCAGCCCATGTGAAGACATGCATAGCTGGGAGCGAAGCTGGCCCCCATTGCCACCCCTCTAGTCTGCTGATACAAAATGTTGTTAAACATAAAAATATTATTGTTTAAACAAAAAGTCACCATCTCTACCAGCATTTTGTTATGTTTGTTATACTGTGTTGGTCTCTGAGCCAAATAGTGCTCAATTGCCTTGGCTCCATCAACATGTCGAATACTAGTATATAGGGAGGTTACGTCGAGTGCGATCAACAGATATTCATGTTGCCATTCAAAATTCCTGATTTTTCTTAGGAAATCGCTGGTGTCACGTACATAGGAAGGCAGTGCTTTCACAAAGTCCTGCAAATAAAAGTCAACATATTGAGAGGTATGCTCTAACAAACTTACCCTGGCTGACGAATCACCCCGAAACTTTCAAGACAGGAGCTGACCGGAACGCCCCATTAGTTTTGAAAATTTCGCAAAGTTTCGTCAACCGGCGCCAAAGTTATTGGCAAAACAAAAAACGCTTTTTGAATAGAAACGAGGTCCTATATATATATCCTGACATATCCTGACAACACTCAGGTTTTGCTCAGATTGTAAGAGGTGGCTTTATACTGAGGCACCACCTGTTGAGTCTTGTGTGCTGTTCCAATGGGATTGGGTCAGAAGCTTCTATGACTCTAATGTGCAATGAGAGAGAGGCCATGGTGGTTGGCACTAAGGATTCCTTTAAGACCTCTTTTTCGTGGCTGGAGCAAATGAGTACTTGCCCATTACCAACTTCTCATAGATGGAATCTTGGTTTTTAATTTGATGTAATTCTTCCCTAGGGCCTTATGTTAAAAAATAGCAGCTGCATGCTTTCTTCACCTGAGTATCTTGGTAAAAATGATTAAGGAGTTAAATAAGGACACTTCTTTTGCAGAAATTACATCTCAGGTATGGCCCAGAACTGATTATGAGAATGTTTTGTCCCTCAGTCTTTCTGGATTTCTTATGATTCAACCAGTGCTTAATGTATAGAATAATAGGTTTTGGTGCCCAAAGCTCTGCTCAGAAACCTGCTGGCCGAATACCATGGCTGTGAAAGGGCTGTGCCTATGAGTTCTGGACCTGTTCTAGAGACACAATCCAATGGTTCTTTTTAGCAGCATGAAAGAGTAGAGGCAGCTCAGCGGCGGCCGGGACAGATTGGAGGTTGGGGGGCAGAGGTGGGAGGGGAGGACACCGCGGGAGGTACTCGGGAGGGAGGACGCAGGGAAGCGGCTATAAAAAAATACAAATAAAATTACAACTTACCTTTTCGCCGCTTCCTCGCGACGTCTCTCCTCTATAGTCCTTCCCTCACTCCGCCACAGAAAGCACACCCAGGCTCCCAGTGAGCCAATCACAACACTGCCTTAGCAGCATTGTGATTGGTCTGATTGTCATGTTTCGGCGCTCAGACGCTGACTGGAGGCCTGGGCATGTTCTCCACGTAGGCTGCAATGCAGCCTGCATGGAGAACATGCGCAGTGTGCAAGACTGTTTTGGGTGGCCGGAGTGGGCCGTCCAAGCAGTCATTGCACACTTAAGGAGGGTGCTACCACTCCTACCCTGCCCCCGCCCCCTCACACAAAGCTGTGGGCAGAAGTAGGCGAAAATAAAATGATAATAACACTAGTTATTATCATTTTATTTTGTCTGTGTTTCACTGCAAAAAGGCAGTGGGGTGACGCTCCTCCACCTTAGCAGAGGAGCAGCCACTGTTTAGAGGGGAGGACATTCGTTAACAAGCCAATCACTTAACAAAGAATCCTCTGAGACACATAGTAACCACAGACAACTGTGTAAAGCTCTCAAGATCGAACGGGGATCAGACCGCTCTATATGTCGGCGCTTAATATGGTGCTGAACTATTGGACATTATCTGATATGAACACTTCTTGCTGATTCCCCAAGGGGTGTTCTATTTGTTGCTGGTTCACCCACTATCTTGGGCTCTTATTTTTCGGAAGGCTATAGACCGTACCTTATACTCAGCATTGGTGTCTCTTATGGTGCTGAGCAGTGTTATCATAGGGTCTGATTGATTCATCTACCTTTAAGAATTGTGTATCTACAAAGTGGATTTAGGAGGTAGTATCTCCTCAGGATACATTATATTCACCCAGCAACTGGCCTTTGGATATAGCTGTTACAACTTTTTAAACTATTTTCAAACTGATTGAGCTGTCCGGGTTCCAGTCATCCATTCTGGCCACAGATATATTGGCCCATCGCCTTGTACGTTATCGCTTTTGCCCTGAAGAAGTCCATCTCTTTGGAGGAAATGTGTTGGCTGGTCTACCTTATATGTTGTTTGATACTCCTGATCAATAAAAGACCGACTCTCTTCAACGTCTACGTGGCCCCCCTCGCCGCCATCGTCCGACAACACGGCCGCAACATCGTATCATATGCTGACGACACCCAACTCATCCTCTCCCTCACCAAAGACCCCACCACCGCCAAACTCAACTTCCAGAAAGGGATGCAGGACGTCGCACTCTGGATGACCAACAGCTGCCTAAAACTCAACACCGAGAAAACAGAAGTCCTCATCCTTGGAACCACCCCCTCAGCATGGGACAACACCTGGTGGCCGACCGCCCTCGGAAACCCACCGACCCCCGCGGACCACGCCAAAAACCACGGCATCGTACTCGACTCATCACTCACCATGAACCGACAGGTCAACGCCGTCACCTCCAGCTGCTTCAACACCCTCCGCACCCTCCGAAAGACTTTCAAGTGGATCCCCCCTGAGTCAAAGAAGACAGTCACCCATGCACTTATCACCAGCAGACTGGACTATGGAAATGCGCTCTACGCCGGCATAAACAAGTCCCTACTCCGCAAACTTCACACGATACAGAACACCGCCGCTAGACTCGTCCTCGGCATCCCCCAGCACAAACACATCAGCCAACACCTACGAAGACTCCACTGGCTCCCCGTGGAGAAAAGAATCACCTTCAAGATCCTCACCCATGCCTACAAATGCCTGCACAACACCGGACCCGAATACCTCAACAACAGAATTAACTTCCACGTACCCAAAAGGAACCTCAGATCTTCCAACCTCGCACTGGCTGAAAACCCTCGCATCCACAGAGCCAGAGCAGGCGGAAGATCCTTCTCCCACATTGCAGCCAAGACCTGGAACGAGCTCCCGGCAGACATCAGACGTGCCCCCTCCCTGAACACCTTCAGGAAGACTCTCAAGACCTGGCTCTTCGGCTAAACAGATCTGCTGATCCCCCCCCCCCTCAGCGCCTTGAGACCCCCACGGGTGAGTAGCACGCTTAAAATACCCTGATTGATTGATTGATTGATTGATTGATTGATTGAAGAACAAATTCGGGATACAGATGGTATAATTGTTAAAGTATTAATGTGCTGGTGCACCAATTGCTTTCTATGTGGAACTGTGTGAAGTTAGTTTGATTTATTACAAAGCCAAAAACAACTGAACATTGAGGCACCTCAAAACGAGAGTGTAAAAATACATCAGAATTAACATAAAGGCAAATCTGCGTATTCAATTGAGGCGAAGTAGCATAAACAAAACAATTAATTCAAGAAACAGAATGCAGAGGTTAAAAAAGAATGAGTCCAGATTTCCCTGCATCGAGAGCTGATGAGTAAAGAGCATTAATCTATCCCTACACTAGCACCAAGGTGACTGTGAGAAGTTGGCCTGGTATATGCTGTTCACTAATTAAAGTGGACACCTTGCACCAGGGCAAATCGACTCTTATGGTAGATAGGTTTAAGACAACCTTTTAAAGAAAGCTATCCTAGTGGTAGCTGTGGAGAGCAGCCTTCAGGCTAAGTCTTGAAGGAATGTAAAGCAGCTTGTTTTACCATATAATCTCTTGAATCACCAAATGAAAAGACACCACACAGGTATATATATCAAATATATATGTATTTATTTCTAAATAACTCTCTACTAATCTCTTTATGAGATTAGAAGACAAACATATGCACAAATCAACGTTTCACAATAAGTTAAGCACAAAATATGGCTGGGGCCCTAGGGGC